>OV788320.1:343055-480555 GCA_928718305.1 Tetramorium bicarinatum
AACATTACTGGTTCCATCTTCGAACCTCCATTGATGCAATTGTTGTCGTTGTGCGCTCGTATCAAAATCAGTTCATGACGGGCGTTAACATCCACGCGTTTATAATCCTCACAAAAGCCCAAAAGCATGTTGAGCGGTACACAAAAATTAAAGTATCCTTCCGGTATGGTAGATGTAGTGTCCCATCCTGCATTCCGCAAGATTAGCACTTTGTCATACGATAGCGATACATAGTTTTTGATAGTGCTGGTTATTCCAGCGTTTCTGATGCGGTCAATCTCCACGTCGTTGAGCTCGTATCGAATTTCATCAAACATAAATGCCACGCAAGAAAAATCTCCGCATCATCGTTCTTCTCCGCATCATTGTTATTGTTCTTCTTTTTCTTCAATTTTCTTTCGATGTAGAGTAAGCTTTCTCACGGCAACGTATACAAATCCTGCTGTTGTATGGGTATCCTTATCTCATCGCTATGTCCAAACGTCGTATTGGTATACGGATTGTATGTATGAGTTTCAATTTTAACAATGCTATCGTCAAAAATTGGCTCGCGTCCAATATTCAAGATATCAGCCATTTCGTACAATGAAACCCAATGATCTCAAAAATTCAATGTTCGACGCAGTGAGTTTCTTTTTATCGGGCGATGGGATTTGTTTTCTTTTGACAAAACTTTTCGCCTGTTTCACTTCGTTCAACACTAGCATCTCCCGTTATCAGTGTCTCCTCTGCACATGCAATCTGACGGTGATCTCTTCTCCACGAAAATCGAGCAGTTGACCGTCCTGATCCACGATACGAATTGTCAGATCCGTAATGCTCCGTACGATGATCGGAAGATAAATGATCTGCGCGGGTATTTCCGATATCTTATATCCTGGTGGAACACTCGGTGAAAACTCGTGTATCGTATGCACGCACTTGTCATTGCTGTATGCACCCGCGGTCACATTGCACTCTATACGAATAATGTTTACGTTAATGATATTTATCGATACATCCGATTCGTGCCACAGTCGCGGCAGTCTAGCACAGTCTAGCACACGATTCGTCGAAAATTCCAACAGCGATCCAATATTGTTAAGATTTGTAAAATTTATCCTGTGAGCACACTTGATTTCACTTTTCATCGTATTGTTGTTAGCTCGAATCGTCAGCGGGTATTCGTCATCATCTTCCCCGATGTCTTTTTTTCTCACATCTTTGGAACGAGATTGTAAAAGCGTGCGTTTCAGATATGTGTCAATGTCGCGCAGTTCGTACGATCCTTCGGGAATGACAATCTCCTTGTCGTCAAAATAGAATTTATTGTTCAATGAATTTACATTCAGGACCATGTATAATAGATTTCAAAGTCCGTCAGACCAAGTTCGTAATCACCATCGCCTAAATCCACAGGAAAGTAGCTTACCGAGAGAATGCAACTCTTGCCGGAGAGTGTAAACGTCAGTGACATGTTTGATACTGTTCAAATGGTGCAACGTCAGCCTTTAAATTGATCATCGACCTTTTGTAGAAACTGTAGACAAAGTTGTCCACAATTGCTCTGATCGTAACGCTGATAAGCCATGCGATTGTACTCGATTCATGTCACGTTGTTTATTAGATATCGCACCAATTCCCTCGACGGCCGAAGATTACCAAAACTATCGAAATATATGACGCGATCTACTCTCTTCGCATACGCCACCCAGTGAGTACCCGGTCCCTCGGCATTGTCCAAATTTACGATACCGCTCTCGTTTTGACGTACTCCACCCGTTGGCAGGCTAGTACGCATAAATATATCTCTAAAATATGGAATGCGCATACGCTTTGCGAGTTGTTGTAGTTGCGCATCGGTAATTGCACCCGTTGGGATTTTTAACGTCTTTTTGACGTTTTTTTTTCTCATCGACACTCCTCATCCACGTTTGTACGGAGCGAGATAAATTCCATGACTTTCCATGGCACGATTTTGACGTTTCAGTTCTTCCAGCTGACGCTGCGCAACCTTATTATCGTTCACAGCCTTTGCGACTCCCGCCTCTCCACCAATCAATGAACCGATAACACTCAGTAACGGTAGAATCGGCAGGATACCGCCACGTTTCGCTATCGAAAATATTCGTTTCTTCGTTGTTTTCTTTTTCTTCGTTTTCAGGCCAATACCAAATTTTGTTTTGGCTTTCATAGCCGCCCAAACGTCTGTAGCAGCAGCTCTTTCCCCGAGAGTCGAATCCCTCGCGGTAATACATTTTCGCGCTTTCGCGGCGAGTATATTGTCGGTAATGTGTCATTCTGCGATATCGTTGCTATGCGAATAGGCTATATCGTGTTCGCGACACGCTGCATCCAGCGGGTTAATACCTTGATCACCAAACGTTTTTCCAAATGAGTTCCCGGATCACAAAACTGGTAACCGGGAATATGTAATTCGATCGGAAATGCGTTTATCGCACGATTTAACAAGCCTCTTCCAATCTTCGTTGACATTCGCTGCAATTTTTTATCAACGGCGGCGGACCGTCGATATGCGTTCGATGGCACGGTAGATTATAATGCTCCAGGCAACGACGGTACTGCTGAACTTCTGAATCTGCCTTGATATGGTCGGGAAGTCTATCCCACATATAATCTATACAATTATAAAACTTTTGCAATAGAATAATCTTTGGTATATACTTCAACTGCTCGACGGTTAAATCGTATATATCACGGTTATACAACAGAAGCAGAAACATTTCTGAGCGTTTCGGCGGAATGCTCTGCTATAAATAGGTCCAGCTCTCTCGATACCGTTTCATTTTTTTCGGAGATAACATGCGGTTCGTGCGACAATCGCCGCCAATCGCGGTGACTAATTTTGATGAAAGGTTAATGTCCGAGAAAGAGATACGCAAACATAGAAACATGCTGCCAATTTCTATACGCGGTATTATTTGCGGTTCGTCAAATTGTGGCAAGACAAATGTGGTGATTAGCCTGCTGGAAAGTCTGCACGGTGTACGCTTCGAGAACGTGTACGTGTACTCGAAATCGTTGCAACAACCGAAATATCGATACCTGGAAAATATATTGATAGCGATAGAAGAAATTGGTTACTTTACATTACTTACTTTACATTTTCGAATAACAGTGACGTTATCTCGCCGAGCGATGCACGTCCAAACTCGATCTTTGTTTTTGATGACGTGGCATGTGACAAGCAGGATACGATAAGAAAGTACTTTGCAATGGGCAGACACGCGGACGTCGATTGCTTCTATCTTTGTCAGACGTATGCAAAGATACCGAAGCATCTTATACGCGACAACGCGAATCTACTGATCCTGTTCAAACAGGATGATACCAACCTAAAACACATATACATCGATCACGTAAACACTGATATGTCTTATGAAGATTTTTGTAAATTGTATCATATCTGTTGGCAGCAAAAGTATGGATTTTTAGTGATAGACAAGGATAGCGCGATTTCGAATGGTCGTTATAGGAAAGGATTTAATGACTTTGTGATATCATAACGCGAGCAGTTGTTATCGATACATTAATTAAGCAATATGGATGGTAGTAAGGAGATTAGAGATCTCGAGAAGTTAGCAAAACAGATTGCGAAAACGAGTGATTCGATTCGCAAAAAATATCGCGCGTTGAAAACTGGTAAGATGGAGGAAGATATGGCATTGGAGAGACTTTAAGCCCATTGAATCTCTAAAGCAAATTGTCGAAAACACAGTTGGTGAAGAATTTAATTTCATCAAGAGTGAAGCATTATCCTCGGGAGAGAGGGGGGATGCGGAACCTAAGCTTAAACAAAAACAATCAAACGCTTCGTTTGAAACATTATCCTCGGGAGAGGAAGAGGATGTGAAACCAAATTCTAAACAAAAACGATCAAGCATTTCGTTTAGCAATTCTCTCATGGCTTCAACACCGATAAATACAATATTGAAACGATCGAGCACCGTTCCAGCTACTTTGAATGAAACAGCCAAAATTTTACAATTGCGCGAATTATCGTACGAACACCCGCACGCGCTCTCCGTCGAAGAAGTTTTCAAAATCGCTAACGAGCCTCTTGTGACGTCCGTTCGAGACCTGTTACACACGTCCGAGGGGCAAAAAATTTTAGAAACAAACTACGGTCCGTTGGGGCAAAAGTATTTAGGAGCTGTCTTAAGCGGTGAAAAAACGTTCAATATATATAAGGTTTACGGAGTTTATTTCAACAGCAGCAGAACGATGATTGGTAACAAACGTATCGACTTGAGCAAGAACGATGATATATTCATTGATGGAAAAAGGTATCCAGGTACACGAGGTCTTTACGAACTGATTTTCAAAAAATTTCCAGAGGAAAATAGTTACACGAACTCTGATAAACGCAACTACAAAAGTATACTCTTGGCAACAAACGCATATAGGCGTGATCACAACGCGCATAATGCCGTAAAGAGTAACAAAGGACACAAGTAAAAAAATATAATTGCACCCTTGCTAACAGGTATTGGAGAAGGTATGCCGTGTACCGTGATATTAAACGACAACAAGATCGATTACATTCATTGGGATGATCCCAACGAGCTTGTAAATCGTTTTCGATTGCTTGAGGCATCGCGCCAAGCAGGTCACAATGCTCACGATAACGAAATCATGTCGATCATCGAGGAACTCCGCGAGGCTGGACTTATTATAAATTAAACTGCGCGTGAGTTATTCAAACAATTGACATCGAAATGCCGATCAACAAGTTTGGAATATCGCTCGGAAGAAGCGGAACGGATCCGTACTATCAATATAGTGGTTTAATTAGAAACTACGTTCGGGATAATGCTCTTTGTGTGGTCGCCACAGATTTTGACGCAAAGTCACGCAAGATTCGACGTGTGGACCGCCTGTGGATGATGGCGATGCTGCCAACAAACGGTACGTTCAACAGAACATGCAAATTTTGAAAGATCGACTGGATGAAATGGAGAGTAAGATATTAACGTATCAAAATAGCGTATAGATTATGATAAACGTCCTTCACAAGGTGATTCAGCATATGACTCATCGCGCCGAGTAAAATCTCTCCGTTACGTGACACCGTTGCGTTCACGATCGGCTCCCGTTCAACGAACGTGCGTTTCCGTTGCGTTCCTGTTCAACAAACGTGCGTTCCCGTTCAACGAACGTGCGTTCCTGTTGCGTTCCTGTTGCGTTCCCGTTCAACGAACGTGCGTTCCCGTTCGACAAACGTGCGTTTTTGTTGCGTTTCCGTTCGACATACAACCGTTGTGTTCCATTAACATCATAAATTCATTCGCTCATGGCTGAGAAGAAAACCTCTGAGAAGCGACAGTTAGTGAAAGAACTGCACGCTCCAGCGAGAAGAAATTTTCCGCGAAGACGTGTCATAGTACGTGAGTACGACGACCTGTGGCAAGCTGATGTTGTCGAGATGCATCCTTACACGCGATTCAATAGAGGCAACCACTACATACTTATTATTATCGATGTGCTGAGCAAGCATGCATGGGCTGTACCACTCAAGGCCAAGAGCGGATGTGAAGATACAGCGGCAATCGCAAAGATAATTCAAATCGATGGAAGATGTCCGAAAAATTTACAAACCGACCAGGGAAAGGAATTTTATAATGCGAATGTGCAAAAACTCTTGAAAAAATACAATATTAACCATTATTCTACCTATTCTGTGATGAAGGCATCGGTCGTCGAACGCTAAAGAACAAAATGTGGAAACTGTTTACGCTCAACGGAACTAGATGGACCGACGCGCTGCCGCGTCTCGTATCAGATTACAACGCGCGAAAGCATCGAACTATCGGTATGCGGCCCGTCGACGTCACGCCCGCGATCGCTGATAAACTCTTAACGACTGTGTACAATCGCATAAAGATTGCTGCACCTGCGCGATTCAGATTGGGTGACCCCGTACGTGTGAGTAAATTTAAGACCGTCTTTGAAAAAGGTTACACGCCAAATTGGTCGACGGAGGTGTTTAAAATCGTCAAAGTGGAGAAAACTAATCCCGTGACGTATATACTGGATTCCTATGGAAAACCTATCGCTGGAGGATTTTATGAACATGAGTTGCATCGCGTAGCTAATCCCGATGTGTATCTCGTTGAGAAAGTGTTACGGAAAAGAGGAAATGAAGTTTACATGAAATGGTTGGGACTCGATAAGTCGCACAATTCATGGATACGCAAGGACAATGTTTTGTTAACATACATTTATTATAATGTCTATGTTGATTACATTTGTTATAATGTCTATGTTGATTACATTTCTTACAAATAAAAAACATACATTTATTATGTATATGATGATTACACGTCATACAAATAAAATGAATTTATAAAATATTTACAATGGTATCTTATAATGTCCCCATGGCAGTGTTTCAGTAGAATCGGACACAATGTATCGCTTGTCATCGTACGGACTCAGAGCGATTTTATTTTCGGCTATAGTGTACACCTCGTGCAGTTTCGATCTTATACAAGTCTGTTGTCATGTCATTTCAATCTCATCGTTGAGACACCGCGTGTAATCGTCAAACGTTATCGTTCACGCTACCACGTTACTCTTTACACCTTTCGCCTTTTTAGTATCCCTCTTACCGTCTACCCTCAACGCGTACATCTTCGCTCTAAGCCCGACGAATTCCATCATATCGCACCATTATTCTCATCCTTCATTAAACCTGGCACTTTTTTATTAACGAGCGAAATACCGTACATGTTATCTGCAGGATAATCGCTTGTGTCAAATCTATGAATATCACGTTTCATCGTCTCATACACATCCTCGCATTCGATGTGGTATATGAGACTGTCTGTGTCGGTGTACATGATCTTACATCTGTCGCGATATAAAGGTAGCATGTACTCGTGATGAAATTCGTACAAGCAGACCTTGGATATGTCGAGGATGCACATACCTACATAGATCGGTTTGTCGAATTTCACTTCGAGTTTGCACAGTTCAACGGCTATCAGATTTTCCGAAAAGATGCTTCGGCTGTGGAAATTTGGTTTCGCGATCATTGCCTCCGCGCCGTGTCGTCTTTCCCATTTAGTTATTAATTTTACATCGACGTAATTTCGTACATTTTCCATTGTTTTGCCAAATACCGTTGTTCATCAATTTGTATAAATTTTTTTCGAAATCGTTCTTGGCAAGCGTTCTAAATTGTGTATTTAGTTCAATGTAATCGCGGAGCCATGCGGATTGCATAAATTGCAATACGCGATGTATCTTTGTGACATGAAGGCCATGACGTGTGCATTGCTGCAGGTTGTGGTAGTGGATGACGTAACGCTTCTTATCATATAGAGTCGCCAGAAGTTTAGCCTGCCGCTTGCCGGGCGGCTTATCGCCGCGCGTCGGACAGAACGGTAGGTCAGTGTGCTCGTCGTGTATACTTTGCGGATATTCGAGATCGACCTCGAGAATATAACCTGTGGGTGAATTCGAGGCGATCGCGCTAAAGTCAAAATCCGCGGCATCGTCGACCCATCGAAATTCGGTGTATGGCAACGGTTGACACATTGCCCATCCGTACAGATTATTTACGTCAAAGTACAAATAGGAGGATGCTTTCGACGGATCGTACGACTGCATATACTTGTTATTGGCTTGCGCATATCTATCGGAGCATTGACTCAGACCACCGCGAATACCTCCCTTTATATGTATCCATGGGGATACCCGACAAATTGTGCATTCAATGTTATGAACAGAGAAGACCGAATTCAAGATGGTAATATCGTCGATCTAATGATTGGCATTCGGTGTCAACCTTCACAGAGCCCTTGCAAATAAATTGGTGTGCCAGGATTGTAAAAAAATTCTGGCGACGACTGGAGCGGCAGCCGAGTGCCGTCATTGTATTACTACATATATGTAGTGTGAAGAGATTTTCAACCGATATAGATATTGTTATGAACGTAAATTTGACAAAATGTAAGTTTTTTATAATTTATTAATTTTACTATCACTATTGTATAATAACTACTATTATAATTAATTAGAGTCGACATGAGGCAGAGGTAGCCCAACAAATGGATCAAAATCTTTAAAAGAATGTGGACAATATAAGATTCTAATAGATAAATAAATAAATAAATAAATAATGTTTGTTACACTACACAATATCATTTGTTATATACACTATACACATGCTATACTGCATACACGCTATATACACTGTATCATATGCATCAATATTTTAATAATGAATAAATATTTCTTTTATTTTATATAATATTTATTTTCTTATATTCCTTATACGATATATATAAAAGAGTAAGGGTGGGGAAAGAGAACGCGATCGCGAACGAGAGATAACGCGAGCGAAGTTTGAAACGCGCGAAGGAACGGATGGGAGAGAGAGAACGCGAACGATAAAAATAACGCGAGCGATGATGGAGGCGCAAACGGGAGCGAGGATGAGCGTAAATACATGGAGTAAACGCGAACGAATGGGTGGAGAGAGAGAACGCAAGCGAAGATGGAGGCGCGAACGGGAACGAGAGAGAACGATAGCGGGAGCGAGAGAGAACGCGACAGGAGCGCGCAAACGCCACCGCAAGCGAGTGGGAGAGAGAAAACGCTAATGCGAATAGTAGTGGGAGCGACAGAGAACGCTAATGCGAGCGAATTGCCACACCCCACGCTATAGTATTCGCGATCGTAGGATTCCATATTTCGTGGGACCTTCCTCGCGGTATCATATTTCAAGGTCATTCCGCGGTATCATATTTCAAGGCCATCTCGCGGTATCATATTTCAAGGCCATCTCGCGGTATCATATTTCAAGGCTATCCCCTCCCCTGTGACGTCATACCCCTCTCGCCCGCGGGGTACCCCCCGCCCCGCTCCCCCCTCGGAGCTCCTGAGTTGAAACCGGCTTAACCTTCTTACTTGCATGTGTGGATAAGGATAAGAGAATGAAACAATTCATTAATTTTTATAAAATTTATTTTTATAAAATTTATACTCTTTCTCAGTATACATCCGTATAGTATTCATAACACGAACGATACCTCCTTAGTACAATTTTCCTCGGAGAGGAAACAGTACAACTTAATAACGCCGTAGATAGGCATCATAGATAGGAATGCCAATCGTTTACTGAAATTGAAGAATACATTGGTATTAATATAACAGCATACGATACGATACATAAAATTATGGAAAATATTACTCTACTTAATTAATGTAATATTTCTTAAGTACAATATATATAATATTAGATTAATCATCATTCTTTCTACAAGCTCTAGGTTACCTTTTTAGTTGCGAAAGCTGCAACAATGTATTATATAAATGTTGATTGTTGCAAATCCACATACAATTATATAATTTATGGATTTGCGACAAGTATTATATAATATACTAGAAAGATAACCCAGAGCTTGTAGGAAGAATATGATAATTTATCTAATATTATATATATTGTACTTGTTCAGGAGTGCGCGAGCACCTTATGTCGCGATTCGGATGCTTCGTGTCACGCGATACGGCCGCGCATTCCTGAACGTATCGCGGAGCATACCTAAGATAAGCTCGCGCGGCGCCGCATGGATGGAGCCACTCATCGGGGCAATCGGAGCAATCGGAACAATCGCGAAGACGATTCGTCGTCTTAATTCATTCGCCGTTATCGTTTCGCACGAGTCAAGTCGAGGTTGGCGGAGAGAGTTTGGAATCGCTGTTGCGAAGATTGCGTCACGCAATTCACTCTCTTTTTCCATTAATTCATCGACGTGAAATATCAGTCGATTGTTCACAATCCGGTGGAATTCAGTAAAAGTGTGAAGGTGCGAAAAGCGGCATCAATTTACAAGCGAAGCTCGCCATCGCTGTTGGCGGAAAATGAAGGAAGAGCCGGCCAACCTCGTGCACCATCGGATATTCCTCGGTCTCGTGATAATCAGCGATCAAAAAAGTGATCGACCAAGGCAATTATTGTTATCGAAAGCATTACATCTTTGGCGAATAAAGCGATTATCTTTGTTATCGGACCAGAAGGAGTGAATCAATCCACCCGACCTTTCCTGCCGCATCCAGGCTCTCGGTCGAGAGTCGGCCCGACGAAGTCAAATTCGCTCGCTCGGGGACGAGCCACCCTCGCTCGCTCCCCGACAGTACTTAAGAAATATTACATTAAGTAGAGTAATTTTTTCTACAATGTTATGTAATATTTCTTAAACATTTACTTAAGAAACATGATTGATACCTCTGAATAAAATCACGAAAATTCGTGTCAATTCGTGATGCTGTCTTCAGTGAAAAAGACTTTCCAAAATCTGTCCTCTGAAGGAACAGTACAACTTAATAACGCCGTAGATAGGCACCGTAGATAGGAATGCCAATCGTTTACTGAAATTGAAGAATATATTGGTATTAATATAACAGCATACGATATGATGTAACGTCTCGGCTGTGACTTTGAAACAGTTCTTGAATAGTAGATAAAATTCTTTTGCTAGATGGTTTGAAAATTGAAGAGTAAATTGAAATAATAAAACTGAGTGATTAACTGAGCTGCCACCAAATTTTATTATTGATGTAGCTTGAATCGAGTGAGTTATTCGTAAAAGGAAAAGTGTGTTTGTTTTGTTATTAAGTATATAAAAATGCTGCCACCAAAATTAATGTAATGTAACGTTAATGTTAATGGAATTTCCTGTTTCAAAATCAGACGCTCTACTTCCTCCGCAGCAACCTCGGTGCTTTGGCGAAAGGTGCTCTCCTTTGTTTTAGGTCAACCTGCATACACCAGCTTTATCTGGGAATGTGCGAGAGCTTTTGTCCTAGCCTATTGGCGTGTGAGAGAGTGATGGTGTAGCGTCGAAGCTGGTAACAATGACGTATGATGTAACTAAGGCAACAAAAATGTAAGCTGATGAATAGTTATGCAGATGATCTTATACGAAAGGTTAAGTTAAACTGTCATCACCTGAGGGAATCCGTAAAGAATACAGCGATCTTTCATCGAAATCACAAGAAGCATAATGTTTAATATCGCTGAATTAAACTAGTGGTGCATACATTTGCCAAAGAACATATTCAGAGCTCAGTCGCTACGTCACATCGAGATCCGTTGCTTTTAATCACATGGAATAATCGTGAATGTACATACATACATATGGGTTACCAAATACATAGATCCTTAATACGGAAAGTACGTTTGCGTTTGTACAAGACGTAAGAGAAAAATCGAGAGGCTAAATGTATATAATGTATTTCCCCAATACTAGGGAATTGCCAGCCAAGTAAACGCAGAATCGCATGAAATGCTGTAACAATGGATGGACCGGCAAAAACGCGAATAGATAATCTATATATAATGAAAAGATAATACCATCTAGATGATATCACAAAGTCTGTCATGCAAAACGGTTAGATCAAAAGGTCATTCTTTAGATTTATCGATGATTGTAACGCAGTATTATCACTAAATGAAAACCCTCAACTTGCACGAATTATAATGATAAATATCAATCGCATAGCTTATCACGGGTCGCTTATAATACTAACAATAAAAGAAGTCCACACGAGTCGCGAATTACGTTAAATCGTCTATTTGTCCGGAAGTTATCGAACACACGCTTCGCCACAGGAATAAGGTCGTTACAGCACGGACCGCGCGGGCGTATTATCGTAAACACAATAAAAATTGAGAATATATAAATCCGCTGTTTTGCGAGGTACTCATCCGCGATGTTCCCGTCGCCAGGAGGAAGATTCGTCGTACTTCTTGCCGAGACCGCTACCGTCGTCCCTTCGACCTCTCGTAAAGGGTGTTCTTCCTTCTCGAGGCGCCTCTGCAATGAGTCGGCCACAGCCGGATCCGCTTACGATGTTGACGCTTCGAAGTTCGCCAGGGACAATACACTGGGCAGTAGCCGCTTGTTATTACTTAAGATACTTGCCGCGTATGGGCAATAGTAATCTGGGCATTCGCCGCGTATAACTTATGTTCATGAGACCAGGAAGCTGATTAGCCTCTCCTCTGAGCAATGCTCGAATGCCGGGCCGCAGCCGCGTAATACGCCACACGTGTGAGCGTGAGGGGCAATAACCGCGGAAATCACGCTTGTTTTCCGAGTTACCACCGCCGTATTAATCACTAATTTCGGGACTACAACCGCGTCGACTCTTATTGCTGGGCTTATGCCGCCGAATAAGTCACTGTTCACGGGCGAACAGCCCTGTACAATATTATCACCGGGCAAATGCCGCTAGAACGCAACGACAACGTGCACGTCGGTCGACTCGAATCTCCGTAGTAGTGCACGGTTACCGCGCAGCGCCGGGCCTCCGGGGCCCTCCTGCCTCTCGCGGTGGCAGCGCCTCGCTCCCGGGCCGCGATCTCGAGCAGGGTGTACCGACCCATTATCGACCCCTGATAACCGCGACGGAATAGATGGAATTGAGAGTTGGAGAGAGGTTGTAAATAAAATGATTCGTATCGAAAAATTAGAGCTTTGTTTATTATATCATCGAGGGAATAAATGAATTGTATAAGAGAAACATTTGTGGATTAAATATAATTATTTCCCGCGTGTGGAAATAAGTTCGCGAAATGGCGCTGAATCGCCTCGTCGTAGATTTCGTCTAGGATTTAAGGTTATAGGTCAGCTTGATTATTTTCGGAATCGCTGACTAAATCTATTATTTCTATTTGATCTCGCTCTGGAGACTCAAACGGCAAAGTATCCTGGTCGGTTAAATCAACCAATGGAATTACGTTCACTGGACGCGGAAGAGGCAGACATTCCCGTGGTATAACGATTCGATGGACAAAGTTGCCTTCTTGTACGGAAATGACTCGCAATAAAGGAGCGTTTCTTGCAGATTCCTCAAATGAAGGTGCTTGTAATGCCGCGTCGGCTTGGCGCAGACGTTGTTGCAACGCGATTTTCTCGCGCTTATTCCTGCCACTGCGATGGTGTTTGCGAAGTCTCTGAATATTAATAAAGTATCGAATTGAATTTAAAGCTTTAGATAAATCTATGATGGAACCCGGAAAGCACTGCAAGTTTCAGAATAACATGCGAATAGTAGATTTTATAAAATTGAGACAAGTTGTTATAAATTGAAGTTGGAAGAATGTAATTACCTTGAGTATAGAAAATCGTTAAGCGACAGACGATACAGGCCCAAGGGAGCGAATAGCATGCTCCGTCAGCCTTGCTGCTACCAAACGTAATTTAGAATTAAAGAATCAAAGAAGGATGGTAAGCGGCGGATGTACGCTCACGAAAACCAAGGTAAAAATGACAGGAAATGGAAGGCTTAGACGGATAGCGAATGTCGCTTCACGCCTAGCAATTGATTTTGGAATGCGTCGGCAGATTAGCTAACAGCGACGGATGCTCGAACGCTATCACTAACACGAGAGGATGAAGGAAAGTGGAAGAAAGATAAGATTTCCCTATTTGATTTAATAAGTTGAAAATAGAATTTGAAAATAAGAAGCAGAGTCCCAGTAGATTTTACGCTATGGTACTCACACTCGGTCCTGCGCCGCGATTCATCGCGACCAGGCGTGATAATTGAATTGAAAAGAATCTGTTGAATACACAACGCGTTAAGTCGTATGACTTTGAAATGTTTTTCGATCGGGAAGTAATTCGATAGTATTGAAATTTGAAGTTGAAATATAATCTTTTCAAGTTCGATAATTGAAATACACTAGGCACAGAAATTAAGGGATATTTAAAAAATCCCAAATTTTTAGGTGATTTTCAAAGGACTGTAACTTGGAGAAAAATGGTCGCAGAGAAAAAAAAAAAAGCAAATTGAAACTTTAAGTTTCTAGTTTTCAGATCTTGATTTCAAAATTTTTTAGCATTAGCAGTTTTTGAGTAATCATAAGAAAACTATCGAAAAAAAAATTTAATTTTGTTTAAAACGAGGATGTTGATTGAAAAAGAGGTAAAAAAATTTTTGCTTGCCTTTAAAAAGGTCCACGGATTTCAATAAATTTTTTTAAGCAATTTCATCGTAAAACTCTTTTAGATAATTTAATTTCCTGTTAATTTGACTGCTTTTTAAGCCTTGTAAGATGATTTTTTACGGAGTTATCGACGTTCAAAGCAAAAAAGTCATTCTTGACTTTGGTCATCAATTACTTGGGAAATAATGATCGTACAGAAAATGAAAGTAGAGTTTTAAAAACTGCAAAGAATTCTCTACAAGTTGTAGTGATTGGTTTTTGATAAAAAAATTTTGTTTAGAACGAGGATGTTGATTGAAAAAGAGGTAAAAAATTGCGTAATTGGGGATATTCACTTAACTTGGCATAATTTTGCATATAATGGATAGACTAAGGATAGTGACTGTAACTTTTTAACCTCAAAGAAACTCTGAAAATTTCAAAGCGCTACGATTTTTGTTTCACTGTGCTCGGAATGATTAAATTTGTCGTTTTTGCTAAAAATCAATTTAAAGATGAATTTTTTATTTATTTTCGGAGGTTGAAAATTTTTTTTGCAATAATCCATATTTTTTAATCAAAAAATGTTAATTATTGAAAAAAAAATGAAAAAAATTGTTTTTCTTGAAAATTTTTTTACCATATCCACAATTCTTTACTATCGTCAAAAAAAATTTGTTTGATTTTTTGCCGACACTGTTTTTTTTTCACCACCGGCATTAGCGTTATCCAAAGCGTATCACGTGGAGGTTGCACGGTGGATTTACGCTTCTTTGTGTGTGCGTGTGCAGATCACACTCTAAAATCGCGTATTGCCGCCTCTGTTGCTTATCACCGATTCCAAGCGGTTTTGCACATTTATGCACCGCTGGTATCTCGTTGCAAGATTCCTCGCCAAGTTTGCAAAAGCGCCTGGGTTAATTGATGGTGATTTTGTAATCGCGGGTAGTCTCGTTGCAATCGACGTTCGACCATGTCCCAAACACGCTCAATGGGATTCAAATCGGAACTCATAGGTGAATGGTTGAGAGTTACCACGTTGTTGGCGGCAAGAAAATTTCTCGTGCGCCTTGCGCACGAGCATGAGCACGAGCATTATCCTGCATGAGGATGAAACGATTACCTATGTGTCTACGCATGGGCAGGACGTGTCGTTCCAGAATTTCGGTGACGTACCTTTCGGCAGTCAATGTTCTAGGAATAATTACCAAAGGAGTTCTGCTATTCATGGATACGCTTGCCCATACCATTACTGAACCGCCATTAAAAGCCACGACTGGCCGCGTAAAATTATCGCGATCACGTTCCCCACGGCGGCGCTAAACGAGAGATCGTCTATCATTGCCATGAAGACAAAAATCGGGATTCATCTGTGAATAAGACAGTGGCCCACTGTCTACGACCCCAATGCCGATGGCAATGCACGTAGACTAATCGGGCTCGACGACGTCTAGCTGTAAGCATAGGCACGCGGTTTGGGCATCGAGCATGTAGTCCTTGCTCTCAAAAGCGACTTTGAACCGTTGAGACCGAAATGTGTTGTTGGGGAGGTCGTTGTCGACGATTTAGAAATTGATGAGCAATCGTATGTGCATGCACAGTAGGTTTCGACGAGCCTGTCGAACGATAGCCCGGTCATCGCGGTAGTGATCCGTCGTCTACCTTGACCCGGACGTCGCTCGTAACTTTAGGTCTCGTTAAATCGCGCATAAGCACGACTAATAACCGATTGGCTCACTCCCGTAGTAGCTGCAACTTGAAATTAATTATAACCCTCTTGAAGAAGAGTAACAACGCGAGCAACATCAGTTGCAGATAGATGTCGCCGCGGCATATCGGAAAAAAAATTTCTAATATCCAAGAAGGATTCGAATATCTAGAAAGGAGTTTTTGGGTTAGTTTGAAAAAAAAACTGTTTTTTTTATGAAAGCCTGTGAAAACGATTTCGACTCTGAAGAACTCAGCACAAATTCAAGATTTGTGGAATGAAATACAGCAATCCATTAGGAGGTATATCAACTTTTGGCAATTAATTTTTAAATTGTCGTTTAAAACTAAGGCAGTTACAGCGGTCAAAAAAAAATCAAACAAATTTTTTTGACGATAGTGAAGCATTGTGGATATAGTAAAAAAATTTCCGAGAAAAAAAATTTTTTCATTTTTTTTTCAATAATTAACATTTTTTGATTAAAAAAATATGGATTATTGCTAAAAAAAATTTTCAATCTCCAAAAATGAATAAAAAATGAAAAATTCATCTTTAAATTGATTTTTAGCAAAAACGACAAATTTAATCATTTCGAGCACAGTGAAACAAAAATCGCAGCGCTTTGAAATGTTCACAGTTTCTTTGGGATACTTTGAGGTTGAAAAGTTACAGTCACTATCCTTAGTCTATCCATTATTTGCAAAGCTATGCCAAGTTAAGTGAATATCCCTAATTACGCAATTTTTTACCTCTTTTTCAATCAACATCCTCGTTCTGAAAAAAATTTTTTTATCAAAAATCAATCACTACAACTTGTAGAGAATTCTTTACAGTTTTTAAAACTCTACTTTCATTTTCTGTACGATCATTATTTCCCGAGTAATTGATGACCAAAGTCAAAAATGACTTTTTTGCTTTGAACGACGATAACTCAGCGAAAAGTCATCGTACAAGGCTTAAAAAGCAGTCAAATTAAAGGAAATTAAATTATCTAAAAGAGCTTTACGATGAAATTACTTAAAAAAATTTATTGAAATCCGTGGACCTTTTTAAAGCCAAGCAAAAATTTGGAAAATTTTTTTCCGATAGTTTTCTTATCTTATATTAGAATATACTCAATGTGGATGTTATTAATATTCACACTGTGGTTTCGTATACTTTATTCTTACACAATCTTACAATGGACTTCGATGTTATTCCGTCGACTTTCGCTTAGGTTCTGAGCTCGCTCTGGCTGGGCTCGCTTTTATAACGACGGACTTCAAACGTTTAGTCGGTGAATTGTTTTCTATCTTTCGGGTCGCAGGACAATACATCAAATAGAACCGCGAACCGAATCAGTCGCCGCCGTATGTCTTAAGTGTGTTGGCTTTTAGGCGCCGATCCTTTGTTGTTTACGCCGAAAGCGAGAGAAATCGGCATCATAGGTACCGCGTATCGGTTGATGTCGCCGTGCAACTATTACGCCATGTTATTGCGTCTTGCGTCGGCTTATAATCAATCCATCCTCCCCCCGTTGAGAGGCATCGATCAACTATTTGGAACGCGTGTACACATTAAAACCGATTTCTGACGTCGTCATTATTGATGGTCTTTCATATACGCATACATTTGATTTCGTCGTCGTGACAAGAAACGCATTATCGTACATCGCTTAGGAGCAGACACCTTGAATCGTCCGGACAACGACGCCTAGGAGTTAACACTCTGAGTTGTCCTGAATTAACGGACGACAACGCTTAGAGGTGGCATTCTGATTTGTTAATCTTAGTATAACATATTTAATATATACTAAGTCAATGAGTGATGACGCTTAGGAACAGATGCCCTGAGTCGTCTTACCCATGAGTCGACGGACAACGACGCCTAGGAGTTGATACTCTGAGTTGTCCTGCTCATGGATTTACTGACGACACGCTTAGGGGCTGGCGCTCTGTATCACTCTTGACCTCCGGAGGTATCGCATGTGGTACTCTATCAATATTATGATTGACATGTTAATAATATATTGAGAAGATGGACTTGTTTGAAATATCGATACATCTCGTTATTGAGATGCGCATCGTTTGTGTGTCGCAACGACTTGCGCAGTGAGCAGTTATGTTTACTTCCCTTCGATTGGTAGCGGGCACAAACATTTTGCAGCTCTTTTGAGCTCTCCAGACTTTGTTTTGACGGTGGCGGCTCGTACTACTCCGTCTTCGCCTGGATGAATCGTTATGACCCTGCCTAAGGCCCACTGTGTACAGGGTAGATTTCTGTCCTTTACAAGAACCACAGCTCCGACTTCGAGCTTCGGTCCTTCCTTGGTCCATTTATTTCGTTTTTGAAGCTCGTTTAGATACTCCAAACTCCATCGTTTCCAAAAATCTTGCCGCACCTTTGAGATATGTCGCCAGGTGGACAGTCTGTTTGCTGGAACAGCGGACAAGTCGCCCTCCGGGAGGGCCGTAAGTGGCCTTCCGATCAGATAATGAGCGAGGGATAACACAAGTAAGTCGTTCGGGTCAGACGATAGCGAGGTAATAGGCCTAGAGTTTAAAATGCCTTCGATTTCAATGACAAATGTGTTTAATTCCTCGAATGTAAATAGCAAATCTCCCACGACGCGCTTAAAATGATGTTTAAAAAGCTTGACCGTGGACTCCCATAAACCTCCAAAGTGCGGCGCCATTGGAGGTATGAAATGCCAAGTTATATGATGCTCAGTTGCAAAGTTAGATAACCGATTTTGGTGATTCTCAGAATTGAATAGAGCGTACAGTTCTTTCAAATGATTGTTCGCGCCCACAAAGTTTGTACCATTGTCTGAATAAATGTGCTCCGGTCGCCCTCGTCTCGCGATAAATCTCCGCAAGGCCGCAAGAAAACCTTCGGTTGATAGGTCGCTAACCACTTCGAGATGGACTGCCTTTATTGACATGCAAATAAATACGCATACGTAAACTTTTACACGTCCTCGATTGCGATGTTTCTTTTCTTTCACATAAAACGGCCCGCAAAAATCTGTGCCGGTGACGGAAAATGGAGTTGCCGGGCAGACGCGAACCGACGGAAGATTGCCTAATTTATATTCGACGGTATTCGCACTAAATCGAAAGCAACGCATGCAAGCACGGACGACCTTCCGCACCTGATTGCGACCGTCCAATAGCCAATATTTTTGTCGAAGGACGTATAAAGTTGTTTGAATGCCGGCGTGATGTTGTTTTTCATGAATCTCACGAATAATTCGATCGGTCACGCTGTTTCGGCTTGGGAGTAGAAAAGGATGTTTACTCGAAAACGTCAATTTTGAGCCTTGAAGACGTCCTCCTACGCGAATGAGTCCGTCATCGTCTAAAAAGGGACTCAGATTCGTTATTCTACTACTAGTTGTAAGATTCCTCTCCTTTAACTGTTTCATTTCTTTGGAGAATTGCATTTCTTGAATAATTTTTAATAGTCGTATTTCAGTTTCATTAATTTCTTTCACGCATAGCGCGCCGGAATATGAGTTACTAGGCCGAAAGCGCAAACAGAAAGCGAGGACGCGAAGTAATTTTGAATAAGAAGAATATCTTTCAAATAATTCGAGGTCATAAACTGTCGTCGCCAGACAAACATTTTTTCTTAATTCGGGCATTTCAGTTATCCGTGCGAATTCATTAGGCCATTCAGCATCGCCTTTGTTTAACCACATAGGTCCGGATGACCATGTGCGATTTTGCATGAATGCGTGTGGCAATTGACCTCGTGATATCGCGTCGGCCGGATTATCCTCGGACCTAACGTGTCGCCACTCAATTCTTTCCGTAAGAGTTTGAATTTCCGCGACGCGAGAAGCGACAAATGTATTAAGTCGGTGTGGTGCCGTTTTAAGCCAATGTAGTACGACGGTCGTATCGCACCAGAAAATCGTTTTATCGGATGTAATACTTAACGCGTCCTTCACTTCGTGGTAGAGTCTTGCTAACAACAACGCGCCGCAAAGCTCTAATCGAGGTATCGTAACCGTCTTTAACGGTGCGACGCGTGATTTGGCACATAATAATTTGACGGTTGTGTTTCCGCGTCCATCGCTCGAACGAACGTACACACACGCGCCGTAACCGATGTTGCTAGCATCACAGAAACCATGGAGTTGAACATTTTGATAACCATCTAATAATAATTTCCGGTCGAAAGATATTTGATTTATTACTTCAAATTGTCGAGCGAACTCCAGCCACGATGCGTGTATGTCTTGTGGAACGGATTCGTCCCAACTTACTTGACACCGCCACAAATCTTGCATTAGCCTTTTAGCGTATAATATAATGGGACTTAATAAACCCAGCGGATCGAATATCTTTGAAAGCTCCGATAACATATTTCGTTTTGTCAACCGCTCTACTTTAATTATTCGAGCATAGTAACGTATTTCATCGTTCTGCGCGTGCCATGTTATACCGAGTGTTTTTAAGGAACGATCCTTCCCAAATATAAAATTTGCATGTAATGCACTATTCGCGAGATCGTTAATGATGCGTTCATCATTAGATGCCCATTGCCTTATAGTGAAGCCGCCACGCGAGAGTAACGCAATTAACTCATTTTTGACTGCGCGGGCTTCGTTAATGCTATCTGCTCCGGATAATAGGTCATCTACGTACAAATGTTCCTTAAGGATTTTTGCCGCTCTAGGAAACATATGACATTCATCTTCGGCTAACTTGTGAAGAACGCGAATCGCGAGAAACGGCGAGGATGAAACACCGAATGTAAGTGTGTTGAATTGAAGCGTTTGAATTTTACCGTTTTTACGCCAGAGAATGCGTTGAAACCGTTTATCATCCTGATGTAATAGCACTTGTAAATACATTTTTTCAATGTCAGCACTAATGACAAATCTATGCGTACGGAAACGAATTAAATGGGAGAATAATTTGTTTTGGATCGTAGGACCTACCATAAGTATATCGTTGAGAGAGATGTTATTACTCGTTTTCGCTGACGCGTCAAATACTATTCGCATCTTTGTAGTGTTGCTGGATTCTTTAACTACGGCGTGGTGGGGCATGTAGTAACCGTCATCGTCAAAATCTTCTACTACGGACATATAATTTGATTTCAAATATTCATCGATGATTCGCGTGTATTCGCTCCTCAAGATCTGATCGGCATTGAACTTTCGTTCCAATGTCGATAAGCGTTTAAGCGCAATTGCTCGCGAGTCACCGAGCCTGTTCGTTTCGCGAAACGGTAAGCGAACCGTATAACGTCCGGACTCATCGCGAGAAACTGTGGTCAAGAAATGTGTTTCGCACTGAATTTCTTCCTCAGATTTCGGTCTATTAGTCGCAACCTCCTCGAGCGTCCAGAACTTATTTAACTGTGACTCTAATCTTGTTAAATAACATGTTTCATCTTTTAATGAGAACTGCGGTGCCACACTCCCCGCAACCACCCAGCCCAAACGTGTTTTTTGCAAATATAAGTCATGTTCTTCGTGGGACAAATTAATTTGTCCGATAGATAATAGCGATAATGTTGCGCCGGAGCCTATTAGCAAATCAACAGCGCGCGGTAAATGAAAATCTGGATCTGCTAATCGGATATTTCGAGGTATCTTAATCGCGTTTCGCGGAAAAACCTCGGAAGGAATCAAATCTGCCACGGCTGGTATTGACAAACATGTCAAACTTTTGCTGAAATCATCGTGCGTCGATTGTATGACAATCTGTACTAAGCCCTTTGATACAGTATTCATTGCGTTAATTGCGCCGATTTGCACTGAATGTGGAATAATTGACAAATGTAGACTCTTTATGATACGCTCGGAAATGAAATTCGCGGTGGCACATGTATCTAGCAATGCACGACATTTAATAGAACCGTGCCGTCCATCGCGAATGTATACCATGGCACTCATCAATAATTGTGGTTGTGACTTATAAGATGACATAAGACATATCGATTTATTATCTATCGGTTTGGCTAGTCATGCCGAATGAGCCGTCTCTTGATTCGTTGACTCAGGTTTCGTCGCGTCAGATTTTATCGCGGTTACTAACCCTTCGCGATGTAACAACGTATTGTGTCTTTTTTGGCAAACCGTGCAACCAGAAAATTTGCACGGACGATCTCGATGAGAACGTAGACAATTATAGCATAATTTCGCGTTTCTGACGGCCTCGATACGCTTAGGTACAGGTAGTTGCTTGAAGTTATGACACGTATAAAGAGGATGCTTCTTATTTTTACACATTATGCAATTACGCGATGTGTTTACTACAAATGCCCTTTCCGTTGAATGTGCTTGCTTTTTCTTAATCGAGGGTTCACCCACGGATTTTTCCGATCCTATCTTTGATCTCTCCCGTTTTGACGCGCAAACGGCGGTTTTATATAAAAATTCAAGCATTTGATCGAGTTTCGGAAATTCGTCCCTCTCAAGTGTAGCTTCCCATTTTTCTATCGTGGATTTTGGTAATTTGCTTTCTAACACGTGGACGACTATCTCGGGCGTTACGGTAACTCCCAGCGCGGCGAGAGACGCTATATGTTGCTGAGCGTCATCCGCGAGCTTTGACAAGCCGTTTGTACTCTCTTTGTCTAGCACGGGCAAGTTCAATATCATAGAGATATGCCTGGATATCAGAACACGTTTGACTTCGTATGACCGTTCTAACAGTTCCCAAGCGTGGGAATAATTAACGCCGTCAATAGCGAGAATCTTTATTTTGTTCGCGGCATCGCCAGTTAAAGCTGACTTTAAATAATGCAACTTATCAACGTCGGACAAATCTGTTTGTGAACCAATCATATTATAAAATGCGTTCTTAAAGGATAGCCACTCCTCAAATTTACCGTTGAATGTCGGTAAGGTGGTTTCCGGTAATTTAATCCGACGTTTTTTACTAGCTGCCGCGGAGTCTACGCTATTGACTCGAGATTCGTTACTCGGTGCATTCGAGGCATCGTCCGGATTTATTACGTCTTCGATTCTTCCCGCGAGAGTGTAAAAACGATCTTGTATATTCTCAAACTCGACTTGGTGCGCGTCGTTTGGATCTAAAACCGCGAGTTCATCATTATGTTCCTCGTATGCGCGATACAACTCGGATAAACGAGCGCTTCGTAACTTCAATGCGGTCTTATCAATTCTGTCTTTATCGAGGAGATTTGCTAAATTAGTTATTTGTGATTTTAACGCCGTTCTTTTTTGAACGAGAAGCTTGACTCTATCGGCCATCGTTTATGACATATGTAAAAATATGGAACGACTCACTCTTAGTTAATTAGAACTATATACGCTCACCGCTATCTGATCGGGTTGAGCCGGCCCTCGACGTTTCGCAGCTCGTCCTAGCTCGTCCTCTTTTGATTCACCAGGGGTCTTCGTAATACGTCAGTCAATCTGTGCGCCACTGATCGTCGCAAGCTCACACCTCACACAGCCAGTTCGCGCGTCGAGAATCGTCGCGAGTTTACACTTCGCAGGCAATTCGCGCGTCGAGGATCGTTGCGAACTCGCGCTTCACAGGCACTTCGCGTGTCGAGACTCGTCGCGAACTCGTACCTCACAGGAGGCACCAAAATGGAATATACTCAATGTGGATGTTATTAATATTCACACTGTGGTTTCGTATACTTTATTCTTACACAATCTTACAATGGACTTCGATGTTATTCCGTCGACTTTCGCTTAGGTTCTGAGCTCGCTCTGGCTGGGCTCGCTTTTATAACGACGGACTTCAAACGTTTAGTCGGTGAATTGTTTTCTATCTTTCGGGTCGCAGGACAATACATCAAATAGAACCGCGAACCGAATCAGTCGCCGCCGTATGTCTTAAGTGTGTTGGCTTTTAGGCGCCGATCCTTTGTTGTTTACGCCGAAAGCGAGAGAAATCGGCATCATAGGTACCGCGTATCGGTTGATGTCGCCGTGCAACTATTACGCCATGTTATTGCGTCTTGCGTCGGCTTATAATCAATCCATATATACTCAAAAACTTCTAATGCTAAAAAATTTTGAAATCAAGATCTGAAAACTAGAAACTTAAAGTTTCAATTTGCTTTTTTTATTTTTTCTCTACGACCATTTTTTCTCCAAGTTACAGTCCTTTGAAAATCACCTAAAAATTTGGGATTTTTTTTTATATCCCTTAATTTCTGTGCCTAGTGTATTATTCAATAATAAAATCAATGATTCGAGAATTAGAATTTGAATAGAAATGACAGCAACAAGTGATTGAATGATTTGAGAATATTCTGTAAAGTGATTCGATATAAAATGTCAGCGAAGAGAACCGCTAACATGAAGCTAAAAGCACGAGAGAGCGGATTATTCGCTTCAATCGGCTGTAAAACGAAGTTTTATTTAACAGTTCTCGCTATTAAATTGAACGCGAATGCGCGGAACGTCCTATTTCAAGTTGCTGATAGCGTCGGTGATCGCGTTAGCAAAGACGTCAGCCGTCGGAGACAATCGCTTGCATCTGCGGCGCGAGTTTGCAGCGTAGGAGAGTCTCTTTAGAAATTATGTACAACTTGAGATAGTATGAAACGCGAATCTAAATTGCTGGAAGTTCGGTTAACCGATCAGTGGGTAGAGCGGATTATTCGCTCCGGGTAGAACCACACTGGTGCGGACGTAGCAGAGGCGCTTATGTCTGCGGCTATCACGCTGCAGACTCGGGTTCAATTCCCGTTATGCATACTTTTTTCCAATTTTACCTAAAAAATTCCTATACCATAAAATGAAAGAAATTTAATTAAGAATTTTTTCTTTTAATTTAAAAATTTTAAAGACAACTTTTTAAATTATCTGTGAAACACTTATAATCATTATTATTTTATCTTTCTTTTTATTATTATATTTTATACTTTATTTATTCTATGTGCAATAAAATAAATAAAACGCCAACGAAATTATATTTTAATACTTTATAAATATTTATTAACCAAATTATATAGTGGTACCAGATGTCGAGCTGGAAACAATATGAAAAGAAACGTCATATTCAAAGGAAATCCTGATTTTTCATGCTTTCTTATTTACGACATACTCCAACTCAAAGGGATCTCGATTTTCTACGCTTTCTAATTCTAAAAGACGCGCAGACACATCTGGAAAATTCTGACGCGCAGGTACAATCATAAAACAATTTGGGTCTACGTGCGGTCCGTATAAATAACAACGAGCAGTCCAATTGTTAAACGACTTGAGTCTATCCGTGTGAATTATGGGGCCTTGGGCCTTGGAGCTGACGGTATATAAGACGTCGCGATTTTTTACTTTCTCTCATTTCGTGTCTGAAGCTAGTTCTGTACAGTTTAGTTCGACTACGAAAAGCTCGTACAGAAAGGCGATCTTCAACAGTGTTAGTTACTCAAGTGCAAAATGAGAAGTGATTTTTTTCATTTTCGCAAAATATAATAATTTAATTATATAATTATTATATTTGCGTTATAAAAAATGGAAGAAGCAGGACCTTCGACAAGCCAAAAATCAGATAGGAGAGCGATTTCGGAGAAAGATCATTTGTAAACGAAATCTTTAAAGAAGAATTCACAAATGCTCTTCTTACTGCTGAAAGCATTTATAAAGAAAAGGATCTTCTATCAAATAATCCTCCCGAAAAAATCAGTTCTGTTTCTTTAGCTATGGCTGAAGAAATAAGTAAAGCTACAATATAAATGTGCTAAATGAAAACATCGTTTCAACAGAAGAAAAACTGATTTTGTTTGACGAAAGTGACGATGAAAGAAAATTTGAGGAGGTATGTTTGTTATTTTTTACAACAAATAATTTTTAATTCAATTTCCTGTAAAGATAACATCTATTTTCTTCTTACTAGTGTACAAACGATCCAACAGTCGATGAGGATTACCATCCAGAAGATTACGAAGAATACGAACCTTCAAAAGATTACTTTTCTTTAGAGTACAAAGAAAAAGTTGTTGCACTTGCAATTACAAATTCGTTTTGTAGCTATTCTTCAGAAAAAAGGCTGCAACCGTTTAAAAAGAAAAGGTTTTATTGATGGAAAGAAGACGTACAAAATGGTGGAACGCGTTATGACAAATTAAGAAAAATTGAATCGAAAACTTTCGAACGATTTCTCAAAGCAAGGCGTAATTTAGAGCAGGTAAAAAATATAAAAAGTAACTTATGCAACAGAACAAATTTATTGTTATGTGTTTAAAAGTATTATTTATATTTTATGACAGTATCATATATGTTCTAGCAATGTCATATAAACAAAATGTTTACAGGTTATTAGTAGAACATTGCAACAATGGGCAATAACAGCAGCTTTTCCGTTTCATTCTGATGAATTCCAATTTGAAGCCAGTCCAACGTGGGTAAAAGTTTTCAAACGAAAGCATAAAATAAAGCAGCGGAAAATTACAAAATATGTGAGCAAAAGAAATATTGCAACCCTGCAGGAAACAATTGAGGTTGCAGAAAAATTTCAAAAACAGACAAAGTTTTTGATTCCTAATTTCCATTTGGACTTCGTTATTAATACGGATCAGATAGGATGCCAATATCAAATGACTTATAACAGATCGTTAGATCCAGGGAGTGAAAACTGTATTTGTTAAAAAAGAAAGTTTAAATAAGTTGACACATTCATACACTGTACAATATAGTGTTACTACGTCAGGCAAATTGCTTCCCCAAGTCTTTTTATGTTTACAAGAACCCTCAAATAAATTTGGCCCTAGAGTTTCGACAATTATTGAAAAATTAACGGAAGAATACAAAAATGTTGTAATTACTTGTTCAAAATCAGGTAAATTGACAAAAGAACTCTACAAACAATTTCTTCAATTTGTTCTCGTGCCATATGTACAAAATAATCAATTTTTATTAATTACACAGGCACACAAAAAAACAAAAGTTGTCTGAAATACTTCACTAGGCTAACTTTATGTATTTTGACGCGCTGAACACGAATCCGTCGTTAGTTTAATCCCAGCACCCATGGGTTTCGAGTAAATCAAGAAAAATGACTAAAAATAGTGAAAAGCCGATTAATGGACATCAGCAATAATTGAAAAAATTTATTTGTACCGGACCAAGTCTTATCCTCATGTATTTTGACGCGCTGAACACGAATCCGGTACTAATTAAGCTTCCTGGCCTTCCGGAATCGAGTTATTATATGAGGAAAATCGCCAAAAACCCCGGAAAATCGTGGAAAAAATTTATTTGGACCGGACCAAGCCTTATAATCATATATTTTGATGCGCTGAACACGAATCTGGCATTAGTTGAGCTGCCTGACCTCTCCGATTTGAGTATTTTGAAAGAACGCAAGAGATGATTCAACCCCCAGTCTGATCAGTTGAAATAATTCCATTATCTCGAAAGAAGTATACTTCAATCTATTGTCTGTTTATTCTTGTTTCTTACGTTTGTAACGTACTCTTTTATCCTCGAACGACCTATGCAGTGGATTTCTGACTCTTTTCGAATTACTGTCGCGTTCAGTTACTCTTTTCAGCAACCAACAGTAGTCCGCCATCATGTTAACATTGCATTCTGCCCTGGTATCTTCTTTCAATTTCTTTCAGATCTTGATGGAATCGTTCATCCTGTTCCTCGCTGTAATCACCTAAGTTTTCAGGAAAATATTCCAGGTGGGAATTCAAGAAATGTAGTTTGACATTCATCAAACACTCTAGTGCTCGTAGTTTTCTACCATTTCTGCTACGATAACATCATAGTTCTGACTCCAGTGATTTCCCAAAAAGTTTTCAGCGACGTTGCCAAAACTCAGCCACCCTACTCTCTCGATATCTGTCATTGTTCTTATAAAATGTTTATTCGAAAATTCCCTAGTGACCTACGGATGGAAGTAGGTGAGTGGGACGCAGTGGAACAGATGTTTAAATGAATGCTCATTGTATTGTATTAACGCGAACTCAGTAATCCGAGCCGGCACATATATTGTATCACAGCATTATCACAGGTAGTTGTAAAATATTCGCGTGAGTCGTCGATCTGAGATAAATGAGTCTTTCGTAACATGCAATTAATGAGCACACATCGAGAAAAGAGATTATATTAATCTGAGCTCTCTCTGATCGCGGAGATGCCCGGTATTGTATAGTCACGTGGCGCCGGCGAGCGCGTTCCGTGGTGAGCGGGAGTAGTCATGTTGATGTACCTGAGCAGTTCGATGAGTTATCGTCTCAATAACACAATAGGGCATGAATGCCGCTTATCTTTTACACCAGTAGATGCACACAGGGCAATATCACCAGAGTTAACACGAGAGAAAACTCAAGAGCAATAGTAGCGTACGTCGCCATGCAAGCAAGTGACGAGAAGCCGGAAAAAGGCCTTCGGAAACAAACTCGGAAGGCCACGATGGTAATCTCATCGATCTATCCGTCGATAATCGATGGATGTTATCTCCGGATATAATGGTAATCGCGCGGTCGGTAAATGAATCCCGAACAATGTTCATCGCGAAACATTTTACGAATTTGACGTCCGTCGAAAATACCCTCTTTCAATTTCGCATCATTCAATTGCTTAAATTGACGTATTGACGCGTGGAGTGGGGAATATGGCACCGCGATCCGGTCTCTGGACATAAGCGATCACGAGTTACGTACACCTTAAAGAAAATTGCATTCCCCCATAGCCCACTCCACGAGTGTGCTAGCGGCCGAGCGCCGCAAGAACGTCTATTGCCTTAGGAGGGGATACCGCGCTACTTCTGTTTCACGCGCTTCCTTGGTCGATGCAGAACATCCGAAGATTACTGAGAACGAAACTGAGACGCAAAGCCGAATAAAATATTGCAGTCTCTGTTCTTATAAAAATTATTTCCGATTAAAATAAAAAATTAATATGCCTCGTAAAGCCAGCGCAACTACAAATCAAATATTTGATGCCGTAAAAGATATGGACTTTTTTACAGATTCAGGTAGAGATCTTAAACCGCGATCTGATCCCATATGGACAGATATTTGTCGATCTTTAGAAAATAAAATACAAACAACAAATTTATATCTGTACTTAAAGCAAAACAGAAATAACGTTCGTTCTCGTGTAGAGAATTATAAAGGCATTTCGGTGCAAAATATAGAACATTTGCTCTCTTTTGAATCTTCTATATAAGTATCTTTGAATCTTCTATATAAGTATAAATAATACTAAAGAAGATGAAAGCATAGAAAGCATTGTTCACAGTGATAATGAACCAGTATGCGTTAAAACTGGCAACAAATGATCGATGCAGAAACATGGCAGCGTATAAGTCCGAAAACGGTTGTATATAAAGAGCATGATAAATATAATTGTAGACGAAAATATTCGATATTGCAACGAGGATGGACAGATGTGATATCTAAACTGTGTTGGTCCAAAACTAAGATCCCATGCGCATATACTTTCAAAAGAGCGAAAGTATATGATTCGATAAAGGGCGCGTATATTACAATTTTTGGTAGATGTAAAGAATGTCATGCATCTTTCAGCGCGCACTCTATTAAAAAACCCGAAGTAGAAAGTGATTTAAAATTATTTGTAAAAACAGTGGATACAAGGGGAGTACCTCATGAGAAAAAAAGAGCATTGAAAGGCACAGAAAGAGCAGCAGTGCAAAAAGATCTTCTGCATAAAAAAGCAATCGTTTGGCATCGCGAAATGACGAAAGAAATGGAATATGGCGATCCTGAACCGAGTCATTTATATACCACCGACGTATTGAGAAAAACTCATCAAGAAGGCAAAGATGAAGATTTAGTGTGCACAAGATACGAAATGTTATTGAATCTATACATAACTTAAAATATAATATCCATACGCTGGTGTAATACGAGAAATCGGATTAGATAAATTTTATTGCATGTATTGGTCGCCATTGCAAATAGATATATATAAGGACATTGTAAAATTGAATAATCCTATTTCTATCGATGCTACTGGCTCCATTGTAAAAGATTGATCAAAAAGATAAAAGATCTCGTGCAATTTTCTTATATCAGGCCGTTGCATCTGGAATAAGTGGAATTGTGCCATTAGTCCAGATGTTATCTGAAAAACACGATGCCAATATAATCCAATATTGAATGAGTGAGTCGTTGCGTTGTGGAGCTAAAATATCATACGAGGTTATTACTGACTTCTCATTTGCACTATTAAATGCTGTTGCACGTGCATTTAATAGTTGCAGCCTGTCGCAATATATTAAGACATTTAAAGTGTCTAAATTGTAAGGAAGTTACTGTACCTGCATGTCGCATACGTTTGGACATCGCGCATGTTATAAAAATGGTTGATGGCCATGTTTTCGCGGAAAAGCTTCACGAATTAAAGATTTTTATTTGCGATGCGTCGGATTTTTAACTACCATCGACTCGAAAAATCAATTTGAAGATATTTTGCACTCAATATTAATTGTAGCACTTAGCGAATGTGATGACAATACTGAATGCGCAAATAAAGAGGAACTTCTTTTAGAAATAATACGCAATTTTGTAATTGATAAAAAAGAAAATCCGGATGAACAAAGTGATTCCAATGAAAATGAAAATCACCCATTAAATGAAATAGATGTGAGGACGGTAAGGACGGAGGAGGATAATCGAGGACGACAATTTGTGTGTTTTGATAAGATCTACAACTTTTATCTAAAACATTTTTCAAAATTTTCAATATTTGTTAAGATATATATAAAAAAAATCATCATTTTTATGGGTTTTTCATGGTTTTCATCATGAAAATCAAATTTGCGCCAATTTTCACTATCATATCTATAATCAGCGTAAAAAATACAATAAGTACACATAGTTTCAAAATAATCGGAGATATGGGCTTTTCGGAAGTTTATCCATAAAATACATTAACACACTTAATGATTCTGATTTAATATACAGTAGCCGCCAAAAATATATCAACTTTTAATATTTTGAGCATAACTTTTTTCAAAGTAATTTAATTATTCCAAGACGTTTACTAATTCACAATAGGAAAGTAGGAATTCGGTTGCATACCTATGGTTTGACTTGCATACATTATAGTTGACTTTAATAACAATGTTTATTTTTATTTGATTTCAACAAAAATCAATATCGGATTTTAAAGTACTATAACAAGTTAGATATAGTGAACAAAATTAAAATATGAATAAGACAGGCTCTAGTACTTCGTAGGGAAGCCCTTAGAATTAACTACAGCCTGACATCTACGGGGCATGGAGTCTATGAGTGCGTCGATGGTGGACTGAGAGATGCGGCTCCAAGCGTCGGCCAGCTGAGCGAACTTTTCGTCAGCATTCTTCGCCGTTGTGCCGACTAGCATCCTTTCGAGGGTATCCCATAATGGCTCGATGATATTTAAATCGGGGGACTGACTGGGCCATTCGAGTAGAGTGACCCGACGGAACCAGTTTAGTATATCTTTCGAGCGATGCTTGGGTCGTTATCTTGTTGGAAAACGAACGCTCGACCCATGGAGCCAAGGGCGAAGGGACGCATGGTCTTCTCCAGGATGTCCTCGTAGCGTCCTGGTGGCGATCCATGATGCCCTGGATGCGTCGCAGTGGGCCTATCCCGCGGCCCGAGAAACAGCCCCACACCATGACGGATCCTCCACCATGCTTCATGGTAGGAGTCTGGTATTTGGGATCGAATCTCGAGCCGATGGGATGCCTTACATACTTCACACCGTCGGACCCGAATAAGTTATACTTATTTTCGTCTGACCAAAGCACCTGGGACCATTCAGTACGAGTCCACCCCATATGCGCTTTCGCCCATGCAACTCGCTTCGCCCGATTCTTCATGTTGATGAACGGTTTTTTAGCGGGACGACGTCCGTGGAGTCCAGCCTGCTGCAGATGACGCTGGATAGTCCGAATGGAAGGAGCAGGGCACGAGGAAGTTGATATGATGGCCGATATCACAGAAGCAGAGCGGCGAGGGTCGTCGCGGGAGGCACGTACTATATTACGATCGACGAGACGATTAGTAATACGAGGTCTCCCGGGCTGCTTTTTAACGATGGCACCTCCACGGATTCGGAAACGGTGGAGAGCACGAGATATAGCGGACTTGGTGACATTAAACTGAGCCGCAAGCTGGTCGAGGGTGGAACCTTGTTGTTGACCTAGGGCGATGCCATCGAGCTGCTGCTGAATGAGATTGCGGCTGCCACGCGTCTTACCCATACTAAACAACATTTTGTGTAAAGAAGAAAGTGAAACAATAAGAAAAAAACAAGAATAAAAATGAAAATAATGTAAAACATAAACGCGGTGTTTCGTCGATATGACGAAATTCCCCATATTGTCGAACTTTCGGAAATCTTTCTAATTATCACACACAATACCACTCGGTATGAGCTATCTACAAACCAAGTGTTATCCAATTAGATTAAGTTGTAAGGAGGTTATGTTAAAAAAACAAAAGTTGATATATTTTTGGCGACTATTGTAATTTATGTTAGAGGTTCATACATAATTAAAAAGGAATTCTTAAACATAATTGTATGTTGTTAGAGAGTGTCCGTGAGTTTCGAGCGGAGAAGGAAAATGGGATCGGAGGTAGCAAAACAGCAGTAGACAACTCTTCAATTATTTTATCTTTAATATTCCATTCGAAGCCACCGATCTCAAGCCGATTCCGCTCACGGCACTCTGGTTGCTATCGTCGATAACCACATGTCCGTCAAGTTCCAATCGTCTCTTCCTTGCATCGAGACTTCGCGAACTCTCAATACTTTGATCGTTCGAATCAATTACGAGAGTCGATAAGATGCTAAGATTCGCGCTATACAGAGAGGCAATGCCGAAAAAAAACTGTTGGAGTCTTTGTTTCGAAGCGCGATAACCTTTTGACTGAGTCGGAGCGCTCTCGATTTCGGACTGACTCGCATTCGGAAGGGAAGCCTCTCGTCCCGCGAGTGGCGCTTTTCGGCTTCCGTACGCTGCTGTCACCGTGCGTTGATTATTCCAACCAATGACGTTCGAATTGAGGCTCCTTCTAGTGCGAGTTATATCCTTAACAATTATCTTCTTTTATCTTCTGGCGTCTCGAATATTCCCTTTATTTTGTCCGCTGTTCTTCAAATTCCCGTCATGATTTCTTACAATCTTTTTATCCAGATTTCCACTTTTCTCTTCTCTCTGTTACTACGACGATTTTATTCTCCTGCTACGTCACTATACTTTCTTTTCTCAGCAATTCTCCATGTTCCAATGTATCAACTCCCTATTCCAAACTTCTACTGTTACCTGCTTTTACCTTCTTGTGTCCCTTCTTTGGTTCTTTTTAGCTCTGTAATGCTCGACGGTCTCCTTTCCGCTTTTATCTTTTGTCCTTTATATTCGTCGTCTCCATTTTTTGTGTGTCTTTCGTCTTTTCATGCAGCCTCTGCCTTCCCTCTGCTCTTTCATTTTCTCTACATCTTTTCTCCTACCATAGTCTTATTTCTAATCTTTCGCCCTTCAATTACTCGCTATCTCCTCTTTTTTACCTGTGTGCTGTTTTCTCATCTCCTTTACATTTTTGATCTTCTTCCCTCAGACCATTCCGGCCATAATCGCTCGCTTATACTGTTCTCTCTCTTCTTTACTTATCTCTTCTCTCTCATACTTGCCTTCATTTTCTATGCTTCTTTAGCCTCTTCATGCTTCCTTACCATTCTCTATCTTTCTTTGTACGTAATCTTTCGAATTCTTATATTTTTCTCTTGCCATATATCTCCTATCAATTGTATTCACGCCACCTAACAAAGTCTCCAATATAACTTTATATATTAATTTTAATTAATTTTTCTCTGTTTTAAAAAAATTATCTAATTTAATGACGGACCAAGAACCTAGATTTTCGCCGCTTAGAAAATGGTGTTAAACCTCGACGAAGTCACACACAGGCAAATAGAGAACGCGATACCAAAATTACTAATGCGCAAAGAGATTTAATTAATAAAAGATATTAATAATTTTTTACTTTGTGTCAAATGTTAATATATAATAAAAATTTAATTTTTACTTGTTTTCAGATTGTCAATAAAAGAATTTTTATTGATGTTTTTTACCAATATTCAAATGGAACAACTGGCATCATTTGAAGAACATATTACATCAAGAGGCACGGTAGTGTCTCGCGCCAAGTGTACGCACAGCGTCGCGTCGGGACCGACGAGTCTCTTTTACGCGAGACGTCGTATTGACAGATCCTTCGATTATCGGATCTTAAAAACGACTGAACGACAAAATTTTAAGTAGGTTCAATGAATAGCTTGGGTTTAAGTTATATAACGAAAGTATTTTTATTTTTTTTCTGCGTGACCTACGAGCGGAGATATCGCGATGTAAAGCCTGAATTGGAGAATTTTTGATATCAAGAAAGTGCGCCTAAACTATAGAAATGAATAGTTACATAAACTGGAACATCTATTTCTTCACTGTTACTTTTTGGCAAGTGTTCGTAGTTTGATCTTATATATAAGATTGTTTTACAAAAAACGATTGTTGTGCGGACATATAAGTAAGAAATAAAGGAAATAATATAAAGCAGACTGTTACGTCCAGACCCCGGAAAATTAGGATTATCGGGAAGCGAGGGAAAGACTTCTCGATGGAGGGGATGGAGAGACGAAAGGGACTCCTTGGTAGCCTCGCTCGTTAAAACGAGCGAGTCGAACACACGTTTTAAGGCTCCGAATTTGGGTCAACGTCTGGGACAGACGCTATGACGCCAAAGTCGGAACAGTGCATTCGGGGTCCTTGTTTTGAGTAAGAGAATTTAATCCCTTTTACTCGGGGATAGAACCATGTGCGATTCTTATCGGTATGGAACGGGAAAAGATGAGGTTTTTTTTTAGGAATAAATGAAAATATCAAGTATTTATAATTGAATTATTTATTACATAATAAGGTGAAAATAGAAAGGATTATAAACTTAATATAAAATAAACGTAGTTCGTTAACAAATAATTTATCAGTGCTAAGAGAATTACAATTATTTTATGCGTATTTATTTTATACATTTTTATAAACTAACTTGTATGAGTGTGTATGTGTGGGCATGTGTGTGTATGTGCACTCGGGTGGGAGAAGGATCAGGAAATTTCTAGAATTGTAAAAGTGGAGAGGGGAAACAAGTTGTAAAAATGGGAGACAGGAACTAACCGTGGATGGACATTCTCGCCAATGAAGACGGGGATTATATCGGTTGGATGAGATCGCTGGATGATCTCGCGGAAGGAATTTAATATTCGCGGGTCCGACTCCAGAGCGCTTAACCCATCTGGTTGCCCAGAGAATCGAGCTTTCCGGATACGAGACGATGCGAGTGAAGGAATTTAATATTTGCGGGTCCGACTCCAGAGCGCTTAACCCATCTGGTTGCCCAGAGAATCGAGCTTTCCGGATGCGGAACGACGCGAGGGACGGGATGAGTCGTTCGCGAGAAGCCGAACCGAGAAGTTAAAATTCGCGGAGCGAATCGGGAAGCACCGAAAGAAAAATGATAAGGACTTATTGCTGTTGTTTTTTGGAAAGTGGTTAACTTTCTTAAGTCAAAGTGCCGACGCAGTAGGCAGTGGGCCAGTGATGCTGTGTTCGGCTGGCGAAACTGGGCCTCGTCTGAGTTCGAAGTATAGAACTGGCACTGACGGCACTGACTCAAACTTTCAAGTTCGGGTTTAGTCAGGCGGATGGACGCGCACAGAAAACTATTCAGAAAAATAGGCATCATAGGCCCAAAGTCGCGGGTTTTTGTATCGAAAAAAGGTAGGAAGGTGGGGTATTTGGAGATTGAATTTGGCTTCAGATTGGTGGAGCGCTTTTCGCCCTTTTCCAATCCCGAATATAATTTTGTGTATGTTTTCCTATAGGCAGTTTGGTCGTAAAATCTCTCTTTGTTTTATGACTCAACCAAGCTGCCCTTTTCTAAAAGTTTAAACTAATACTTAAAAATCGTAAAACGATTCCTCTGGAGTTCAAGTGTCTCCCTGTCGCAACAGTTCGGCGCGCGCGAGCGATAACGCTCGAGTGAACTCGTAAATTTCGTGTTTCCGTTTGACAGGATGCACTTGACTCTCGGAGGATTCGCCGCTAAATACACAGATTTAATTTTACAGAGGACCGTCGTCTATCGACGCCACACGTGCAAGTGATCCCTTTAATTTTTGTTTTATAGTATAGCCCTTTTTATTTAATTTTTATTATTTTTTAAGAGATAAGGCTAATGGGTGCACGTGTGGGTCGCTCCGTCGCCAGTCCCCTTCCTTAGATCTTTTAAAAAGAACGAATATCGTTAACAGTCTCGAACATTCCTTGTTTATTGCCCCAATAAGAGAAATCGTGGAGTCCAGCGGACGTAACAAGACAAATAAGTATATTGATACAAACAAATTTTTTTTCAAAAACTTTGGCGCTGTCAAAACGAATAAATAAGTAATAATAATTACTTATAAACTTAATTACATTCTAATTTATTAATTATGATTACAATAATTTTACATATATGCTTAATCTAATCCCTAATCTTTATTTTATAATACAAACACACATCCGCACGAGAAAAAAAAATGAAAGACACACACGCACACGCGCAGTAACAATAAGAGATAAAAGATTAGACAATTAAGATATTTATTCGGTTTGGCAACGCCAAGTTTAAAAAAAAATTTATTTGTATCAAAATACTTATTTGTCTGCTTTATATTATTTCCTTTATTTCTTACTTATATGACCGCACAACAACCGTTTTTTGTAAAACAATCTTATATATAAGATCAAACTATGAACACTTACCAAAAAGTAACAGTGAAGAAATGGATGTTCCAGTTTATGTAACTATCCATTTCTATAGTTGGCGCACTTTCTTGATATCACTACTTTCGTAGGAAAGATAAATTTTTTGTCCTTTTTACAACAGTTACTTTTTTAGGCGTATTTTGAGCGCGTATACTTATATTTATACACTATATTCTTATATTTTAACTTTTCTTTTTCTCTTGTATTTTTTACAGAGGTTGCAATATATGAAATTCCGGAAGACGACTACAGATATTTGTATTCATCCACAAACACAAATAAGAGCAATGCCTTTAAAGATCTTCCATTTCACTCTGTAAACTGGACGCTGTAAGATAGTCCAAGCACACCCAAGAACAAGAAAGAATCGTACTCAGAAATTTGTACGGTGTGTTATGTTAACGAAAGGACACACATTTTCATACCTTGCGATCATCTCGCTTGTTGTGTTAAATGCATTGAACGTCTAGAAGCTAATCGATGTCCAATATGTAACGTAACTTATGAAAACTGTATTCGAGTTACAAAATTATAAGGTCAAAATATCTTTTTGTAAAAATATAGTACTTCTTAAAACGTAAAAAATATGAAATATATATAAGATAAAATACTTTATAAGATATAAAATTATTTTCCATTTAGATTAAAGTGGTACTTGTGCAATATATTTCTTTTCTTAAAGAGATCTTACATATTTTCTTATGTAATTTGATGTCTTTGTAAGCAAAATTATGAATTAGCTGAATGAAATGAGTCTGAAGTTTGTAAAACACATCTTATTTATACTTACTAGAACAAACATTGCGCGCGCTACGCGCGCGCCATTTATCATTTCAGATATTAACATATAATTATTTATAATATAAAACGAAAAACATTAATTTTACTTTGGTTAATCATTTCTTTTTATTATTTTTCTCATTCTATTTTGGTTAATCATTTCTTTTTATTATTTTTCTCACATTTGTTAAAATAAATTTATGCATTTTTTTAACACTTAATATTGTAGGATTAAGTATAATCGCAATGTCAATTTTAAATTTTATATTGTTTCTTCCGCCGTCGTGAATCGTCTAGCGTGCGCTATAAAGTCCCGAGTTGACACGTGGGAGGGCGTTCGCGATCGAGGCGAGCTAGAGTCCCTAGAAGTAAGAGTCTGGACGATTTGGTCAGAATTTTTATTGGCTTCGGAGTCACTTGAAGCAATATGGCAGAACCAATTATATTACCACAAATCCCTTCAAATATCACGAGTGTACAATTTAAATTTAAAACATAAATACGAGGATAGTTAGGTTAGGTTAGGTTAAAAATACTGGAGATCATCTCCAGGCCTCTGTCCGAAGCCTCAGGAAGGTCTACCAGGAACTCCAGGCGGGATTCCTCCGTTGTGGTGTTGTCTGAGGACGAGGAAATGATGTCCGCTGAATCGGAGAGCGATGAAGACGCACGGTCCTCGAATGCGGAGTCCAAGAAGCACCCATTCAAGGCAGGAAGAGGAAGACCGAGGCTGGGCTCCACGTACATAGCCCTGAAAAAAGCCAAGGCCTCGATCAATCAAATGATAGACGATAGAATCGCGAATAGGTCGCGCAGTCTAGAAAATCTAACCTCAATAGATTTCTACCGAGGAATGGGGCTGGACCTAGACGACGAGGTTACTAGCTTGACGCGGACACCGACTGCCGAAGTCTGCAAAGTGGCAAAGAACTGGCTAAGAGAAGTGATTATTGTGGCCAAGAAAAGCAAAAATTTGAAAGGCGACTGCGTCAAGGCCCTTAAATCGGCTTCCTTGACGGCCACGGCCTCGCTAGAGGTGCTCGCAGCTCGTGCGAGCAATCCGAACGACGAGGACACACCGAGACAGATCTTGGCCTTAAAAGCAGAGCTGGACAAGACCAAGCGGGAGGCTGAGGAGAAGATCTCTAAACTCACGGAGGAGATCTATAGACTGCGTGAGACAACTCAGGATAGAGTCAGGAAGAGAGTCAACAGGTTGGTCAGTAGTAGCTCTTCAGACACTGACATGGAGAATCCCCAGAAGGATCGAAAGGTAAAAAAAGGCAAGGGCAAAAAGTGCAAGATTGGGCACGCGGAGGAAGAGGTCAACCGTGACTCTGCCCTGGCAGAGGGAGCTATGGAGGTCGAACCAGAGCCCCAAGTCGCTCCGCTGGAAAATGACCAAGAGAGGGCCTACAACGATGAGGAGAAAAAAAAACAAATCCTCCCCCCCCGCGAAGAGTGGCCCGCAGCGATTAGGCCCCCGATCCTGGGTAAGCCTAAGATCTTGGAGGACCGCGTACTGCAGGATCATCAGGTGAGAGTCGTGCTGGACTCCAGAAAGGACACGGCTCACAAGGAAGATAGGAAAAATAGGAGTACGGTAGAAGGAAAACCAGCCCCTAGGTATGGCCATCACTATGAGCCGTCAGAAGAGGATATCTCGGCCAAGATTCTGGATAGAATCGCTCCCATGCTGGAGAGCTGGCTCCACCGAAGCCTCGAAGCCCTGGGGGTGAAGGGCCCGACTCCTAGGGACAAGAATAGCGGCAGGGGAAAGCAGGACTCCTCGTCCCTTCCCCGGAATAAGGAGGACAAGGACCGCAGCTTAAAACAGGGTGGAAGTTTGGAGTTGGCGCCACTACAATCAGGTAGTGGACTGCCCAAGACTGCGACCATGGCTATATCGGACAAAAAGGGGAGGGTCAAACCCCCGGGCTCTAAGAATGTGCAGCAGAGGGAGACTAAAATCACGGAGCCTAAGACCAAGACTCCAAAGGCCGCTGCGAAGGCCGGCGGTGCCAAGGGGAGTAAGATCCCTATTAGAAGGCCTCCCAGGACCGCTGCGGTCATGCTCTCGTGTCCGCCCGGCAGCTACGCCGAGGCTATGAAGAGGGCGACCCGGGGGATCGAACTGGGGGAAATAGGAATCGCCCCTGTTAAGCCTAAAAAGGCCACGACAGGCGCCCTCATCTTGGAGATCAAGGAGGGCAAAGACAAGGCGGCCACTCTTCGGGACAAGATGCGCGAGGTCCTGAAGGACATGGAGGGGGTAAAGGTCTCATGCCCGAATAAAATGGCAGAGATCCGCGTGAAAGATCTGTTAGAGGGTACCAGCTCTGACGAGGTCAGAGATGAGATAGCCAGAGTCGGCGACTGCCACCCTGATGAGGTAAAGACGGGTAGCGTCAAGGTATCCATGAGTGGCCTTGGCTCCCTCTGGGTACGATGTCCGCTAAAGGCTGCCAACACCGTGGCCAGACAAAAGACCATCAGTGTGGGATGGACAAAAGCTAGGGTGGAACTCCTGGGCCCTAGAGCACTCCAGTGCTTCAGATGCCTGGAGAAGGGGCATGTGCAGTCACAGTGCACAAGCCCCGTCGAGAGGAGTAACCTATGCTATAGGTGTGAGCAAGAAGGCCACCAGGTGAGGGCTTGCATCAACAAGCCTCACTGTCTGGTGTGTCAACAATCAGGGAGATCCGCCTCTCACAAGATGGGAGGCGACGCATGTAAGGCGCCGGTTAAACGAGGTGGGAGAAGAGGGGCAAGACCAGGCTTGCCAGGAACCACTCCCTTGGTCCCCTCGGAGAAAATGGACGTGGACCCGGAGCGACCCGCAGTACGCGGTGGGTCGACTTCTGTGAGAAGTTCGACCCCCGTCCCTGTACGGTCGCAGGACAACAAGGAAGCTGAGGACATGGAGGTGGATTTGTGCCACCCGCCTCCCCTCCCCAAGAGGTCCCCGAAGAAGAGGCAAGGCGCGGAGGAGCCTGGCACGCGGCCACAAAATTCACCCCGCAAGGAGTGAGATTAATGCAGACCAATTCAAACCATGCCCGGCATGCGCAAAACATGCTACTGCAGGGCATGGATGAATTGGACGTTAGTTTGGCGATTGTCGCTGAGCCCTACCGGGTTCCCCCTGGCGATCCAAGATGGATCGGGGACTCGGGGGGATCGGTGGCTGTCGTCACTAGAAGGTCTAGTATCCCAATCCCCTGCAACAAAGTGGGGGAGGGCACGGGCTATGTGATGGTGCGCTGGGGCAGATTCCTCGTGGTCGGTGTATATCTTCGGCCCCGTCTCAGCATCGCTGCGGTGGAGGATCTCCTGGAGGAGATGTCCAGAAAGATCAGAGCCCTGGGACAGCTGCCGACAATTATCGGTGGCGATTTTAATGCCCACTCGGTGGTATGGGGCTCACGGAGGACTTATCCTAGGGGGGAACTTGTCGCGGACTGGGCGACCACTGAGGGCTTAGCGTGCCTAAACAGACCAGGGGACGTCACATGTATCCACCCGAGGGGTGTGTCGGTGGTGGACCTCACCTGGGTCTCGCCCGCCGCTGCGGGACTGGTCGACAACTGGCGGGTGCTTCCCTACGCCGAAACCATGTCAGACCACGCGTACATAATTATGGAGGTACGCTGCAGCGGGGTGCAGCCTGGATGGGACCGCATTGCCCCACCCAGGAGGTGGTCGATAAAGAAGCTCGACCGAGACTTAATGGTGGCTGCCCTGTTGGCCAGCACCTGGAGTGCTCCTCTCGAGGAGGATGTCTCGATAGAGGACACATGGCGGGAGACTAGAGCGATCTTGACACGATCTTGCAATATCTCGATGCCAATACAGAGGCCGTCGCCACGTAAAGCGACGTATTGGTGGAATGGGGAGCTGCAGGATCTGAGAAAGGAAGCCACCCATAAGAGAAGGCTATGGGTCCGCGCCAGGCGCTGCAGGCGCAATGGTCCCGAGTTACCTGCGGAGTTGTCCAAACGTCTCGCATATAAAGAGGCCAAGAAGGCGCTCGGCAGGGAGATTCACAAGGCCAAGGATAGGGCCTGGTGTGAGTTGCTCGCCGATCTAGATAAGGATCCCTGGGGCCTCGCATACAGGCTAGTCAGGAAGAAGATGCGGGCATGGACTCACCCCATCACCGAGCGTTTGGACCGGACCTTCTTGGAGCGCGTCACTGACACCTTGTTCCCTGATCCGGACCCGGAATCGGAGGGGGAGGAGCCGGAGGATTTCTCCGCCTGCGACGCATCCTGGTCCGAGGAGCTCGAGGTGACCGAGGCCGAGCTGGCCATGGTCATCAGTAAAATGACAAAGAGGAAGGCTGCGCCAGGACCTGATGGATTTCATGGGGGGGTCATCAGAATGGCCTTCGGCGTGATGGGGGTCCGGATGGTGACGCTCCTGAATGAATGCCTCAGGAGAGGACGGTTCATCAGGGAGTGGAAGACCTCCAACCTGGTCTTGCTCCATAAGGAGGGCAAGTCAGAGGACGAACCCTCCTCGTACAGGCCTATTTGCCTGTTAGACGAGATGGGTAAACTGTTGGAGCGTATCGTGGCCCTTCGGGTGAACAATCACCTTGCGTCGGCGGGGCCGGACCTGCATATTCTGCAGTTCGGTTTCCGACCGGGTACCTCCACGAGCGATGCTATCCTCCACGTTAAGCGACACGTGAGGGGCGAGATTGACGCGGGCAGAATGGTATTGGCGGTATCCATCGATATAACCAATGCCTTTAACTCCCTGCCCTGGTGCCAGATTAGATCGGCACTCAGGAGACATGAGGTCCCCGATTACTTGAGGAGGATCCTGGGAGACTATCTCGGCGAGAGATGTCTCGGGTACCGTGATCGAGAGGGAAATCTTAGGCGGAGGAGCGTCCGTAGGGGGGTCCCACAGGGATCAGTACTTGGTCCCCTCCTGTGGAACCTCGGATTTAATCGGGTGCTCTCGGAGGTTGTCCTTCCGCCTGGCTCGATTACCATATGTTATGCGGATGATACCCTCGTCCTGGCATCCGGCGAGGAGTGGGGCGAAGTGAAGGCTCGGATGGACCTGGCTCTGGCGCGAGTTGTGGAGAAGATCCACTCTCTGGGCCTCAGGGTGGCGCCCAGGAAGTCGGAGGCAGTCTGTTTCCGCGGAAGACGTAGGCGCGGAGCTCCCTCTGACGCATATGTCTGTGTCGGAGACACGCGGGTCATGGTGGGCCCACAGATTAAATATCTGGGGCTCATCATAGATGAAAAATGGGATTTTCTGAACCATTTTAAGGCTCTTGAGCCCAGACTGGCGGCGGTTACGGGGCAATGCTCGCGGCTCCTGCCAAACCTGGGCGGGCCGGGAGGAAAGGCTCGGCGTCTCTTCGCCACCGTGGTTCATTCGGTGGCCCTATATGGAGCGCCCGTGTGGTCTGGGGAGGCGGCGCAGTCCAGAAGGATCCGTCTGATCCTGTTTCGGGCTCAGAGGGTCATGGCGATCCGTGCGATCCGCGGTTACCGCACGGTTTCGCACGCTGCCGCGACCCTGCTTGCGGGGTTCCCCCCGCTACACCTGGTGGCCCGGATGCAGGCCCAGGTGTTCCATGACACCCGAAGGGCGCGTCTGGAGCGTCACGAACACTCAGATGTGTTCCGGGAGAACGCGAGGATCAGGAGAGAGGCCACTGCCCGACTCATGGTGGAGTGGAGGGACTGGCTCAACGGCCCAGAACTCAACGGCCAAAGGGTTATCGAGGCTCTGGATGGAAGGCTTGAGGAGTGGACGGGCCGGAGGTGGGGATTCATGTCGTTCAGACTGTCACAAATTGTGACAGGACACGGCTGCTTCGGGCAGTACCTCTGTCGGATCGGCAGGGACCCCACCCCGGTCTGTCACTTCTGCGGTGCTGACTGCGACGACGCACAGCACACGCTTGCGGAGTGCGCAGTCTGGGACGAGGACAGGCTCGCCCTTAAGGCGATTGTCGGCGAAGACCTCTCGCTGAATACGTTGATTGGCAAAATGCTGGAAAAGGAAGAGGCATGGTCCGCCCTCGCCCGCTTCGGCGAATCCGTGATCATGGCCAAGGAGGATGCCGAGCGGGAAAGAAGAGGGGAAGGCCTCAGAGCCGGAACACAAAGAGGTCGGGGCGGAGGCGGCAGAAGAGTGCTGCGCAGAACCAGGGCGGCTAGAGGAAGGCGAAGAGGAGGAGCGATGGCAGATCGACAGCGACGCGCGAGAGTCGGGGGCGAAGACCTCTGCTGCCGCGACCACGCTGGTCCTACTGCCTCCCTTAAAGACTGGCGCAGGTGACATTAGCGGGGAGGAACTGGCCTCCCCACACACGATCCGATGTCATCGACTCACACGGTGAGTTAGGCAGCTGAGCCAGTTTAATGACTCTATCTGGGTGCAGCATATTCTCGCTCCCGTCAGCTTGAGTAATTGTGTAAGCGGGCGAGTATTGTTGGGCTGGGACAAGACTGGGGTGGATACTTTCTCCCCCCCCCCACAACAGTGTGGTGTGCACCTCAACACCTAAGGATGGGCTGGCCGAAGGAATTGGTGTCACCTTCGGCCAGCTAGAACTGGGAGGATGTCCAATCTAGGACAACTGCGCGGGGGAGGCCGTTTGGTAGCAATGCAGAGGCGGATCCTGGGGCCTCCCTCACACGCGCAAGGACAGGACACTCGTAGGGGTTTTAGTGCGGTATACCGGGCCTTGCACGGAGGACGGAGGGCTAGCCTCCGCCTCTCCAAGCCCGGGAGTCCCACATAACCCGCCGTCGACACACTGGCGGCGGGTATGCATAAAGCATTTCCCCTACGTTAACAAAAAAAAAAAAAAAAAAAAGGTTAAAAATACTGACAATTTCTAATATTAAAATATTTATTGTTCATTATACAGTATATTATATTATTTAATAATAGAATGTCTTGCCATAGTAGTACTACTGTATACAGGCTTTTTTAAGCGTCCCTTCTTACACTCTATCTTAATTCTAAATCGAATGAAACGTTTCATTATTATATCAGAAATGTTATGACAATTTTTTAATGTATTACATTTAACAAATGTCATTTTATTAGTAAAAAATTTAACTAAATCATAGTTAACATTTTTTAAATAAGATATGTATCGTCTAATAATTATTTCCAGCTGATGAAAGTAATTAAAAGTTTCATTATTTACGAAAAACAATGTCTTTGTTCTATAACATTTAAGAAGCACTAATTTAGAAAATTTTACATTAGGGTCATATATTTTTGATCCTGCAGAATCTAAACAATTATTGCAAACTGCATTAGTGCGAGAAATTCTAGACAAAATATAACCGCTTATATAATATAATGAGTTTATTTCACAATTATTAAGATGAATGACTTTGTTCTCAACTTCAAGAGGAATTATAGGTACTTTTTCTTGAATCACTTGATTTATATTTGTTTTAGGACGTGTTCTTATTAAAGATAAATGAGAAGTCAAAACACCATCATCTTGCTCATAACTAGTATCTTCTAATTTTTGCAAAAATTGAGACACGCTTAAAATCTTCAAACTTTGCTTGAACTGTAATGTATTTGGGACAGGAAATTTTTTTCTTATGCTTGAGAACAAATTTTCTACGCAGTCTTGCGTAAATCGTCCTCCTAATACATATATATATCCTCGATCATTGATTAGATATTTTGTAAGTTCGTTGAGAGATTGCGTTGTTATCATTATTCCAGCTTGTACAGGTTTAAATTTTGCATCGTACCCAATTTTCATATCTCGAAACAAATCAATGACAGATTCTAAAAACTTGACGCTTTCATTAAATATATTAATAGATTTTTCATTTTCAGTATTTTTTCCTAAAGCAACTAATGGCGTTCGCGAGGTAATTAGTGTAAACCATTTTGAGGCTATTTCTATAAATAAAGCCGTTGTTTTATAATCAGTTTTCTTTTGTTCATCTGCAAAGAAATTTAATGCACTACTAACATCTCTACTTATCATGCTAGTTGCTTTGTTAACTTTCATTTTATTAAAATTTGTTACTGTGATGTCATCTTTGTTTAATTTGGGAGCAAGCTTGAAGAACAAGTTTTTTTGTTCATTTACCAGTTCTTTTAAATGAGTAAGCTGAACAATATCTGAAGACAAATTATTAGCTTTTTTAAATTGATTTGGTAACATAATAACTTCGTTATTAATTAAACTCGCCCTAAGATTTTTTATAAGATGTGGACTATCAGCAAAGAAGTATAATTTACGTTTATCATTTAATGGATGCGAAATAGAATTTTGAATTTTGGAATATCTACCAGCAGAAATATTAGAAAAAACTCTCCACATTGCTCGATTTACTCCTCCCATATCGGATGTTACACTATGTACATAGAGACCTATATATTCAGCCTTTTCAATTATTTGTTCAATGATAGGTTTTAAGCATGCACCGTCAAATCCATCTGGAGTATAATGATAGGCAACTATTTGTTTCCATCGCGTGAATATACCTCCAAGCATAAAAACTAAACCGTGCGTAGCTAGGGGTTTTTCTCCTAATATAGAAAAATAGAAAAACGGATAGAAAACATTAAAAAGATAAGTATAAAAGATAAAAGACAAAATTAAAAAGATAAGTCTATACATGTAGAATTTCAGTATATACGTGCATTGAAAAATGAAAACTTGATTCAAAGGTAAGTCTATACATGCAGAATTGCAGTATATATATATATATATATATATATATATATGCATTAATAAATGAAAACTTGATTCAAAACAATTACGAAGTAACAATAGATTTCATAGATTTACCACAGCTATTAGGAATGGTAGCATGTCCAATAAGACAATTTCTTGATGCATCGTTTTGTTCACCAGGTACAAGACTAATTTCATCGAGTGCTAACATGCAATCTCTCTCTCTCTCATCTTGAAATTGTGTTACTTTAGTTTTTAAAGCTTCAAAAATGTCATCATGTATTCCCGGTTGAAAGTTTAATGTTTCAATGCTCCTCCTGAGAGTACGCGTTGATGGCAAAGGAATATTTTGCTTTATGAGTTCTGTTAAGAACAGGGACCGACAATTCGTAACATGTTCGAACAAGTTACAGCAAGTCGTGCACGACCATAAAACGAAATATTAAAGAATATAAAAACATAGCGACAGTCCACTCGGTGACTATTGTATTCACTTTCCTTTGTTAGAATCTATGACTCAGAAATATCTAGTAGAACAAAGGATTATGCGTCGAAGTCGTCTATGTCTATGCGATGTGACGATGGTGGGATAGCCTACGATCGTCTCCCGAAAATCACTCTCTCCGTGGTGTTAAACCGAGTAACATCTCGAGAAATTAGCTCGTTCAGGCCACGGCCTCTAAGCGCTCTTTATAAGTTTCGACTCAGGGATACGTTCCCCAAGGCGATGTCAACTACAATTTATATAAAAGGTGAATAAATAAAGACTCTATACGAAAACAAGGTGTGCGCGTTTAAATACCACCACCTACAGACGTAACAAGTTCTTTATAGCCATTTTGAGAACAACAAAATTTTAATCTAAGCGCTTTTTTTATTGTTTCCTCAGACCATTTATACACCTTTCGTGTAGAAGAATCTTGTTGAAGCCATTCGATTTGGTCATTATTGAAAACTTTGTGTAATAATTCTGAGGATTTCAATAAACTTTTTTCAATGCGTAGTCTCTTGTGACTTTTTAATTTTCTTATTTTTTACAGTAAATTTCGTTTCGTTTTTTCAGCTTTACATAAAACTGTATCGGCCGTTTGAAGCTTTTCATTTGCTTCTTTAAGCTTCTTTCTAATTTTTATTTTAATTCTTTCTAATTTAATTTTAATTCTTCTACTTGCAATAAAGCAGACTGTAACGTTGCAGACATTGATGGATTATTATCTGACTTTGATGTTGGTGCAGAACCATCCTGATGAAACTGAATAGACCTTTCTTGAACATTTATTTGTTGTGTATCTTTCACGTTGCTATGTGGTGAAAAAGCTTCTATTAATGTATTCAATATAGTAGACATTTCGTGAACTTCTGGAAATAATTTATCTATTAAAAAATAATTTCTCTAAATTATGCATTCAGGAACAATTTTAAGAAGAAATAAACGTACTATGTGAAAAACATACTGTATTTTCTTCGTTTTCTTCTACTGCTTGAACAAAGGGAAAAATTGTTGGCACAGCATTGTGTTTTAACTTTTTTTTCCCGTCGATTCGTAATTTTTCCCACGTATCTTCAGCAAAATGGATCTAAAACAATAATTATTTACATAAATTATTTATATAAATATATATCTATTATTAAATTATCAGTTAATGCATTTTATATTTACCTCACAAATGTGTGAGTTTGACGTAGGTTTCCAATTCTTTCGATTTATATTTAACATCCATAATGTCTTCCGCTCATTATTTGTTGGAAACCGTCTTAGCGAAAACCCTTTTTCACTGTTATTGTTACATCCTGGGACGCAACAACCAGTCATCTTTCCTACGAAGTGATAATACTTAGTACATAGATATAAAATGATTGATGGAAAGGTTAGGTTTCTTTCTACTTGCAATGCCTGTATAATTTACTTTTATTTATAATTACTTTTATTAATTCAATAAGTAAAAATTATATGGTGTCATATAATAGAAACTTACCTGTTTTAATAGATAAATTTGAAATACACGTATAATAAATTTACACGTTGTGCTCAAATGTATGTACTTAGAATCTATAACTAACTAGAGTCTCTCTATCTATAACTATTGACGCCATTTTGCTTCAAAACTCGAGATTGTCCAGACTCTCCCTTTAGGGATTCTAAGGCGAGCCGATCGATGCGGTGCGTTCGCGCATTTAGAGAGATACTTTGGTCTTGGACAGCGGAGAGTAAGGCGGTTTTTCGGGTGCTCTGTGAGAAGTCTGTAAACCGTTATCCGTAATAAAGTCCATATATTTATATTGCTACAATATATGCATTATCATGTTAATAACTTTCATTTTAATTAAGTGAATATAGTGAAAATATCGCTCCTGCAAATAAATTCTGTTTATTTACAAATTAATAAATGTCATTTGTCACCGTTTAAAACATACGTTTATACACGTAAAAAAGTCGTAGAAGAAAAAATAAAGACTTCGTAAATATAAGCTTTATAATATTAAAGCTTTATAATAAATTGAAGAAGAAACCATTAGAAACCATTAAAAATATTAAGAAACCAATCTTTAAGTAAGTGATATTTCAAATGTTATGCCTAATTATTTTCTCTCTCTCTCCCTCTCTCCCTCTCTCCCTCTCTCCCTCTCTCCCTCTCTCCCTCTCTCCCTCTCTCCCTCTCTCCCTCTCTCTCTCTCTCTCTCTCTCTCTCTCTCTCTCTCTCTCTCTCTATGTTGTTCATATTCCCAAGCTGTTTTATGTTCTTTTTTCTTCTTTTTCTCTTCTCTTTCTTTCTCTTTTTCGTTTCTCTCTCGCTTTTAAAATTATAAATATAATTTTTATCCTATATTTTATCCTATTACAACAGAATTTTATTCCAGATATGTCGGATCTAGAAACTGAAATTGAAATGTTAAAGAAAGAATTGGAAAGAACAAATCCAATAAGTTTATTAACACCGAATGATGTATTGGATACAATACAAATTTACGACTCAACAGTGTAAGTTTTTAAACATTAGGGCCATTTTACAATTGTGTAAACGTAGTTGTAAATGTAAGATTGAGAAAATGACCAATCATAATCGAATATTCTTCTTGCGAGCATAATTGACTATGATTAGTCATTTTCTTATAAACTTAATACGTTTACAAACATGCTTACGTAATTGTAGAATGGCCCTTATATTACATTAAGTACTGATCTTAAATTTAACTTTATTTTCCTCAATTGCTTTTTCTCTTGCTCTCCCTCAAATTCTTTCTATCTTTCTTCTTTCTCTCTCATCCTTTTTCTCGTATGTTCTTTATTTTGCTCTTTCTCTCTCTCACTCATCTATATTTTACTTATTGTTTTCTCATTCTCGTTCTTATTCTCTTTCTCTTCACTATTCTTTTCTTCTCAGCATCGTGAACATAAGGCTTAAAAATTATTAATATAACAATATACTATAACGTACAGTAAAGTAATAATACATAATAAATATTTTCAATTATATTTAACAATAATTTAATTAAGGAAGAATGCAGGTAAACATGCATTTCTGCTAATTTTTATAAAGGGTCTTGAAATCATTTTAAGACAGAAACCTTAATGCCAAAATACTCAAGCTATAACAGTTTTTGAATTAGAAGGATTTATAATTAGCGAATAAGGTAGCTTAATGTTGGTGCGCTCAGATGTAGTATTGTACAGCACACAATTGAACCGAATTCTAGCATCGTGAACATAAGGCTTAATTCAAAAACTATAAGAGCCTGAGTATTTTGGTTTTAAGGTTTATTTTGTCTTAAAATAATTTCAAAAATTTGCCCTTAAGCGTTGTTATGGTCTTTATGGAATATACAGAGTGAGCCATTTTAATTAACGCACGCAATTATTTCGAAAACAAAGCATTTTAGAGATGTTTCAGACAAGAGTTTTATGGTTTCGAATAGGCCATAAGATGGTATCATTGGTTTGACACTGAAGAGTCATTTGAAGGTTACGTGAAGGTCGCTTCAATTTTTTTAAATAGCAATCTATATTTTTTATTACATATTCTTATAGCTTACCTCGAGAGCTTTCCGAAACACTATAGGCAAATGTCTTTTCGTGAAGCACTTTTCGAGTTATAAAGCTCCAAATTTGCAAAATTTTGATAAAAATACAAAATACCTCGTAAAATATTCACTTTCTGATAGCCTTATCTTGCATTATTCGACCAATCAAGCAAAACCCAAGCATGGTCCAGTCAATCAAGGCAAGACCCGAGCATGATCCAGCCAGTCAAGGCAAGACCCGAGCATAGTCCAGCCAGTCAAGACAAGACCCGAGCATAGTCCAGCCAGTCAAGGCAAGACCCGAGCATAGTCCAGCCAATCAAGGCAAGACCCGAGCATAATCCAGCCAGTCAAGGCAAGACCCGAGCATAGTCCAGCCAATCAAGGCAAGACCCGAGCATAGTCCAGCCAGTCAAGACAAGACCCGAGCATGATCCAGCCAGTCAAGGCAAGACCCGAGCATAGTCCAGCCAGTCAAGGCAAGACCCGAGCATGATCCAGCCAGTCAAGGCAAGACCCGAGCATAGTCCAGCCAGTCAAGGCAAGACCCGAGCATAGTCCAGCCAGTCAAGGCAAGACCCGAGCATGATCCAGCCAGTCAAGGCAAGATCCGAGCATTCTTTTAGCATCTATCGCAGAAACTGTTCAAAGTTGCCCCCGTTGACTTGAACACAAAATCTAATTCTCTTTGCGAAATGGTCGTCCGTTTTAAGTAAGATGGCTTTTGGTATCGCTCTACAAGCAATTCGAATCCGTTCGATCATGTCTTCTCTTGTCGTCGGTTCTCGTTTGTACACGACATTTTTTAAGTATTCCCATAAGTAAAAATCAGGAGAAGTCAAATCTGGTGACAGGGCGGGCCATGCAACTGGACCACCTCGTCCGATCCATCTGCCATTGAAGTTTTGATTCAGAAAATTCTTTACGATTTGTGCATAATGTGGTGCCGCACCATCCAGCTGAATCCACATTCTTCGCCTTGTCTCCAAATCGACTTCTTCGAGTAAAACAGGTAAATGATCCCTTAGTAACTCCAAAAAGACATGTCTGTTCATATTCTCTTCCAAAAAATATGGACCAATGAGATAACCGTTGACGATTCCACACCAAACCATTACGCTCCAACGATGTTGATTATCTATTTGTCTATGCCAATATGGATTGGCATCTGCCTAGTAATGATAATTATGTGTGTTCAATTTTCCATTATTTTTAAATGTCGATTCATCAGAGAATAGAACATATTTGAAAAAATCTGTGTCATGCGCAATTATCCGTATGGCCCATCAACAAAATAGTACACGCTGTTGCATGTCATTTGGAATTAGTGCTTACGTTAGTGTAATATGGTATGGATATTTTCTTTTTCTCAAAATTCTCACGATTGTTCTCTGCGGTATACCGGTTTGTCTAGCTATCTGACGACTGCTATGACTAATATGAAGGTTAATGTTAATAGCCGCTAAAATAGTGAAAACATCGTCATCACCATATTCATGATTTACGCGACAACGGGTCAACTTACCTTGTTGGGCTCTTATCTTAAGACGCCGTATGACAGTATCATTTGGATGTCGTCTGTTTGAGTATCGATTTTGGTAAAGTCTCGCAGCTTGACGATAATTGCCAAAAGCTTCTCCCAAAACTAGTAAAATATCGACAATTTCTGAAGAAGTATAATCAGCCATCATAAAAGTTCATAAGCTTAATGGTTTGAATTAAAGTTGCTCATAACAATCAGCAGTAGTATCGAATTTTGACTGAATAGTTAGTTAGGAAAATCAATATGTAATTCAATGCAATATCATTCTTTAAAAAAGAAGTCAATGTAGTTATTGATATAAGCAACTAGGTTTGGGAAGCTGTGAAAACAACTGATTTTGAATAGTCGCAAAAACAATTGATTTTGAATAGTCGCGAAAACAACTGATTTCAAGGAGTCGTGAAAACAACTGATTTTGAATAGTCGCGAAAAAAACTAATTTTGAGTAGCCGTGAGAACAACTGGTTTTGAGTAGCCATGAAAAACTTTTCTCTATCTTGCCTTAAATAGTTATTTTATTAATTTAAAAGGTATCATAAGAAACGTTAAATTATCCTAAAAATTTTTAATAAATAATCTTTATTAAAAAATTATTAAAAATTAAATGCTTATTGCAAATTTAAAAAAAAAAAAACTATATCTTTTTTAATGTTTATTATGTGCTAAGAAGTATTATAATAAATAAAATCGAAAAATTAATATTTTACGAGGTATTTTGTATTTTTATCAAAATATTGCAACTTTGGAGCTTTATAACTCGAAAAATGCTTCAAGAAAAGACATTTGCCTATAGTGTTTCGGAAAGCTCTCGAGGTAAGCTATAAGAATATGCAATAAAAAATAGGGATTGCAATTTAAAAAAATTGAAGTGACCTTCACGTAACCTTCAAATGACTCTTCAGTGTCAAATCAATGATACCATCTTATGACCCATTCGAAATCATAAAACTTTTGTCTGAAACATTTTTCTCTAAAATGCTTTGTTTCCGAAATAATTGCGTGCGTTAATTAAAATGGCTCACCCTGTATATATTATATTGTATAATATTATATAATAATAAATATATCATATAATATTATATGTATAAAGAATATTTTATTATATTGATGTACATTTTAATATTTATTGTTAGTTGTCCATTCCAATAGGTCTAAATTAATTTTGTACATAAATACTTTAATTATCCATACAGATTTGTTATATAAATACATTTCGATATATACTGTTACGTCCGGACTCGCGGATTGATATTAATTAGATTAGAGATAAGGAGCGGGTGTGGATGGACGAACGAGTCGTGTGTCACTTATCTCGAAGCCAGTCTATTCGGGCGAGCGCTTCGAGCCGATCGCATGCGGATGCTTCGGTTATAGGTCAACGTCCGCGACGCTATGACTCTTTAAACGTGCTATGCGACCGTTGGTCCTAATTTCGGGTCAAGGCTTAACCTTCTTATCCCAGGACCGAACCGTGTGCTATCGCGAGAGAGGAGTGAGCGAGGTCGGGGTTTCAAATAAAAATAGACTCAGTCATTATTATAATAAACTAATTAAACTATTTATTCTTATTCATACTACTACAATCTTTAAAGAATATATATAAGTTAATATAAAAAGTTGCGTGAACATAAAAATAATAGAACTAATATATTAAAAATATCGCGGTCTCATAGGATAATAAAGCGTGCATGTGTGGAGTGGCATTCACTTGGACACCGTTCAAATAGACACAGTGCTGAAGGACACAGAGATATTAGACACGATATTTTGCGCACGGTTCAATTGGACACGGAAAAGATGCACACGAGAAGAAACGCACCGTGCATTTGCACACCGAAAGAAGGACACCGTGCATTTGCGCACGGAAAAGATGCACATGAAAAGATGCGCACCGTGCATTTGCACACCGAAAGAAGGACACCGTGCATTTGCGCACGGAAAAGATGCACACGAAAAGATGCGCACCGTGCATTTGCACACCGACAGAAAGACAAAGAGATGTGCCACGAGAACCAATCGGTTCGGCGGCACCAGGGCACGCGTTGGGACCGTGCCAGGTGATCCCCGTCAACCGGGGTGTCCAGGTCGCAAAGATCGCAACGTAGGGATCCGCCACGAGAACCGAAGAGTTCGGCGGCATCGGGGCACACGTAGGGACCGTGCCAGGTGATCCCCGTCAACCGGGGTGTCCAGGTCGCAAAGATCGTGACGTAGGGCATAGTCCCTACGCGTGCCCCGGTGTCGCAGAACCCGTTGGTTCTCGTGGCGCACCTCTGTGTCGTGATCTTCGCGACCTGGACACCCCGGTTGACGGGGGTCACCTGGCACGGTCCCTACGTATGCCCCGGTGCCGCCGAACCCGTTGGTTCTCGTGGCGGATCCCTACGTCGCGATCTTTGCGACCTGGACATCCCGGTTGACGGGGGTCACCTGGCACGGTACCTACGTGTGCCCCGGTGCCGCCGAACTCGATAGTTCTCGTGGCGGATCCCTACGTCGCGGTCTTTGCGACTTGGACACCCCAATTGACGGGGATCACCTGGCACGGTCCCAACGCATGCCCCGGTGCCGTCGAACCGGTTGGTTCCCGTGGGACATCTCTGTGTCCTTCTTTCGGTGTGCAAATGCACGGTGCGCATCTTTTCGTGTGCATCTTTTCCGTGCACAAATGCACGGTGTCCTTCTTTCGGTGTGCAAATACACGGTGCGTTTCTTCTCGTGTGCATCTTTTCCGTGTCCAGTTGAATCGTGCGCAAAATATCGTGTCTAATATCTCTGTGTCCTTCAGCACCGTGTCTATTTGAACGGTGTCTAAGTGAACCACTCCCGCATGGGTGTGTAAGTGAAAATGTGTATCACGGAGGAAGTAAAAGAATGGATCGGAATTATTATAGGATTCTTAACTTAGCGGGTAGCTCGTAGTCACTTTCGGTGGATGTCGTTTCGGTTTCACTACACTCGCTTTCACTACAGTCACTCTGCTCGAATTTCTCAGTTTCTTTGCTATAAATGCTATCATCGTCTTCTACTGGGTTACCCGACACTAGAACGAGGTTCTATATGACTCTACGATCCACTCGCGTTAAATACCGGGGGAAAGAATATGGTCAAAATGAAAGGACTTACTTTTGTAGAAGAGCTCGGGTGCTGTAGGACTTAGAAGCGCTGACTTCGTGGAAGGTGAACTCGCGGCTGCGAACTACCCGTAACTTGTGTACTACTTGCAATTACAAAAGAATCGCGCACTATAAAATAGTTGCTGACCGCGGATCGAATTGACCACGGAGTCGCCGAGTCGCCCTTTTTATAGCGAATTTTTAGGGGAGGTGATCCTTCCCAATTTTCGCGTGATTTAATTTGATTGGCGGTGCGACATAGATAATGGTCTTCAAATAAAGAGATTTGCAATTTTTCAGCTTTCTATTGGCCGAATCAGGGAAGCAGTGCACACGGCTCGCAACTATTTCTCAGAGCAATTAATTATGGAGATATCAATTTTTCTCCATGTCGCTGTCTAGATTTGGGATATTTATTGAGATCGCTTTCCAGAAGTAATAACACGTGCCTCCATGGGACAAAGAGACGTTGACGAAAAGTTTTTTAGACAAGGGATCATTGAGACCGCGTTTGACTCTTTTATCAGACCGCGCTCGGCGACTTATTTGCTGTTTCCGTTTATGCTTCGCGAATGGAAGAAATCGTGGAGTCTACGGACGTAACAATACTTTTTAGAGAATCAAATTATATACATGCGAAGAGGTTTTTTATTGATCGATTTCTTTTTTAAGATATTGATAACATTCATACTTCTATTAATAATTATTCCTTCACAACTGATAAAGTTGGTTTAGATAATCGTTGTTAAATTGTGACTTAAATTATACGTGGATCTATATGGACATTGATTACACAGGCCTGCAAATTTTTATACTTTTCTCGAACCGAGATCTCGAACCTAATTCTAACATCGTGAACATAATTTAATTTAAAAACTATTATAGCCTGAGTATTTGGTTTTAAGGTTTATTTTGTTTTAAAATAATTTCAAGAATTTGCCCTTAAGCGTTGTTACAGTCTTTACGGAATATATATATTATATATATATTATACCATTCCAATAGGTCTAAATTAATTTTGTACACAAATACTTTTATTATCCATACAGATTTATTATATAAATACATTTCGATATATATTTTTTTGAGAATCAAATTATATACATGCGAAGAGGTTTCTTATTGGCCGATTTTTTTTTAAGATATTGATGACATTCATATTTCTATTAATAATTATTCCTTCACAACTGATAAAGTTGGTTTAGATAATCGTTATTAAATTGTGACTTAAATTATACGTGAATATATATGGACATTGATTACACAGGCCTGCAAATTTTTATTCTTTTTCTGCGGTCTAGAAAAGGAAAGTGGTTTCCTGTAGTTTTTGTGCATACGAAGGATTATAAAGATATTTTTAGAAGAACTCAATAATTAACAAAAAATTATTAAAAAATATATGCGTGCAAATATGCGAATTTTTAAAATTTGATAGATTTATATGATATTAAATAATAATCATTCATTTCAAATTAATAAAAAAACGTAATCGATTTGATATCACAATTTTTGTAACGATTTGAGTAAAAAAATTTTTTAATTTTTTTGAATATCCTGAACTGTCACAATATTCACACATTTCCGCGCATACTTCTCTCGCAGTACAAAGTGAATTAAGTGAAAGAACCAATCAGCATCGCGGAAAAGCAGCAACAATAAAATTGGTAACACGACTTTTTTAAGAGAGGATCCAGCTCAAACAACATGGATGCAGTAATATTAATTATATAACACAGGCCCACAAAAAAAATTTTTTTTCTGCGCCATGAATGCCACAATCATTTTCCTATGTATTTTTTGCCGCTGAACCCGAATCCGCAGCCCGTTTAACCCCTAGTCGTCAGGATTTTTTCCTAACCTCAAAAAACACCGTAAAATCCACCGAAGCCATTAAATAACATTACACAGCCCCACAAAAGAAAAGTTTCTGACCTCGGGGTCTCAAAATTCTTACTATATGTTTTTGGGGTCGCTGAATTCGAATCTGAGGTCTAAATAGCTCCATCGGGAGTGTGTTTAGTCATAACCTCAAAAACCTTCTAATATAGGCTACTGAAAGCATTAAAAAATATTTGCACTGGTCTGAGGAAAAAAGTAGGTGCACTATGTTTTGGGGGTCGCTGAATTCGAATCTGAGTTCTAAATAGCTCCATCGGGTCTGAGAAAAAAATACGTTTACTGTATGTTTTTAGTGTCGTTCAATCCCTCACCCCCATAATCCCTTAATCACGTAACTCCTTAATCCTATAACCTCTAAAACTCCATAACCTTGAAACCTCACTTTTTGGGAAGACCTTATACGAGAAAACGGAAAAATCTCATGTATATTTCAATAAGCCAACATAACTCACTTATCTCCACAACTTTACGCTGATAAAAAAGAAAAGCTTTATGACAATCTGCTTTTTCGAACTCTTTTATCCTCGAATGATCTGTGAAGTGGATTACGTTTACGTTTTTTAGCATTGTCATTATTCTCTCTTTTTAATGTCCAACACAACAGTAGTCAGACATCATATTTACATTCCATACACCCTGATAACGTCTTTCCATTTCCTTCATATCTTGATGAAAACGTTCTCCTTGCTCCTCGCTGTAATCCCCAAGATTTTGCGGGAAGTCATCAAGATGTGAGTGAAGAAAGTGTACTTTGTAACTCATCAAGCAGCCCAGTGTCTCGTAGTTTTTCAGCAGATCAGCCACCAATTCCCTATAGTTTTCACTTTTGTGGTTTCCCAAAAAGTTTTCAACCACTTTCTTAAAGTTTAGCCATGCATCTCGTTCTTTCTCATTCATAGTATCAACGAATGATTCATCTCTTACGAATTTGAGGCCCATCAAAGATACCTTCTTTTATTTTTGCACTAGATAAAGCTGGAAATTGTTTAACCAAATAAGCAAAACATTGTCCTTCTTTATCCAATGCTTTTACAAGTTGTTTCATCAACCCGAGTTTAATGTGCAAAGGAGGAAGTAAAATCTTTGATGGCTCAACCAAGAGTTCACAAATGACGTTGTGAGATCCAGTTTTTATTGAATTCCGAGCTGGCCATTTTGTTTTGGTGTAATGATTACTGCGATCTCGACTGTCCCACAAGCAGAGGAAGCATGGAAACTTCGGTGGATTTTACGGTGTTTTTTGAGGTTAGGAAAAAATCCTGACGACTAGGGGTTAAACGGGCTGCGGATTCGGGTTCAGCGGCAAAAAATACATAAGAAAATGATTGTGGCATTCATGGCGCAGAAAAAAATTTTTTTTGTGGGCCTGTGTAATTATTAATTTTACTTACAGTAGGGATACCATACTAGGCGGGTTCTAACCTACCTGGGTGGTCCTTTCTGTTTACATTTGTTTATGTAAACAAACATGTTTATAATGTAAACAAACACGATAAATATGTAAACAAACATGATAATAATGTAAACAAACATGATAAATATGTAAGCAAATGTCGTGGGTGGTCCTCGGGGAGGGGCCTCTTATCTTATCTTTGTTTATAAACATATCAGATAACAGCGGTATTAGATTACACCAGTATCAGATAACACCGGTATCAGATTACAGCAGTTCCAGAAAGAATCCTTTGGACGTCGCCAATATTTTGACTATGAATCCTTTGATATCGCCGATATTTTGACTATCTAACCGCGGATCTGCGCAGTTATTTTATCTTTGTTTATAAACATATCAGAACCTGCACAGACCTGCACGGACCTGCACTGACATGCGCAGTACCCCCTTACCATAATTTCCAGGCAGAGTTTTTTGTTAATCAGTGACATGATAAATAGTGTTAGTTGTCAGTGATGTTGCTAGATGTCGCATAAGATTATAGACTTTCTCGTAAGCAAAAATCGCATGGAAACATATAAGTAACCATGCAAAATAAATACAATCACAATCGAAATTGGAAACATGATGTAATCACTAGCAAGTGTCCTGGTACGCATCATCATCGTCGACATTATCGATAACATTGTCATCCTCAAAGTAATATGGTATGTATTATTAATATTAATATTAATATTATTATTATGATCACATGTACGTAGCAAACAATAGAAAATGAAGCATTTTATTTGTATAAAACGCTGCAGCCGTTGAACAGCCTACCAGAACGCTTTGTTCAAGCAAAGCCTAGTGTCTAACTCTTCCGAATTCACAATCATCGGCATCGTCATCGCCAACATTATCGACAACATTGTCATCCTCAAAGTATTATGGTATGTAATATTATTATTATTATTATTATGATCACACGTATGTAGCGAACAATAGAAAATAAAGTATTTTATTTGTAGAAAACGCTGCAACCGTTGGATCATCCATCAGATCGCTCTATCCAACCAAAGCCTAGTGTCACAGCATTATAGCTGATAGTTTTAAAATATAAATAGTTTGTAAAAAATATGAAAATTTAAAATAATTTGATACATTAATAATTAATGTATTATTTATAAATCGAGGATACTCCATGAGAAGGATGACATACTTCATTATCCACGGTGGAGGGGGAAACCGCGTCTGACTACCGCGTCTTGAGCCCTACGCTCTTGTTCTAACGCATCAGAGGACCTACGTTCTCACTCGCTCTCACGCGCCAACATCTTTGCTCTCTCTCGCTGACATTCAATCTCGCATACACACACGCGTTCCAACACTTTGAAAAATACTTTCATCATTATCCACACGATGCTCAGAGCCTACCGAAAAGAAAAATATCTTGACAATTAGAGCATACAAAGAAGAAAGAGTTAACAGCTTGCGAGTATTATACAATTATAACAATTATTACATTTTCAATTAACGATTCAGATTTAAATCTGTACAGTATGCCATAGATATATCTTTAAGAGCATGTTTATAACGGATAGCGAGCGCCGACTAAACAAATGTGGTGGCTATCAAAAAATCGATGAACAGGAAGAAACGTTGCAGAGAGATTCATTCATACCTTTTTTCATAATGCATGCATGAAATTGTGCTTTAAAAACTAAAATGATTTAATAATTTAATAGCAATATCATCATATTAGCCGTAATATATTATAGTACATAATTTTATACTTACTTTTGACGAACGTTGAAGGTAAAAATCTCTGAATTTAGCTATTGAAAAGGTTTTATATATCTAATCCAAAAGCGTGTCAAGAACATGTGAGTATTATCAATATCCATCGCGCAAAAAATAATTTTACATATTTATCTGAAAATATTATAGAAAATAATATAGAGATGTCTTAATTACATTTTATTTTTTCAAAATATAATTATAAATCACAAAATAATATGGATAGAGACAACATAATTGTATTTTATTTGTTCATATCTTTTATCTATTTTTCATATAAAAAAAATATATAAATGACAATGTACAATATTCCATTCTTATAAATGAATATGAAATCAATTGTAATTTATTGTATACTTTTTATTTCCTTTTCATATTACACATAATAAGGAACCATTAGAATAAAAATTGTTGATGAGAACTTTTGTAATATAACCCTTTAATTATACACGAACATCGATATAAAGAATGTATTCTATCCAAAATATTTCCAACACGTACGGCTACAGTTTTAAATAAAATCTAATTGACATACATATATAATACATATACATATACATACATACATATTGATATAAAAAAATGTATTCTATCCAAAATATTTCCAACACGCACGGCTACAGTTTTAAATAAAATCTAATTGACATACGTATATAATACATATACATATACATACATACATATCGATATAAAAAAAATGTATTCTATCCAAAAATATTTCCAACATGTACGGCTACAGTTTTAAATAAAATCTAATTGACATATATATATATATATATATATATATATATATATATATATATATATATATATATATGTATATATATATATATATATATATATATATATATATATATAAAATACATACATATCGATATAAAAAGAATGTATTCTATCCAAGAATATTTCCAACATGCACGGCTACAGTTTTAAATAAAATCTGATTGACATATATATATATATATACATATATACATACATACATACATACATACATACATCAGGCTCCAGCGAGCCGAACGAATCCGGACACGGTCGAATAGCCTCGAGCGGACCGAGGCAACGATAATTCTACACCCCCATCAGTCAGTTTGATGGGGGAATCCGAGTGTTGACAAGTAGCATGCCCAATTGTTCATATGTAATACATTTGCAATAATTATATATATTATTGCCGATGAAATCAGCTACAGAAGTGCCATATAGCCAGGAAGTAGAGAGTTATCCACCGAACATTTGCGATTGGCACCTGGGGGAGGTAAAGAGAGTACTCCGGGCGTTCTTAACCGACTCTCCTTCTCAGCTTCTACGAGTGCAACATCTGGCAAGCAATCGTGATGGTAGAGCGTACTCCATCTGTAAGTTCCAAACCAAATATTAATATTATAAACTGAATTCCTTGCTTCGCATTTGAACTTTTTTTTAGTGGGCTTGAGGATAATAAATTCCAACGCTATTATCAAAAGCATACAATCAAAACGATGACGCGAACGTTCATAAACAACAATGTCATATTATCGAAAGCTTCATCATCATCTGATCCAAATGGATCAGATGATCATGATGATTAAATATTCACAGAGGCATCGGTGATGCCATCATCATCATCATATGATCAAATATTCACAAAGACCTCTATGATGCAAACGAATTAGATGATATTAGTTTGAGAATAGATTTTACTTTTACTTTTAAATGATAGTACAAAATATTCACAGAGGCATAGTCATACTTTTTTTTTCCATCACGATTCCATGAATAGGCCGGGATTGAGATAACAATGTTTATTAAATCCCATGGAATTGCACACTGACGATAAGAGCGGTGATGAATATTCCCGAGCCAATTGAAAAATGGATAGAATATGAAGCAAGGAAGTCAGTATAAATTAATGTAAATTATATTTCATGACATATTTCAGAAATATAATTCCATGATATTAAAATAAAAATATTTTTTATCCATGTAAATTAATTTCATGACAATCATATATATATTTCCATGAATTAAATGTTTTTTATTTTAATATCATGGAACTATATATCTGATTGTCGTGAAATTAATAAAGTAATACACGAGCAGGAACTTGAAGTAAACTTCTGTCTCTCTCATCAGATTCCCATATTGATAGATTGATGAGATTTAATGACAGACTTCGTCAGGAGCCAAACGTTGTATTACCGTATTAATTTCACGACAATCAGATATATAATTCCATGGAATTATATTTCTAAACAATCATAAATATAATGTAAATGTTCACACTATGATTATCACGCACATATCAAAATTTCCGAATGTTGCGGTACATTCGTAAGTTTTTCTCTATCTTCATTAGATAGAGAAAAACTTGTGATTGTTAGTACATCTTGGAAATATATTTTGTATGTGCACCGCAACATTCGGAAATTTTGATATGTGTGTCAAGAGTAATGTTGTCGCGTCATTATGATTCCATAGTTTTGCCGAATACCGCGTTATTCATTAATTTATACAAATTTTTTTTTAAATCATTTTTGGCAAGTGTTCTAAATTTGGTATTCGATATAATTACGAAGCCACGCGCATTTATACTTAATTTTATTCTTTTATTGCTCACACACAAATCGATCTTACTTGTATACATATACCGATCGCAGAAAAATTTTTTTACCGATATGTCTAATCAATTGTGGCCCCACGAGACGGGATAGATTTTTTTTTAATATATACAAAGTGTCCCTCATCGCCGTCGTCTCCTTGCACGTAAAGCAAATTTACGTGCCAGTCCTTCTTCTGGTTAGTGAGCCGTATCAGCAGAATCACCGTTTTCTTCTATTTCATAAATATTGATGGAAACATCGTTTAAAAATTCAAATTTTTCACATGGCTCAAAGGAAATTCGATAAGGCGGAACAGATTTCAAATCATATATTACACTAAAAAATATAATGTACACATCAATCAAACGAAATAATTTTCTTTCAATTGAGACATCAATTTTGTGACTTTTTCGGTCTTTAATTGAGCAGAGCGGGATTTGTTTTCATACATACTTTACACCTGTAAAAGGATTTTTTAATCTGTAAAGCCAATTCGAAGATTCGTCTTGTCAAACAAAATAAACTGTTCTGTCGGTATCCAGCATCCCCTTAAATGAATATCAAACGATGAGCATCCAACCAACCGTCACATTTGCTGTCAAATGAAATGCCGCTAGATGTCTAATGATAATAATGTTAATTTCAAAGTTACAGATAATTTGGCTTTTATACTATTTTTTATTCTTTTATTACACACACCCAAATCGATTTTTTCATCTCAAACGCAGACTTCCATCATGTATATATTCATGTGTATTGATCCGCAATCAATAGACGAAGCATCGAATCTACCTTCCTATCTAGTTATTAATTTGGCATAAACATGATTACACACGTTCTCGCGAATACTACATTGTTATCAATTTGCATAAATTTTTTAGAAATCATAAAAAAAATAAATGTCACTCTGGAGTAAACATGTGTCATACAGTTTATCCATTTGATCCATGCATTCATAAGGAAAAATATCTTTTCATATCAACAAATCAAATCTTCTGATAAGTGGCAAACAAACAAACAAATCTGCTCCCAATGATATGCAAACTCGGTGACTTTGAAATATAATACTGATTTGTTCAACATCATATTTCAAAGTCACCGATTTTGATAATGACAGGATGCGTAGAGGCATTGATCATGAAGCCAATATTTCCATCACCACCGCGCCACCCGTATCGTCCATATCATTTTCATTAATAATTTCACATCGACATAATTACGGACGTTTTTCCATGGTTTTATCGAATACTTAATAACCCGGATCTAGTTTATCACCTTGGCAAGCTTGTATGAAGAATAGTAAGAGTTACATGTTACGAGGTGTTTTCCAGCAACGACACTGCGTAACACAGTGAGCCATTTCATCTCGCTCTTTCGCTCTCTCACTCTCACTCTTTCACTCTCTCTCTCTCTCTCTCTCTCTCTCTCTCTCTCTCTCTCTCTCTCTCTTTCATATCGAAACACGTTGAGACTTTGTTGAGTCGGAAAGAACCGCGCACGTTAATATTACAGATAAAAAGTAACTTTAAGCAGGTTTACAAATGAATTAACACTGTGCCAGTGACCTGCTTACACACACACATATACATCACAGGTTTACAAGAGAATTAACACTGGGCCAGTGACCTGCTTATACACATATACATCACAGATTTACAAGTGAATTAACACTGTGCCAGTGACCATCATAAAGTTACTTTTTATCTGTAATATGACCATTTCTTCTTCAAACCTTGATAACTCGGTCAAAAAAAAATCGCACAGCGATCAGCAACCACTCAAATTAAAGGGGAAGAATTAGGCTTTCATTTGATGTATATTACATGCTCGAAAAAAAATTATCCACGCTTTCAAATTAGGCTAATTTTAAAATATCAAACATGCCCCCTAATTTAAGGGGTTTTTGTTGCATAAATGTCCCTAATCATAAAAATATGTACACCATTTTAAAGCTGAGATTTTAATCTTTAATTTAAAAAAAAGTTTATTGCTCTACGATTATTTCTCGCAGAGTTATGATCTGTTAAATTTCGGTAATTTTTGGCATAAATTTTTGGATGCCATAATTCTTTTGAGCAGTGTATATATATATACCTTTTCAAAAAAAGGTAAAAAAATGCGCCAAGTATACGCGCTCAAAAACGCCCAAAAAATTACGCCTCAAAAAAGAATCCTTCTACAAAACTACGCCTAAAAAAGAACTCTTGTATTAATTACCTTTGTACAAAAAAAGGTTTTTCCTACAAAAAATGTGATATATGTATATGTATGTATGTCAATTAGATTTTACTTAAAACTGTAGCCATGTGTGTTGGAAATATTTGGATAGAATACATTTTTTTTTTATATCGATATGTATGTCAATTAGATTTTATTTAAAACTGTAACCGTGCGTGTTGGAAATATTTGGATAGAATGCTTTTTTATATCGATATGTATGTACAATATATGTATGGCATTCAGATTTTATTTAAAATTGTAGCTGTGCGTGTTGGAAATATTTGTGTATATGTATATACGTATGTCAATTAGATTTTATTTAAAACTGTAGCCATGCGTGTTGGAAATATTTTTGGATAGAATACATTTTTTTATATCGATACGTATGTCAATTAGATTTTATTTAAAACTGTAGCCATGCGTGTTGGAAATATTTTTGGATAGAATACATTTTTTTATATCGATATGTATGTCAATTAGATTTTATTTAAAACTGTAGCCATGCGTGTTGGAAATATTTTTGGATAGAATACATTTTTTTTATATCGATATGTATGTATGTATATGTATATGTATTATATACGTATGTCAATTAGATTTTATTTAAAACTGTAGACGTGCGTGTTGGAAATATTTTGGATAGAATACATTTTTTTTATATCAATATGTGTGTATGTATGTATGTATATGTATCTGTATTATATATGTATGTCAATTAGATTTTATTTAAAACTGTAGCCGTGCGTGTTGGAAATATTTTGGATAAAATACATTCTTTATATCGATGTTCGTGTATAATTAAAGGGTTATATTACAACAGTTCTCATCAACAATTTTTATTCTAATGGTTCCTTATTATGTGTAATATGAAAAGGAAATAAAAAGTATACAATAAATTACAATTGATTTCATATTTATTTATAAGAATGGAATATTGTACATTGTCATTTATATATTTTTTTTATATGAAAAATATATAAAAGATATGAAAAAATAAAATACAATTATGCTGTCTCTATCCATATTATTTTGTGATTTATAATCATATTTTGAAGAAATAAAATGTAATTAAGACATCTCTATATTATTTTCCATAATATTTTCAGATAAATATGTAAAATTATTTTTTGCGCGATGGATATTGATAATACTCACATGTTCTTGACACGCTTTTGGATTAGATATATAAAACCTTTTCAATAGCTAAATTCAGAGATTTTTACCTTCAACGTTCGTCAAAAGTAAGTATAAAATTATGTACTATAATATATTACGGCTAATATGATGATATTGCTATTAAATTATTAAATCATTTTAATTTTTAAAGCACAATTTCATGCATGCATTATGAAAAAAGGTATGAATGAATCTCTCTGCAACGCTTCTTCCTGTTCATCGATTTTTTGATAGCCGCCACATTTGTTTAGTCGGCGCTCGCTATCCGTTATAAACTTGCTCTTAAAAATATATCTATGGCGTACTGTACAGATTTAAATCTGGATCATTAATTGAAAATGTAATAATTGTTATAATTGTATAATACTCGCAAGCTGTTTTCTCTTTCTTCTTTGTATGCTCTAATTGTCAAGATATTTTTTTTTTCGGTAAGCTCTGAGCATCGTGTGGATAATGATGCAAATATTTTTCAAAGTGTTGGAACGCGTGTGTGTATGCGAGATTGAATGTCAGCGAGAGAGAGCAAAGATGTTGGCGCGTGAGAGCGAGTGAGAACGTAGGTCCTCTGATGCGTTAGAACAAGAGCGTAGGGCTCAAGACGCGGTAGTCAGACGCGGTTTCCCCCTCCGCCATGGATAATGATGTATGTCTCCTTCTCATGGAGTATCCTCGATTTATAAATAATACATTAATTATTAATGTATCAAATTATTTATTTAAATTCTCATATTTTTTACAAACTATTTATATTTTAAAACTATCAGCTATAATGCTGTGACATTAGGCTTTGGTTGGATAGAGCGATGGGTGATCCAACGGTTGCAGCGTTTTCTACAAATAAAATACTTTATTTTCTATTGTTCGCTACATACGTGTGATCATAATAATAATAATAATAATATTACATACCATAATACTTTGAGGGTGACAATGTTGTCGATAATGTTGGCGATGACGATGCCGATGATTGTGAATTGGAAAGAGTTAGACACTAGGCTTTGCTTGGACAAAGCGTTCTGGTAGGCTGTCCAACGGCTGCAGCGTTTTATACAAATAAAATGCTTCATTTTCTATTGTTTGCTACGTACATGTGATCATAATAATAATAATATTAATATTAATAATACATATCATATTACTTTGAGGATGACAATGTTATCGATAATGTCGACGATGATGATGCGTACCAGGACACTTGCTAGTGGTTACATCATGTTTCCAATTTCAATTGTGGTTGTATTTATTTTGCATGGTTACTTATATGTTTCCATGCGATTTTTGCTTACGAGAAAGTCTATAATCTTATGCGACATCTAGCAACATCGCTGACAACTAACACTATTTATCATGTCACTGATTAACAGTCACTGGAACTGCTGTAATCTGATACCGATGTTATCTGATACTGGTGTAATCTGATACCGCTGTTATCTGATATGTTTATAAACAAAGATAAGATAAGAGGCCCCTCCCCGAGGACCACCCACGACATTTGCTTACATATTTATTATGTTTGTTTACATTATTATCATGTTTGTTTACATATTTATCATGTTTGTTTACATTATAAACATGTTTGTTTACATAAACAAATGTAAACAAAAAGGACCACCCAGTGTGGGTTAGAACCCGCCTAGTATAGCTACTACTTACTTATATTATTCTTACAGTGAAATCATTGGTTACGTTGACGGTATCGAATCGCCTAGAATTGTTGGTAACAAACTTCATTATAAAGTTTTGAAGTTTTACTTTAATAATGGTAATGGAAGGCGCGTTCAAATCGTTGCGTGGAACAACGATATTGATAACATACTTCATCACATTGTACCAAACCACGTAAACGTTACTTTTTTAATTATACATATAAACTCATTTTTTTAAATAAAAGTTTATATCATAATAATTTTATTATATTGAGTAAACCATTTTGTTTTTTTTTATTTATGTTCTTCAAATTATTAAAAACTTTTATGTATACATATTTATATAAAACTTATGTAAGCGACGAAAAAATTAAAGGAGCTCCGACCAGATTTGAACTCAAAATCCTTCGTTCCGAAAGGCTAGCATTCTCAGTGCTAGCCAAATCTGCTAGCCTTGAGCTAAGACAAACACTCCTCTTGTCATGTTATTATTCCGTTCGCTTATCTCGAACGCTTGGCCTAACGGCCTTAAATATTATCTACACTTAACAATATTTTATTTAAATAACTTTAATTTAGATAATTCATCTTGATGTTGTACAAGCTCGTATCCCGAAAATTGCAAGTTTTAATAACGTTTCATATGAATTGCTAATACGGAAGAATACCGTAGTATCAAACTTTGGAAAATATAATCCAATTCTGAATTTACATGATAAACCAATACATATTGAATTAAGCGAAATATTACATACAACTCAACGCATTAGTACGTTCCAATACACACAAATACGTAAATATAATAAAAAATATACACATAAAATAACTATAGTTGTATCTATAAACTATATAAAAATAAATATATCTATAAATATTTTTTTAAAGCTTTTAAAATTTGTAGAAATTTATTTCATACATTTATGATTAAATATTTACATCTTTATATATACCCTATTATTATATACCCTATTATTATATACCCTATTATGTATTTTATAGTTTTAGAAGCATACATTAAAACAAATTTTGCTAAGACACATGATAGTAGACAAAATAAAATAATAGGATACGATTCAATAACAGATGGGAAGTACAAAGTGGAAGTGCATATTATTAATTTTACAAACGATGAATATTGGAGTCTTGGAATAAGAAAATGAGATAAGATCGAATTAATTGGAATTGCACAGACAACAAGTATTTTATATTTAATAATAAAATAATATTTAGTAAAAACCAAAAATAACAGTAACAGCAACAACAACAATATTATTAACAATGACAATATTATTAACAATAACAATGATTATTTATACATATATATCCTCTCTTAAAAAAGCCGTGTTACCGATTATATGTAATAATCATGTAATAATAACAATAAAGATAACAATAAAAACAAGATTAATTTATAGTATACATATAGTATATTTAATATTTGAATTTCCTTTTTTCTATCATTTTTTTATTTGTATTATACATATATATAATATAATTTACTAATTATATTTTGTAGCTGATCCAATATATCTACAAGTAAATGATATAAAAGATATACAAAGATTAAATGTTTGTATGGAATTAGCCACTTTATTGAATGGTGTACAAATCCCAAAGAAAAGAAAAACGGAGGAAAATTCATAAGAAGTAATTAAATTATTTCAATAATAAAAAATTATAACAGTAAAAATACAAAAAATATTTTTAAAAAATTATGCTAAACAACTAAAATTAACAAACAACAAAGATATAAATTTAATATTAAATTTTAAAAGAATTATCTAATAATATTTTTAAAAAGATTACATATATACAACAATTAAACGTAATATTTTTATTACAGATCGAAAAGAAAAGACACTCGATATAAAGAGGAAGATAATATCGATATATTAATGAACACGATATATCAATTAATTAATCGATATTATAATTAATCGATATTATAATTAATCGATATTATAATTAACATTATATTACAATTGATAATATTATAATTACATTATAATTACATTATATATTATATTATATTATATTACATATATTATATTATATACATATTACATATATTATATTACATTATAATGATGGAAAACAATTATTATAATTAATTACATTTTATGATTACAAATGTTTACATTTATACGTTATAAAGTTTACGTTATAATATTTACATTATGTTTATGTATCATGTTACGTTATGTTTATGTATCATGTAATTTGTAATAAATGTCGTCGATGCATGAATAATAACAGCAGCAGCAGTGGTGTTCATATCCGTAACGTATAGGGCAGACGCATCTTTTTCTTTCTATTTAATAAAATATTACTTTCGACTAATCGCTCATCCTAAGGGAGGGAAAAAATAAAAACGGGTGAGAGTCCATCCGGACGAGACTAACGGCATAATTAAGATCGAATTTCACTTCAGGTACGGTCGCTTAATCTTATAATTATGCCTATAGTCTCGTCCGGATAGAATAACTATGTAGATGTTTAAAGCCTAGCGATTAGGAGGGAAAAAGAATATATCTTGTAGAAAAACAAGAGACACAATTAAAATAAAACCCATAGGTGTTAAATAAAGTGAAAATTGAACAATGAAAAAATAATGACCGTACCGAGCTTAAATCACTTACTTGCTTACATTGAAGAAGCAAAAATAATTGGTATTTATTAAAACCTTCAATGGCTCGGTTGATTTTCTTTTTTTTTTATTTTTTATATGATGGATTATCAAAATTCGTTCTCTTCCTCTCCAATATTGCTACGATTCTCCTTGTTTCTTGATTTAAAATAAAAGCACTATCCTGCTTAAAACCACGAGATAAACATTGAGAACGAGACGAATCCTGAAGACGTGATAATTCATCGGTCATCAGGAAAGGTGTCCTGAGAAAATCAGCAAGAAAAGGACGCTGAAAAAACAAAAGGAGACAAGTCTGCGAGGGCCACTGCCCTACACCTCTTGTTCCCTCTGTTGTTTTTCTTTCTATTTAATAAAAAATTACTTTATTTATCTTTTTAATTTATGTCTTTCATGAAATAATAATAGGTAATCCATATTATAAATATATTTCTTTATATACATAATTTTTAACATTTCTGTTATCTCGTTGTTTACCTAAATAAACTTTTAACGCTTGCAAAGAACGTACTCGTGAAAAAACAACATAAAGTTGTTAAAAACATCTTTACGAAGATCTAATCCTACCCTATCAAATGTTTGTCCTTGTGACTTATTTATTGTTATAGCAAAAGCTATTTTAATCGGAAATTGTCTTCTTTTAAATATAAAAGGGTATATATTTTCACAATACAATGTTATACGATTTAAAAAAACAATATCTCCTGTTTTATCACCCATTAAAATCTTACATTTTAGTAAATGATCTGCAAGTTCTATAATCATTAATCTGGTACCATTGCAAAGTCCTTCATTGATACTAAGATTTCTTATTAACATAATGATACAATTCGATCTTAAACGCAATTCATAAGAAGGAATAGATGATGGAGACAAGCTATTTAAATATTCTAGTAATAAAGATTCACCAATGTCACCGTTATCACCGCAGTTTACAGCGCTATTTATACTTGTATAAATTCGTTCTTCTGTTATATTTAATAATTAAACAACTTGTTTATTAATTTCATCTACATCAATATTCCTCGCTGAAAGTATTGCACATTTAGTTACTTTATTAAAATCTTTTTTTCGTATTAAGTCATCATATATATCTGAGACAATATCTGCATCAGATGGTGCTATACAACATTCAGGAATTTGTATATTATCATTAGAATCATTTAACTTTCCATCACCCATATCTAATAAAAATTTGGCAAATTCAATTTCATCTGAAAGAACTCGCATATTTTGCATTAAAGAAAAAATTTTTAAATATTTCCATGTGGAACTAAATTTAATGAAAAGATTTACAATTTCACTTCGAGTACTGTGTATTTTAATCGGAAGAAGTTGTCTGAAATCACCACCCAATATAATAATTTTTCCACCAAATGGCAAATCATTATTCATGATATCACGTAATGTTCGATCTATAATATTTAAAGCATACCGAGGTGTCATCGGTGCTTCATCCCAAATAAAGATATCTACTTCTTTTAAATATTGAGCTTCTTTAGATTAAATTTTAATAGCAGATGATGAATCAGCAAATAATGGAACTGGTAATCCGAAAGTTTTATGAACTGTCTTTCCAGCGGGAAGTAACGGTGCTGCGATGCCTATGAAAGCCATAGTACATACGCGTTTATTTTTAATTTTGGCTAAGTAGTAAATAGTCGTGTATATAAATGTTTTCCCTGATCCACCTGGACCATCGATATAAAAACAATGATGACTATCATTATGACTATTATTATCTAATTTATTTAATATTTAATATTAAATCAACTATATCTTTTTGTACTTCATTTAATTGATTATATTGTCTATTACCAATTTCTGTAGCTTCTTCAAGTGTTACATAATCTTCCTCCTCAACTTACTTTCTATCAATTGTTCCATTTGTGGGAAATCAGCAAAACTTTTTCTTTCAGTAAAAAGCATAGCGCCAATTTGTTCATAGGCTTTTCTTGTCCTTGTAATATACCAAATTGACATATATAATCTTCCGACATTGCTACTTTAAATTTTTCCCAAAGTTCTTCAGGGTATAATGGTTGACAATGTAATAAAATGCGTACAAATAACTTACGAAGCTGTCGTGGCATCATCCATCCGACAGCTTCATTCATAGCTCGTATCCATTCAGCATCATCTTCGAGGCCTAAAGCCAAACAGGTCTCTGAAAACGTTTGATAAATCTCTCCATTTACAGTTTTTAAATCATCAAAACTTGTAGCTCCTTTAACTGTTAGTAACAATAATCGTAAATGAAATAATTCTGTTTGTGTTGGACTAACAGAATATATTCTGCCTATACAATTATAATAATTACTTCATTTGACCCAGTGTGATACATTTCTACTATTAATTTTTTCTTTTTTGAAAGTATAATAATGTGGAATTTCTGTATATAGATATTTTCTTGCTTCAACATCACGTAAATTCAATGCAAAATAATCTATTAACATAGTTACTTGATTTATAACAGAACTTATTGCTTCTTCAATAGAATTATTTTCAATTGTTATATTCTGTTCATTAGGCAAATGAATTGGCAAACGAACTATAGCATGACTTTTATCTTGCAGTTTCTTCCCAAGTATACGCCAACTAGCTTCTACAGATCCAACGTATCGAGCTTCAATATAATCACGTATCTCATCATGATCAATAACTATACTATTTGTTGATTCTAATGTTAAGGCTGCAATATCATGGCCTTTATAAATATATTTATATAGGTATTTAACTGATTTGATACTGGAAACTATTTCAACGTTAACGTGACAATTAAATATAATTGATAAAATAGGACAATATGGAACAACATAACGATTATCAACTACATATCCGCCAGGTCGTTTAAAAGTTTTACCAGTATCTCGTCGACGATAATATGGATAAGCATCTTCATCCATTTTTTTTTCTTCAAGAAAAGTTTTCGGATAATGTTTTGAACATTGTCCATCTACCAAACACCAATCACTACAAGGTCCATGAATCATATGTCTCATGATTATATCATGAGTAGGATAGATAGGCCGGTTTCGATCCATGGGGCTCCGAGGGGGGAGCGGGGCGGGGGGGGTGTACCCCGCGGGCGAGGGGGGTATGACATCACAGGGAGGGGGCATGACGTCACAGGGGAGGGGGCATGACGTCATAGGGGAGGGGGCATGCCGTCACAGGGGAGGGGGCATGACGTCACAAGGGAGGGGGCATGACGTCACAGGGGAGGGGGCATGACGTCACAGGGGAGGGGATGACCTTGAAATATAATACCGCGAGATGACCTTGAAATATGATACCGCGGAATGACCTTGAAATATGATACCGCGAGGAAGGTCCCACGAAATATGGAATCGGGAGGGAGGGGGTCCTACGATCGCGAGTACTATGGCGTGGGGAGTGGCAATTCGCTCGCATTAGCGTTCTCTGTCGCTCCCACTATTCGCATTAGCGTTCTCTCTCTCCCACGACCACTCGCGGTAGCGTTTGCGCGCTCCTGTTCGCCTTCTCTCTCACTCCTACAATCGTTCTCTCTCTCGCTCCCGTTCGCGCCACCATCTTCGCTCGCGTTCTCTCTCTCTCTCTTCCACCCTCGCGTTCTCTCGTGCGCCTTCATCTTCGCACGTGTTATCTGTCGTTTCGCTCGCGTTATCTGTCCCACCCATATGTCTATACCCCACCCGTTCGTGATCACGTACTCCAACGCATATTTTATCAATACTTACCGAATCTTTATTAGAATAAGTATTTTATTTTATGAATCACATCTTCGGAGAGAAATGAGATTAAGAATGAAAAAAAAACAGAATAAATGTTTTTAAATTAATATATTTTTCATTATGTTAACACATCATATAAAATATCATTTATCACATTTTTCATTATGTTAACTCATCATATAAAATATTATTTATCGCATATGCTAATAATTCGCAATCAATGAGCGAAGTTTTGTCTGAAACTTTATGCAAGATTTCAGTTGCATCGCATTTATCAGTAATACAATTAGATTTTATAATATTTACAAAATTTTTATATTTTTTGCAAACATTTTGTGTATTCTGACATAACTGGAAATATACATGCTCTACACATGTTTCAATTTCAAATAAAAACAATAAAGTTTGTGGTTGTAGGTACATACATGTATCATGTAATATTAATTTTATAATGTCGGCATCGTACATCTTAACGCGCTCAATCATTAACTCGCGAATCGACAGCGATGAGGCGATACTCGACTGTAGAAATCGTTTCACAACCTCGCGTTTTTCGATGAACGCTGTCCACGTTGCATGAGGCAATATTATATGATTTTCTCGGTCATCGCCAAGAATGATTTCCACATGTGATATCAGTCCCACGCTGATTCCAATATCTAAATATTTATAGGCAGTTGCTGTCAGCGCAAATCTCCGTCCTAGGATACGAGGCGCATAGCGAGGTTTAGCAAAACTAGAAAAAATACAAATAACTATTGAAAAAATGTAATTAAGTATAAAAACATATAAAAGATTTATTAATACTTACTCATTACACTGCTTCTTGCATGCTTCTTTTTGGTCATTAGCAATGTAGTAATTCATCTTGCTAGTGCCGACAGTGTTTATAACAGATCGAAAGCGACTGATACATTTTATATATCAGATCTTGTTTAAATACGGATATCCCCGCCTCTTTATTTCAGAAAAATGCTAATTTTGCAATTTTTAATAGCGCCAATGTTCGGCTGCTATGACTCCCGGATCTCAAGGGCAATCGAGATCAAATCGCCAAACGTGTCAAAACTGTAATCTTAAAACAGTCGCGATGAGATCACCGAACACGTGTAAAAATGCAACATTTGCGAAAAAAAAATACTGCAAAACGATGCAACATTAGGATGATAGTTTTTTCTTCAGCGTCAATATCAATGATTTCTCGTAAAAGAGTGACATGATATAAGACATGGAACAAATCGAACACGACCTGCTGGAGCAATCCAAGCGAGTCACTACCTTGAGCGAATATTTCGCGTGGGTGCAACGATGCGACGAATACGTGCAATGACTCGAAGAGCACAGTCGAATCAAGCGTCCGCGGCCCTCGATCGGACATAGACAATCTGTGGTGGCGAGCATCGCGCGACTTGTGGGTGCAAAGACTCTGTTGGAGAGACGCTTTATACATATCGGCGGTGGCTATGTGGGCTGTGGTGCGGAGAGATTCGTTTGGCGAGAGATCGATACCGCTTTCGAAAATCGTATTTTGACAGGTGCAGTGATTAACACAAACTATATCGAGCCGCGACAATTTTTGAAAGACGCTTGCGATGTAGTGCTCGAGCGAGTGCAAGACGTTCTAAGAAGACACAACAGCGTAAAAGTGAATACCATATTCAACGGCGAATTTGTGACGGGTGATAAACGCGCGAATAAAAGTATCAACACACGAAACTGCGAACTTTTTCGTACGACAGATTTGCACGAGTGGTACGAGCAACGCGTCATCGAGCCTACCCTTGCATCTCTCGAAGAGTTTCAGGAACGCGACAATGGGTGGACGTTGTCGCGTATACTCAATTTAATTGTTAACGTAAACAAATATAATCCGTTGCATGCGGGGTGTTACGTCGAGTTACCACAAGAGATCAAATTTAAAGGAGTGATTATTAGTGTTCAATCTAAGGACAATGCATGTTTCGCGTGGTCGGTGGTGGCTGCTCTGCATCCGGCTGAAAGACGCACAGAACGAGAATCGTCGTATCCACTATACGACGGTACTAAATCTACAAGACATTGAGTTTCCTGTGACACTTAAACAGATTAAAAAGTTTGAAAATTCAAACGATGTCAATCTCAATCAACGTATATTGCATTGAAAATACGGAAATCCTGCCGATACAACTTACCACCCGGAAGAGGGAAAAGCATGTCAACTTGTTGTACTTGCAAGGTGACAACGACATCGGACATTTCACATGGATAAAAAATATATCTCGTCTCGTGAGCTCGCAACTCAGCAAAACAGATCACAGGAAATACTTTTGCGACCGGTATGTATAATTTTATAATTACATAATTTTTAATTACATAATTTTTAATTATGTAATAATTTATGTCTATATATAAATAAATTTTCCAGATGCTTGCATTACTTCAGTTCGAGTCAAAGGTTGGAAGCTCACATTGTAAACTGTGGAGAGATGAATGACTGCGCGATCCGATTACCAAGCGAAAACGACAAGTGGTTGACCTTCAAACATTTCGATAGGAAGAACCAGGTGCCGTTTGTCGTATACGCTGACTTGGAGTGCACACTGGAGAAGACGGATAAGGATCCGGCAACATCCACATATGCGTACCAACACCATCAGGTATTCAGTGTCGGATACTACGTGCACTGCTCCTACGATGACTCATTGTCCACGTATCGATTTCGTCGCGATAAAGATTGCGTCACGTGGTTCGCCGAGCAACTCAAAGCGCTATCATATCGCGTAAAAGATGTATTATCCGCTAATATCCCCATGGAAAATTTGCCGAAGTGGGAGGCATACCGTAGCGCGACGCACTGCCACATACGCCAAAAACCGTTTGCACCAGGTGACAATAGAGTACGCGATCATTACCATTTGACTGGGAGATACAGAGGTCCCGCGCATTCGAATTTCAACTTAAATTATAAGGATCCATGGTTCATTCCTATGGTATTTCACAATTTATCCGGTTACGATTCACATTTCATTATCAAAGAAATAGCTGCAGCGTATGAAGGACATGTAGAATTGCTCCCAATAATGAAGGAGAAATACATTTCCTTCACAAAATATGTCCAAGACACTGCTGAAAAATCAGATTCGCGAAGGTGTATGAAATTGCGGTTTATCGATTCGTATAAATTTTTAAGTGCTAGTCTCTCGATAAATTGGCGTCTCTTCTCAACAGGGATGAGTTGAAAATTGTACGTTTAAATTTTTCAAATTTATCGATCGAAGATTTTGAATTATTGACGCGAAAAGGTGTCTTTCCTTACGAGTATGTTGATTGTGTCGAAAAGTTGGAGGACACATGTTTACCACCGCGCGAATCATTTTACAGTTCCTTGACCGGTGACACAGTATCCGAGAGCGATTACGCGCACGCCGCGAACGTTTGGCGGCGGTTCTCCATTCAATCTTTAGGCGATTACAGCGATCTGTATCTAAAAAACGGATGTCTTGTTGTTGGCGGACATTTTTGAAAATTTCCGCGACAAATGTGTCGGGAGTTACGGTCTCGATCCTGCGTATTATTATACATTACCAGGATTCACGTGGAACGCCATGCTTAAACATACGCGTATAAAATTCGAATTGCTCATGGACATTGATATGATCATGTTTATCGAGCGTGGTATTCGAGGTGGTCTGAGTCAATGCTCCGATAGATATGCGCAAGCCAATAACAAGTATATGCAGTCGTACGATCCGTCGAAAGCTTCCTCCTATTTGATGTACTTTGATGTACTTGATGTAAATAATCTATACGGATGGACAATGTGTCAACCGTTGCCATACGCCGAATTTCGATGGCGCGGATTTTGACTTTAGCGCGATCGCCTCAGACTCACCCACAGGTTATATTCTCGAGGTCGATCTCGAATATCCACAAAGTATACATGACGAGCACACTGACCTACCGTTCTGTCCTACGCGCGATAAGCCGCCTGGCAAGCGGCAGGCTAAACTTCTGGCGACTCTATATGATAAGAAGCGTTACGTCATCCACTACCGCAACCTGCAGCAATGCACACGTCATGACCTTCGTGTCACAAAGATACATCGCGTATTGCAATTCGCGCAATCCGCGTGGCTCCACGATTACATTGAACTAAATACACTATTTAGAACGCATGCCAAGAACGATTTCGAAAAAAATTTATACAAATTGATGAACAACGCGGTATTTGGCAAAACTATGGAAAATGTACGAAATTACGTCGATGTAAAATTAATAACCAAATGGGAAGGACGACATGGCGCGGAGGCAATGATCGCGAAACCAAATTTCCACAGCCGAAGCATCTTTTCGGAAAATCTGATAGCCGTTGAACTGTGCAAACTCGAAGTGAAATTCGACAAACCGATCTATGTAGGTATGTGCATCCTCGACATATCCAAGGTCTGCTTGTACGAATTTCATCACGAGTACATGCTACCTTTATATCGCGACAGATGTAAGATCATGTACACCGACACAGACAGTCTCATATACCACATTAAATGCGAAGATGTGTATGAGACGATGAAACGCGATATTCATAGATTTGACACGAGTGATTATCCTGCAGATAACACGTACGGTATTCCGCTCGTTAATAAAAAAGTGCCGGGTTTAATGAAGGAGAATAATGGCGCGATAATGACGGAATTTGTCGGGCTCAGAGCGAAGATGTACGCGTTGAGGGTAGACGGTAAGAGGGATACTGAAAAGGCGAAAGGTGTAAAGAGTAACGTGGTAGCGCGAACGATAACGTTTGACGATTACACGCAGTGTCTCAACGATGAGATTGAAATGACGCGACAGCAGACTTGTATAAGATCGAAACTGCACGAGGTGTACACCGTAGCCGAAAATAAAATCGCTCTGAGTCCGTACGATGACAAGCGATACATTGTGTCCGATTCTACTGAAACACTGCCATGGAGACATTATAAGATACCATCGTAAATATTTTATAAATTCATTTTATTTGTATGACGTGTAATCATCATATACATAATAAATATATGTTTTTTATTTATAATAAATGTATGTTTACAAAACATTGTCCTTGCGTATCCATGAATTGTGCGACTTATCGAGTCCCAACCATTTCACGTAAACTTTATTTTCTCTTTTCCGTAACACTTTCTCAACGAGATACACATCGGGATTAGCTACGCGATGCAACTCATGTTCATAAAATCCTCCAGCGATAAGTTTTCCATAGGAATCCTCCAGTATATACGTCACGGGATTAGTTTTCTGCACTTTGACGATTTTAAACACCTCCGTCAATCAATTTGGTGTATAACCTTTTTCAAAGATGGTCTTAAATTTACTCACGCGTACGGGGTCACCCAATCTGAATCGCGCGGGTACAGCAATCTTTATGCGATTGTACACCGTCGTTAAGAGTTTATCAGCGATCGCGGGCGTGACATCTACGGGCCGCATACCGATAGTTCGATGCTTTCGCGCGTTGTAATCTGATACGAGACGTGGCAGCGCGTCGATCCATCTATAGTTTCCGTTGAGCGTAAACAGTTTCCACATTTCATTCTTTAGCGTGCGATTGAATCGTTCGACGACCGATGCCTTCATCACGGAATAGGTAGAATAATGGTTAATATTGTGTTTTTTCGAAAGTTTTTGCACATTCGCATTATAAAATTCCTTTCCCTTGTCGGTTTGTAAATTTTTCGGACATTTTCCATCGATTCGAATTATCTTTGCGATTGCCGCTGTAACTTCACATCCGCTCTTGGCCTTGAGTGATACGGCCCATGCATGCTTGCTCAGCACATCGATAACAGTAAGTATGTAGTGGTTGCCTCTGTTGAATCGCGTGTAAGGACGCACACATCAGCTTGCCACAGGTCGTCGTATCCATGCACTATGACACGTCTTCGCGGAAATTTTCTTCTCGCTGGAGCGTTCTTTCACTAATTGTCGCTTTTCAGAGGTTTTCTTCTCAGCCATGAGCGAATGAATCTATGATGTTAATGGAACGCAACGGGGAGCGATTGTATGTCGAACGGGAACGCAACAGAAACGCACGTTCGTTGAATGGGAACGCAACAGGAACGCACGTTCGTTGAACGGAAATGCAACAGGAACGCACGTTCGTTGAAACGCAACGGGGAGCGATTGTATGTCGAACGGGAACGCAACGGGAACGCAACAGAAACGCACGTTCGTTAAACGGGAACGCAACAGGAACGCACGTTCGTTGAACGGGAGCAGATCGGGAACGCAACGGTGTCACGTAACAAAGAGATTTTACACGGCGCGATGAATCATATGCTGAATCATCTCGTGAAGGTCGTTTATCATAGTCTGTACGCTATTTTGGTACGTTAATATCTTACTCTCTATTTCATCCAGTCGATCTTTCAAAATTTGCATGTTCTGTTGAACGTACCGTTTGTTGACAGCATCGCCATCATCCACAGGCAGTGCTACACGTCGAATCTTGCGTGACTTTGCGTCAAAATCTGTGGCGGCCACACAAAGAGCATTATCCCGAACGTAGTTTCTAATTAAACCACTATATTGATAGTACGGATCCGTTCCGCTTCTTCCGAGCGATATTTCAAACTTGTTGATCGACATTTCGATGTCAATTGTTTGAATAACTCACGCGCAGTTTAATTTATAATAAGTCCAACCTCGCGGAGTTCCTCGATGATCGACATGATTTTGTTATCGTGAGCATTGTGACCTGCTTGGCGTGATGCCTCAAGCAATCGAAAACGATCTACAAGCTCGTTGGGATCATCCCAATGAACGTAATCGATCTTGTTGTTGCTTAATGTCATAGCACACGACATACCTTCTCCAACACCTGTTAGCAAGGGTGCAATTATATTTTTATACTTGTGTCCTTTGTTACTCTTTATGGCATTATGCGCGTTGTGATCACGCCTATGTGCGTTTGTTGCCAAGAGTATACTTTTGTAGTTGCGTTTATCAAAGTTCGTGTAACTATATTTCTCTGGAAATTTTTTGAAAATTAGTTCGTAAAGACCTCGTGTACCTGGATACCTTTTTCCATCAATGAATATATCATCGTTCTTGCTCAAGTCGACACGTTTGTTACCAATCATCGTTCCACCGTTGATAAAAATAAACTCCGTAAACGTTATCTATATTGATTTTTTTACCGCTTAAGACAGCTCCTAAATACTCTTGCCCCAACGGACCGTAGTTTGTTTCTAAAATTTTTTGCCCCTCGGACGTGTGTAACCGGTCTCGAACGGACGTCACAAGAGGTTCGTTAGCGATTTCAAAAACTTCTTCGACGGAGAGCGCGTGCGGGTGTTGGTACGATAATTCGCGCGGTTGTAAAATTTTGGCTGTTTCATTCAAAGTAGTTGGAACGGTGCTCGATCGTTTTAATATTGTTTTTATCGGTGTTGAAGCCATGAGAGAATTGCTAAACAAAGTGCTTGATCGTTTTCGTTTAGAATTTGGTTTTACACCCTCTTCCTTTCCCGAGGATAATGTTTCAAACGAAGCGTTTGATTGTTTCCGTTTAAGCTTGGGTTCTGCATACCCCCTCTCTCCCGAAGATAATGCTTCACTCTTGATGAAATTAGATTCTTCACCAACTGGGTTTTCGACAGTTTGCTTTAGAAGTTCAACAATGGGCTTAAAGTGCCTCTCCAATGCCATATCTTCCTCCATCTTATCAGTTTTCAAGGCGCGATATCTTTTGCGAATCGAATCACTCGTTTTCGCAATCTGTTTTGCCAACTTCTCGCGATCTCTAATCTCCTTGCTACCATCCATATTGCCTAATTGACGTATCGATGACAACTGATCGTGTTATGATATCACAAAGTCGTTAAATCCTTTCCTATAACGACCATTCGAAATCGCGCTATCCTTGTCTATCACTACAAATCCGTACTTTTGCTGCCAACAGATATGACACAATTTACAAAAATCTTCATAAGACATATCAGTGTTTACGTGATCAATGTATATGTGTTTTAGGTTGGTATCATCCTGTTTGAACAGAATCAGTAGATTCGCGTTGTCGCGTATAAGATGCTTCGGTATCTTTGCATACGTTTGACAAAGATAGAAGCAATCGACGTCTGCGTGTCTGCCCATCGCAAAGTATTCTCTTATCGTATCCTGCTTGTCACATGCCACGTCATCAAAAACAAAGATCGAGTTTGGACGTGCATCGCTCGGCGAGATGACGTCACTGTTATTCAAAAATGTAAAGTAACCAATTTCTTTTATCGATGTCAATATATTTTCCAGGTATCGATATTTCGGTTGTTGCAACGATTTCGAGTACATGTACACGTTCTCGAAGCGTACACCATGCGGACTTTCCAGCAAGCTAATCACCACATTTGTTTTACCACAATTTGACGGACCGCAAATAATACCGCGTATAGAAATTGGCAGCATGTTTGCGTACCTCTTTCTCGGACATTAACCGTTCATCAAAATTAGTCACCGCGATTGGCGGCGATTGTCGCACGAACCGCATGTTATCTCCGAAAAAAATAAAACGGTATCGAAAAAGCTGAACCTATTTATAACAGAGCATTCCGCCGAAACGCTCAGAAATGTTTCTGCTTCTGTTGGATAACCGTGTGTTCGAGAGGGAGTGGTGCAAAGTCAGGCAGACGATCACAAGTAACGGTAAAGCAAAAGGTCGCGAAAAGCACAATATATTTACAGAATATTTACAGTTATGTACAATGACGCGCACAGCATAAGTATCGAAAGCGCGGTTAGGCAATCGAAAGCGCGAGCAAGCGATTCGGATAGAATTGAAAAGCGCAGGCAAAAGCAAAGATAGCATGCGAGTAAGCAACTCTAAAGCAAACGCAGCGACTAATGCGATAGCACGGCAATTAGTGACTGAGCACGATCGGCCGCGCCGGCGGTCTTTTAAAGTATCGAGGGGCCTTTGTTTTCGGCAATGACCCTCTCGATGATAAGACACCGAGAGCTGTGTTGACAAAAACAGTCGAAAACAGCACATATCCCGCAAGGCCGAGTCAATACGCTATCGGGCAGAAAAACAGCGTGTGCCTTTGTCTGCCGCCTTCTCGAAAAAACCGTAAACACGTACCTTTTCGAGAAGGTTCCGCGAAATGGATCGAAAATAATCCTCGGGAACATCCCTCACGACAAATTTAGTAGGTTCACGAGCCAAATGCAGAAATTATAATGCGCTTCGATCACACGATCCGAAACATCGTGATATATACGATTTAACCGTCGAGCAGTTGAAGTATATACCAAAGATTATTCTATTGCAAAAGTTTTATAATTGTATAGATTATGTGTGGAATAGACTTCCCGACCATATCAAGGCAGATTCAGAAGTTCAGCAGTACCGTCGTTGCCTGGAGCATTATAATCTACCGTGCCATCGAACGCATATCGACAATCCGCCGCCGTTGATAAAAAATTGCAGCGAATGTCAACGAAGATTGGAAGAGGCTTGTAACGGTACGCTTTTTTCACGCGGGTATTTATAGTAGCTCGTCGGGGTCGAGGGTCGGAGTACGACGCGGACGATTCGGTGTAGTGCCTCGGTGGCACTCGGCAGGGAAACAGGACAGGTACGGTGTCTCCTCGGGAGCTTCCGAGGAGAGGACTGGTTGCACATCGGTGGCTCCTGGTTGCGTAACGGCAACACCGTTACGCCGTGCGGATACGCAGGTAGCACCCAGCGCGGTCAGGAGTCGGACAGGTAAAGAGCCTCCGGTAGCACCCGGAGGAGGAAGTCTACACACCGGTAGTACCCGGCTGCGCACGGCAACACCGTGACGCTGTGTAGGGGATGCGGTCAGTAGCTCCTGACCGCGAGGAATAATCCTGTCTTGCCGCGGCGGACCCCTTTTATACCCGGCAAATGCCGGCGTGATGGGGATAGCGCGTAGGCGGTTGCCGGCGTGCTGGGGGAAATCGCGTGGGCCGGAGCGCTGTGCGTGGGCGGCTTGTCGGCTAGTGACGAGGAGGGGAGGCGTATCGTCACAGGCTTGTTAAATCGTGCGATAAACGCACTTGCGATCGAATTACATATTCCCGGTTACCAGTTTTGTGGTCCGGGAACTCACTTGAAAGAACGTTTGGCGAGAGGTGATCGAGGTATTAACCCGCTGGACGCAACGTGTCGTGAACACGATATAGCCTATTTGCATAGCAACGATATCGCAGAAAGACACATTGCTGACAATATACTCGCCACGAAAGCGCGAAAACGTATTACCGCGAGGGATTCGACTCTCGGGGAAAGAGCTGCTGCTACAGCCGTTTGGGCGACTATGAAAGCCAAAACAAAATTCGGTATGGGCCTGAAAACGAAGAAAAAGAAAACAACGAAGAAACGAATACTTTCGATAGCGAAACGTGGCGATATCCTGCCGATTCTACCGTTACTGGGTTTTATCGGTTCATTGGTCGGTGGAGCGGCGGGAGTCACAAAGGCTGTGAACAATAATAAGGTCGCGCAGCGTCAGCTGGAAGAACTGAAACGCCATAATCGTGCCATGGAAGGTCATGGAATTTATCTCACTCTGTACAAACGTGGTCGAGGAGTGTTGTTGAGAAAAAAAAACGTCAAAAAGACGTTAAAAATCCCAACGGGTGCAACTACCGATGCGCAACTACAACAACTCGCAAAGCGTATGCGCATTCCATATTTTAGAGGTATATTTATGCGTACTAGCCTGCCAACGGATGGAGTACGTCAAAACGAGAGCGGTATCGTAAATTTGGACAATGCCGAGGGACCGGGTACTCACTGGGTGGCGTATGCGAAGAGAGGAGATCGCGTCATATATTTCGATAGTTTTGGTAATATTCGGCCGCCGAGGGAATTGGTGCGATATCTAATAAACGACGTGACACGAATTGAGTACAATCGTATGCCTTATCAGCGTTACGATTAGAGCAATTGTGGACAACTTTATCTACAGTTTCTACAAAAGGTCAATGATCAATTTAAAGGCTGACGTTGCGCCATTTGAACTCACAGTATCAAACATGTCACTGACGTTTACACTCACCGGCAAGAGTAGCATTCTCTCGGTAAGCTACTTTCCAGCTGCGGATTTGGGCGATGGTGATTACAAACTTGGTCTGACGGACTTTGAAACCTATTACACGGTCCCGAATGTAAATTCATCGAACAATAAATTCTATTTTGACGACAAGGAGATTGTCATTCCCGAAGGATCGTACGAACTGCGTGACATTGACACGTATCTGAACGCACGCTTTTACAATCTCGTGGGCTTTTGCGAGGATTATAAACGCGTGGTTGTTAACGCCCGTCATGAACTGATTTTGATACGAGCGCGCAACGACAACAATTGTATCAATGGAGATTCGAAGACGGAACCACAAATCGAGCTATTCAAAGTACAGTGGCGAATGCCTCATGTTATGTTGAATGAGGTCAATAAACTGTCTCTGCTGCGAGCTTTGGAAAGCGGGCGATATTTGAGTATGAGTTTCCGATCATGGGAACTGTACGAGTGTCCCCTATTGCAGAGCACGACCAAGCATTCGTGGGCTATCAAAACTGCAACACAGTTAGAGAAACTACGATACGTTATTTTTGCTCTGCAGACTGGCCGAAAGAATATCATGTCTCACGATGCGAGCATATTCGATGATTGTAATCTAACCAACGTAAAACTTTATCTAAACTCTGAACTTTATCCATATGACGACCTGAATTTAGACTTTAAAAAATAGATATGCTATACTTTTTGACATGTATGCACGTTTTCATAAAGCTTATTATGGATACAACTGCTATGAAACGCTTTGCAACGTAAGCACATTTTTGGCGAATGGACTTTTTGTAGTCATTGATTGCGCGCGACAGAACGAGTCTATCAAGAGTGCCACTGTGGATGTGCGCATAGAATTTGATTGCAAAGAGAATGTACCAGCAAATACTACCGCCTACTGTCTCATCCTGCACGATCGCATCATCGAATACAGCCCATTATCCAATGTACTGGCGATGCATAGTTGTATTCTCACGACAGTGAATAGCAATGCCACGACGATATGCCAACGAATTTCAAATGGGACAAATCATTGCACTACTGCAATCGAGTTTGTCTCAGAGAGATATTGCCGAACATACCGGAATAAGCCGTTCTGCCGTAAATCGCATTTGGATACGATTTAATGAAACGGACGATGTGCGTAGACGGAGAGGTCAAGGACGCAGGAGAATTACAACCCAGCGAGAGGACAAGGCGATGAGAAGACTGGCGATTGAAAGGCGGTTGATAACTGCACGACAAATCGTTAACTTTGTGCCAACTCAAAAACGCGTTTCTGACCAGACTGTGAGAAACCGTTTAAGAGAGGTGGGCTTACAGGCACGCAGACCAGTTAGAGCACCTGATCTAACGCGTAGACACGTCGCGAACGCTTGAATTACGCTCGCACGCACATAAATTGAACAATAAACCAGTGGCAGACAGTGTTATTCACAGACGAATCAAGATTTTGTTTATTTTCAAACGATGGAAGAATGTATGGCGCTATCGAGGACAGCGATTCCACGCAGATTGTATCGAACCCTGTTTAACATTCAATGATGATTCAGTGATGGTTTGGGGAGGCATATCGTGGAATACTCGCACCGACTTAGTCGTAATTCCGCCACCTCCGCTTAACGCACAGCGTTATGTCGAAATTTTACGACAACATGTTATTCCTCAACGCCATGCTTTAGGACGAAGATTTTTTTTGATGCAAGATAACGCAAGACCTTATACAGCTCGAATCACGCAACGTTTTCTTCAGGAAAATGACATCAATGTTCTTCCGCATCCAGCTATGAGCCCTGATCTAAATCCCATAGAACACGTTTGGGACATGTTATCCAGGAGAGTGAGAGAACTCCCTCGTCAACCACAGAATCATAGAGATCTAACCACTGCTCTGAAACAAGTTTGGCAAGACGTGCCTCAACATGAGATGAGGCGTTGCATCAACATGCGGCAACGATTGCAATCTGTAATAAACAGTAGAGGTGGAAGCACACAATATTAGAAAACGAAAAGCAGGTGACAATCGTTAAATACTGTGAAAATGACAAATCACAAAAATACACACACACACACGCACGCACGCACACACGCACGCACGCACACGCACACATTGAAGCGTAAATCCGACCATGCAACCTCCTCGTGGTACCTCCTTGGGTAACGCTAATGCTGGCGGTATTTTTTCCAAATTTTGATAAAAATAAAAAATCTGATAAGAATTTTTTTCGGTTTTTATTGGCACTTATGTTCAATGTATTGTCAGAGCAATGATTTTCTAACGTTTGTTGGAACGTTATTTCTTTTTTTCTTTTCATTTTTTCTGTTAATCAATTTCGTACTTTTTGTCCCATACAATAGCCATGAAGAAAATATCACAGCTACGTGACGATTTTTCTTCGAATTTAGTATACTTAAAGCTTAAAAAAATCGTAAAGATAAAAATTCTATTGTTACTCAATACATTTGTTTTTTGGGTTGAAATAAAAAAGTGAAAAATTACAAATTTTTATCAATATCTTCAATTGAATTTTTAATGTGTCCACAATATTAAAAAAAATTTTGCTGTTACGTTTGATAGAGGAAAGTTTCGTCTTTAAAAATCCATTTTGTGAATTGCTGTACGACTATTTTTAGCAGAGTTATGAGCAATCAAAGTCAAAATGCCCATTTTTTCTTTAACCCTTGATAACTCGGAAACAAAAAATTGTAAAACATTTCATAAAAAAAGCAAATTGTAGAGAAAATTGTAGAGAAAACTCCAATCTTTCACGCGATAAAGTCGAAAATTTCCTCCGATTTTTTGTATCGCCCGTGACACGTCGTAAAGTGACAAGAAAATTTTTCATTTTGTTCGGCTTATCATTTTCGGTGTGTAAAAATTACAAAAATAATAGGAACGTAAAAATTATATAGCTCGTTCAAAAGAAGAAAGTAGAGATTTCAAGCTTTAAAATGCTTTTTTTTGTTTGTATTCTGATAACTTTTAACGAAGTTACAACTGTTTGAAATTTGCCCATTTTTTGAGTAAATTTCGGGTGTCCCCTTAATTCTTTTGAGGAGTGTATACATATATATATATTCTTTTACTAATAATAAAAATTTTTTTTTTATTATAGGATTTCTTCGTTCCGTTCGATGAAATACGAATCCGGGGATTCGTCAACCGGAGATACATGTGGCTAGATACTTTAGAAGAATCAATCGGCTGAATAATACGATCTCCAGGACCAGCCGGGGGAGGACCTATTCGATCTGCGCTCGCTTTTTGGTCTCGAGCCGTTCCCTCAAGAATTGTGGGATTAAATAGATAAATAAATAATGTTATTTATCTATTTATTATATACTACATTATATACTACATTATATACTACATATACTACATACACGCTATATACACTATATCATATCTATCAATATTTTAATGACAAATAAATATTTTCTTTTTATTTTATATAATATTTATTTTCCTATATTCCCTATACGATAAATATAAATAAGCAAGCGAGAGGAAAGCGCGAGCAAGGGTGGGAAAGAGAACGCGATTGCGAACGAGAGAAACACGATCGAACGAGGGAAAGAGAGAACGTGAACGCGAACGATAAAGATAACGCGAGCGATGATGGAGGCGCAAACGAGAACGAGAAAGAGCGTAAATACATGGAGCAAACGCGAACGGATGGGTAGGAGAGAGAGAACGCTAGGGTGGGAGAGAGAGAACGCGAGCGAAGATGGAGGCGTGCGAGAGAACGGATGGGTTGGGAGAGAGAACGCGAGCGATGATGGAGGCGCAAACGGAGGAAGAGCGAGGAAGAGCGTAAATACATGGAGCAAACGCGAACGGATGGGCGGGAGAGAGAGAGAGAGAGAGAGAGAGAGAGAGAGAGAGAGAAGGCGAACAGGAGCGCTTAAACGCTACCGCGAGCGAGTGATGAAGGTGCGCGAGAGAACGTGAGGGTGGGAGAGAGAGAACGCTAATGCGAATAGAAATAAATAAATAATGTTTGTGACATTATACTATATTATATGCTATCTGTACTATATATACCAGGTCTGCCGGTTAATAATTCTTAATTTTTTCATTAAGGAACCACGTTTAATTTAGGAGAATGGTAAAAAATGTTTTATTCAAAGTATGCGCCATCGCTAACTATACATTTTTTCCATCTTTCCGCCACTTTGTGGATGCCTTGCCAGAAAAAAACGTTCCTCTTTTGAGTCGATCCATTCAACAAGCCATTTTTCAACTTCTTCGTAATTCTTGAAGTGTTCCTGGGAAAGTGCGTGTGTCATCGATGAAAACAAGTGATAGTCGGAAGGAGCGAGGTCGGGTGAATAGGGCGGGTGCGGCAAGATTTCCCAGCCAAGTGCGGAAATCGTATCTTTGACCCGTTTTCCTGTGTGTGATGGTGCGTTATCGTGCTGCAAAATCACTTTTCCGTGTCTTCGAGCCCACTCTGGTCGTTTTTCGATCAATGCATGGTTCAAATTGATCATTTGTTGTCGGTAGCGAACGGTATCAACTGTCTCACCAGGTTTTAGAAGCTCATAGTACACGATACCTTTTTGATCCCACCAAATGCACAGCATTGTTTTCTTTCCGAAGCGATTCGATTTTGGGGTCGATGTTGATGGTTGTCCTGGTGAAACCCATGATTTTTTACGTTTCGGATTCTCGAAATATATCCATTTTTCGTCGCCAGTCACGACTCGATGCAAAAAAGACTTTCTTTCGAAGCGAAGAAGCAAAAGCTCGCACATCGTTTTTCGCTTTTCCATCTGTCTTTCGTTTAGTTGATGTGGCACCCATTTTCCTGCCTTCTGGATTTTTCCCATGGCATGGAGACGATCAGAAATGGTTTGTCGACCAACATTTAACTTTTCTGCCAATTGTTGTTGAGTTTGTGCAGCGTCTTCATCCAACAATTCTTGCAATTTGGCATCTTCAAATTTTTTTGGTTGACCTGGGCGTTCTTTGTCTTTCACGTCAAAATCACCAGTTTTTAATCGTCTGAACCAACGCACACAAGTGTCTTGCGTTGGGACATTGTCACCGTAAGTTTCTACAAGTGTACGATGGCTTTCACTCGCGTTTTTCTTTTGATTGAATAAGAAAAGCAGTACGTGCCGCAAATGCTCTTTATTTGGCTCAAAACTCGACATGTTTACCACATGAAAAAAATATGATGTTAACTCGTAAACGTTTAAACAACTACGGCGTTTTGAAGGCTGCGGTCATAGCAAAATGGCATACCAGCATATGGTACTGTTAACCTCCCCTTATTTCCAGCGCCCTCTCTTAAAAAAATTAAGAATTATTAACCGGCAGACCTGGTATATATATATATATATATATATATATATATATATATATATATATACGCTATATATTACATCATATATTATATACACGCTATACACACGCTATACAATGTGAATCAATATTTTAATAATGAATAAATATTTTTTGTTATTTTATATAATATTTATTTTTTATATTCCCTTCCCTATACAATAAATATAAAAGAGCGAGCGAGAGGGAAGCGCAAGCGAGGATGGGAAAGAGAACACGATCGCGAACGAGAGATAACGCGAGCGAAGCTGGAGGCGCGCGAGAGAACGGATGGATGAGAGAGAGAGAACGTGAACGCGAATGATAAAGATAACGCAAGCGAAGATGAAGGCGCGCGAGAGAACGCGAGGGTGAGAGAGAGAGAGGGAACGCGAGCGAAGATGGTGGCGCGAACGGGAGCGAGAGAGAAGGCGAACAGGAGCGCACAAACGCTACCGCGAGTGGTCGTGGGAGAGAGAGAGAGAACGCTATTGCGAGCGAATTGCCACTCCCCCACGCCATACTCGCGATCGTAGGACCCCCTGCCTCCCGATTCCATATTTCGTGGGATCTTCCTCGCGGTATCATATTACAAGGTCATTCCGTGATATCATATTTCAAAGTCATCTCGCGGTATCAGATTTCAAGGTCATCTCACGGTATCATATTTCAAGGTCATCCCCTTCCTTGTGACGTCATGCCCCCTCCCCTGTGACGTCATGCCCCCCTCCCCTGTGATATCATACCCCCCTCGCCCGCAGGATACCCCCCGCCCCGCTCCCCCTTCGGAGCCTCATGGATCGAAACCAGCCTATCTATCCTACTATCATGCAAATAACGATTTTTACATGGATCAGGAATTTCAGCAGAAATATATTTATCAACAATTTCTGATGTTATTTTATAATTGCGTTTTAAAGTAATTAACATATGAATATGTGGCAAACCACGTTTTTGGAATTCAATAACATAAACGTATGTTGCTACTTCACCAAAAATTTTTTGTTTAACAATCAAATCTACTAGATAATCTTTTTTAATATTAAAAATGCGAGCACAAATATCAGGTCTATCAGAAGCTTGTTGACCAGGTAACAGGTTTTCTTTAATTTTACGCCATTTCGGATTACAAGTTATTGTGATAAAAAGATCTAGTTTACCAAATTTAGCAACAATTGCCATTGCATCTTGATAGTTTTGTAACATGTTACGCGGAGATCCGATAAATGTAGAAGGAAGTATAATCATTTTTCCAATACGTCCATTTAAGTTATTCGCCATATTTTCCATATAATCTATTAAGCCTTGATATGTTTCAGAACGTAATTCTTTTTGATGAATTTTGCAAAAATCTGTTCTATCTTTTTCAATTTTTACATAATTATTTACAAGTCATGTTGAAATAAACATCGTCCTGATAAGAAAACATTAAAATCATCACGAATAGCCATACGATACTTAATACAGTCAAGTAAGAGCGTGGTGAGGTTAATTTATAGAAAAATGTATTTAAAAAATTTCTCAAACACATGTATGCATTGTATTTGACCTGAACAAAGATGCAATTATTGTGTTAATGTTAATAAGTCGTCCAGTCATCACCGGTGTCAATAATTGCCTGGCATCTCTGAGGCATGCTTTTGACCAAATTGACGGCGTATTCTAGCGACAAGGATCTCCAAATCCGATGAATCTCGCGAGATAACTGCTTCAAAGTGTAAATGTGTGGGCATACATTAAGCACAAACTTTGTTGAAAATGCATGTAACCCCATAATCTGGGAGTTATAGGATTATGGGTTTTTGGAGTTTAAACGCATATGGTTTCGACCTTACTGAATTACGAAGCTCAGAAGCATGAGAGATCGACTTTTTAGCTTATGGGATTACAGGTTATGGGGTTATGAGATTATTGGGATTATAGGATTATGTGGTTATGGAGTTATTGAGTACATGGGTTATGGGGTTATAGGGTTGTGGGGTTTGCAAGATTCTCGATGTTCTGAGACGGCTAGAGCGTCCGAATTTCCTTTTACCAGGCACTGCAGGGCCGCCCTACAAATTGTGGGCCCCTCATCCTGATAATATTTTAATAAATATTAAAGTCGCGTATGATTTTAATATGTATAATAATATAACGACTTTATTATATCTTATGAAAGAAATATATTCAATAATTTGTACTATATGACTTGTATAATACTAATTTTGTCTTGAAGTGTGACTAAAATTATAGTATTATATAAAATCATATTATTCTATGATTTTAAATATTGAGAACAGTGGATGGGCCCCTCCAACGTTCATTCCCGTGAGAACGCACAAATAAATTTTTCTCGTCTCTCCGAATCAAATTTATAAGTATTTGTAATAACCAGCACTATCTTAAAAACAAGATACTTTTGGTTTTTATTAAAATCAGTACCGTCATATCACAGACGCCTCTGACATTTATATATAATATATAATCATATATAATATATAATCATGCAGTTTTATATTTTAATTTTATATACTCAGTTCCGTCAAATACACGCTTCTGATTTTTATATGTAACATACATATGACCATGCAATTTTATATACTCAGTATCGTCAAAATAGACGTTTCTGATTTTTATATGTAACATACATATGACCAATTTTATATACTTAGTATCGTCAAAATAGACGTTTCTGATTTTTATATGTAATATACATATAATCATGCAATTTTATATACATCAATTTTATATACTCAGTATCGTCAAATTAAACGCTTCTGATTTTTATATGTAATATACATATAACCATGCAATTTTATATACATCAATTTTATATACTCAGTATCGTCAAAATAGACGCTTCTGATTTTTATGTGTAATATACATATAACCATGCAATTTTATGTACATCAATTTTATATACTCAGTATCGTCAAAATAGACGCTTCTGATTTTTATATGTAATATACATATAATCATGCAATTTTATATTTATCAATTTTATATACTCAGTACCGTCAAAATAGACGCTTCTGATTTTGATTGTACATACCATTAGAAATCGGAAATCTTTGAAATTATGTTATTTCACGATTCTAAAAGCTCGCCACCGCGATCGAGAAGTCCGAGTGGAAGTGCTCGTTCGACGTGGAGTTGGCGCGCGAGAAGTTCGACGAGTCATAGTTGGCCCGCATAAAGAACCGCTCGACCGCGCTGGAGCGCGGTATCGAGGACCGGCTCTCGGACTCGGAGTTCTTCGAGAACCAGCCCTCGCTCGAGTCCGAGTCGTTGCGGCTGCGCCGCGTCGACTCCTCGTCCGATCCGTTCATCAGCAGCCGGTCCTCCACGCTGCTCGACTTCATGATCTCGTTCTGCTAGCGCTGCTGCTTCCTCGCGTGGTGGCCGACGTACTCGGGGCTGCCCACGGGGCTGCTCTAATTATCACGACTATCACTAATTATCACGACATTGTCCGTCTCGTCGTTTGTCGTGAAACACGGTACGCATACACGATTACACTCCAAAATACACGGAGCGAACAAGCATTCGCGCGCTTTGACAGTTCGGTCAACTTTTTTCCGTTTACGTTCGCGTGTTTTGATTACGCGCGTATCCTCACACATTCGGGTTGTGTGTAGTAGTGTATACATGTGAATCCTTATGCTAAGTTACTAACACAAGGAAGTGTCACACCGACACGCCAATGCCATCTTCTAGAAAATTCCGGAACTACTGTCGTGCATTGTTTACCGTTCCACATGTACACTGCATATGAATAAAATGAGTGAGCTTTACTGCAATAAATCTCTCTTATTAGACATTTTCTCGTACTTTTATCGCTACCACAGTGTTAATTATTCCTATCCGAGTCCTGCTAGTATCTCGATTTATGTGCTAACCTCATATAATCTTTATATGAGTGAATGTTTCTGTGAGCTGACTACTCACAATAAATAATTAATATAATTATGTAATTTTAAGAGTACAACAGAAATTGTTTTAGTACGTACTTTATTTCTGTAAAAGGATTTTTTAATCCGTTAAGCCGTTTCGATGAATTATTACAATAAAGATATGAAACTGTAATGTCGATATCCAGCATCACCTTAAGAGAAGCACAAGAGTGGCAAGATCATCGGCAAGATCATCGGTGGAGTCGGAGGAGGGGAGATGGAAGGAAGTAATAAGAAAGATGAAAACGGGCTTTAATGAAATAATGAAAGAAATGAAAGTATTGAGAGAAAGGAAAGAGGAGATAAAGAAATGGATGGAAGAAAGAGTGGAAGAAAGAGAAAGAAGGATTAGAAAGAAGGTTGAGCAAAATGGAGAAAAAGCTGGAGGAGTAGGAAGGAAGAGAAAAGGGAAAAGGAAAAAGAGAGAGAGAGAAAGAGGAGAGGAAGAGAGGGGGTTGAGAGAAAAATGGGAGGAAATAGAGGGAAGAATGAAGAGACTGAAGATGGAGGGAGAGATGAAAAGAAGAGAAGAAAGGAAAAGAAACGTGATAATAAGAGGGGTGGAGGCAAAGAAAGAGGGAGGTGAAGGATTGAAAGAAGAGGTGGAAGAGATTATAAAAGAAACGGGAGCGATAGCGAAGATAGAGACGATACGGAAGATAGGGAGGAAGAACGGAGAAGGAAAAGAAATGATGTGGGTAAGGTTTGCGAGTGTAGAGGAGAAAGTGGAAGTGATGAAGGGAAAGAGAAGGCTAAGAGATAAAAGAGAGTGGATAACGGACGATCTGATGGAAAAGGAGAGAGGAATAGAATGGATAATAAAGAGAGAAACGGAAAGAAAAAGTAGAGAGGGGATGAGAGTAAAAGTAGGATATATGAAGATGTGGGTAGAAGGAAGATTCTGGCTGTGGGACGAGGGAAGGGAAAGACGGAGGACGAGTGATGGAGGAGAGGTGAAGGAAAGAGAAAAGGAGGAAAGGGTGGAAGGAGGGGAAAGAACGAAGAAGGTTTTCGCATAGGAGAACCTGGCGAGGAGGAGAAGAAAGGGAAGAAGAGAGATAAAAATAAGAGGAAGGAGAAGGTGGAGAAGAGGAAGAGAGAAGAGGAGGGATATAAAATTAGTGGCATTCACTTGGACATCGTTCAAATGGACACGGTGCTGAAGGACACAGAGATATTAGACACGATATTTTGCGCACGGTTCAATTGGACACGGAAAAGATGCACACGAGAAGAAACACACCGTGCATTTGCACACCGAAAGAAGGAGACCGTGCATTTGCGCACGGAAAAGATGCACACGAAAAGAAGCACACCGTGCATTTGCACACTGAAAGAAGGACACAGAGGTGTGCCACGAGAACCATCGGATTCGGCAGCACCGGGACATGCGTAGGGACCGTGCCAGGTGACCCCCGTCAATCGAAGTGTCCAGGTCGCGAAGATCGCGATGTAGGGATCCGCCACGAGAACCAAAAGGTTCGGCAGCACCGGTGCACACGTAGGGACCATGCTAGGCGATTCTCATCAATTGGGATGTCCGGGTCGCAAAGATCGAGACGTAGGGATTCGCCATGAGAACAAAAGGGTTCAGCAGCACCGGGATACGCGTAGGGATCGTGCCAGGCGACTCCCGTCAACCGGGATGTCCGGGTAGCGAAGATCACGACACAGAGGTGCGCCACGAGAACCAACGGGCTTGGCGGCACCGTGGCACGCGTAGGAAACGTACCAGGCGACCCCCGTCAACCGGGGTGTCCAGGTCGCGAAGATCGCGACGTAGGGATCCGCCGTAGGGAAAACGCGTAAAATTTAAGTTGTAAACCCATGTGGAAGTAGTGAGATTGAACAATAACGCGTGGGCAAGATGCATTTGCACACCGAAAGAGAGACACAGAGGTATGCCACGAGAACCAACAGATTCGGCGGCACCAGGACACGCGTAGGGACCGCTTCGCCTTCCCCCTGCAACCCCGCGTAAGAATTATAACATAACTAGAGAGCCCCACATTCAACAACGTGGAAATGAACAGCATGGACTTAGTTTTGTAAGAAAAACAGAAGAAAATTAAGTGCGGTGTCGAATCGTGCGATGTCGAATCGTGCGGTTGATGGGGATCGCCTGGCATGGTCCCTACGCATGCCCCGGTGTTGCAGAACCCGTTGGTTCTCGTAGCGCACTCTGTGTCGTGATCTTCGCGACCTGGACACCCCGGTTAACGAGGGTCACCTGGCACGGTCCCTACGTGTGCCTCGGTGCCGCCATTGGTTCTCGTGGCGGATCCCTACGTCGCGATCTTTGCGACCTGGACACCTCGGTTGACGGGGGTGACCTGGCACGATCCCTACGCGTGCCTCGGTGCCGCCGAACCCGTTGGATCTCGTGACGCACCTCTGTGTTGTGATCTTCGTGACCTGGACACCCCGGTTGACGGGAGTCGCCTGGCACGGTCCCTACGCGTGTCCCGATGCCTCCGAATCCGTTGGTTCTCGTGGCATACCTCTGTGTCCTTCGGTGTGCAAATACACGGTGCGCTTCTTTTCGTGTGCATCTTTTCCGTGCGCAAATGCACGGTGTCCTTCTTTCGGTGTGCAAATGCACGGTGCGTTTCTTCTCGTGTGCATCTTTTCCGTGTCCAATTGAACCGTGCGCAAAATATCGTGTCTAATATCTCTGTGTCCTTCAGCACTGTGTCTATTTGAACGGTGTTTAAGTGCACCGCTCCCTATAAAATAGGTTTTTGGAATGTGGCAGGGTTGGAAAATAAAGATAAAGAGTTTTGGGAGAAATTGGGTGAGTGGGACGTGATGATTTTAAGTGAAACGTGGGTGCAGGAGAAAGAGTGGGAGAGGATAAAGAGAAGGATTCCAAAAGGGTTTATTTGGGAATTGCAGGAAGCGGGAAGGAAGAATAGGAAGGGAAGGGCGATGGGAGAAATGGTGATGGGAAGGAAAGAGGGGATAGAGGTGAGGGGAGAGAGAGAGGGAAGGGAGAGAGGAGGGAATGTTGGAAGAAATGAATTTAGGGGGAAAGTGGTGGAGGATAGTGGGAGTGTATGTAAACAAGGATATAGATCGGAAGATGGAAAAATTAAGAGAGTTGATGGAAAATAGGGAGGAAGGGGTGAGCGTATTACTAGGAGGGGATTTTAATGCGAGAACGGGAAGGGAAGGGGGAAGAATGGGAGAGAGGAGTGAGGAGGAGACGGAGAAGGAGGGAAGGAGGTCGAGAGACAAGAGGATAAATGGGGATGGTAGAAAATTATGTGGCGTTTTAGAAGAGTTGGGATGGTCGATAACGAATGGAAATATGGAAGGTGATGAAGAGGAAGAGTGGACATGTACAGGAGGGAAGAATGGAACGGTCATCGATTACGTGTTGGGAAATGAGGAGATAAGGGAGGGAGTGAAAAGGATGAGGGTGGAGGAAAGGATTGACTCAGATCACCAACCGTTAACGGTGTGGGTAGAAGGGAGAGAGAAGAGAGAAAAAAGGAAAAGATGGAAGAAGAAAAAAGGAGGGATGGGAGTGTGGACGGAGGAGGGAAAAAAAAGATTTGAGGAATACTTCGGGAGGAAGGAGAAAGGAGTGAAGGAGGGAGAAGAAGAATGGGAGAAGCTAAAGGAGAGAGTAGGGGTGGTGGTGAGAAGAGTGGAGAAAGAATTGAAGAAGAAAAGAGGATAGTGGGATGAAGAATGTAGAGAGAAAAAAGAAGAGGTGAAAGAGGAACTAAAAAGATGGAAGAGGCAAGGAGGAGAAGGAGAGAAGTATAAAAAAGCAAAGAGAGAATACAGAATAATGTGTGAGAAGAAAAGGAGGGAGGAGGGAGAAAGATGGGAGAGAGAAATAGAAAAGGTGAAAACAGAGAGGCAAGTGTGGAAGGTGGTGAGAGGGGAGAGAAAGGGAAGAGGGGAAGAGGGATGGGGCAAAGAATCGAGATGGAAGAATGGGAAAGATATTTTAAGGAGGTGAGAGTGGCTGTGGCAGATATGTAACAGAGTCTGGAAAGGAGAGGGATGGCCAGATGATTGGAGAGAAGGAATGGTAGTACCGATACTGAAGAAAGGGAAAGGAGGAAGGATGGAGGACAACAGAGGAGTAACGCTGACGCAAACAGCGTATATAAGATATACGCAGCAATACTAGCGGAGAGTCTAAGGGAGGAGATAGAGAGGAAAGGGATACTGCCACTGAGTCAAACGGGTTTCAGGAAAGGGATGGGGACAATAGATCAAATTTATGTAATGAATTATATGATAAACAAGAGGGTGGCAGAAGGAAGGGGAAAAATGGTGGCCATGTTCATAGATATGAAGGCGGCGTTTGACTCGGTGGACAGAGGAATACTGGTGGAGAGTATGAGAAAAAGGGGAGTGAGGGAAGGGCTGGTGGCAAGATGTGTGGACGTGTTGGAGGAGACAGTCAGCAGAGTGAGAATAGGAGAGAAAGAAGGGGGAAGATTTTGGACAGAGAGAGGAGTGTCCCTTGAGCCCTTGCTTATTCACCCTGTTGATAGCGGACATGGACGAGGCGTTAGAGGAGGAGGGTTGGGGAGGAATAAAAGTAAAAGGAAGAAAAATTTACTCTTTGGCGTAGGCGGATGATATGGTGATTATGGCAGAGGAGGAGAATGGGATGCAGAAAATGATAAAGGGACTAGAGAGGTATGTGGATGGAAAGGGCCTGGAAGTAAATGCGGAAAAGACGAAAGTGATGAGATGCAGAAGGGGATTGGGGAGATGGAAGAAGATAGAGTGGAAGTGGAAAGGAAACAAGATAGAAGAAGTGAAGAAATTTAACTATTTAGGATATACGCTGATGGCAAATGGAGGTCAGAGGGAACATATAAAGGAAAGGGTAAGGAAGGGAGCGGTGGTGATGAGAGAGGTTTGGGGGATAGGAAAAAGAAGATTTGGAAAGGACTGGGCAAGAAGGATGTGGCTGTTTGACAGGTTGGTATGGACGGTGATGGGGTACGGAGTGGAGATATGGGGGTGGAAGGAGAGGGAAGAAGTGGAGAAAGTGCAGAACAGATTTTTAAAATGGGTCGCAGAAGTGGGAAGGAGTACACCAAGCTACATGGTAAGGGAGGAATTTCAAAGAGAAAAGTTGAGAGGAAAGGCAGGTCTAAGAGCATGGGGATATGAGAGGAGACTGGGGGAAGAAAAAGTAAGGGAATTGGCCAGGTTGTGTTGGAAGGAATTGAGAGAAAGAGCAAAGGGAGGATCAGCAGTGGGGGAGTGGGAGAAGGAGAGGTAAGAGTACTATGAAAGGAAAGGATGGAATTTGAAGGAGATAGAAAAGATGAGAGAAGATGGAGAAATGAGAGGGGAGGAGATAGTAAGGAAAGAGCGGGAGGCGCAGGAGAAAGAAAGATGGGAAAGGATAAGGGAGTCTAAGTTTAACAAATGGTAGAATGGTATGGCAGAATAAAAGGAAAAGGAGTGCCGGAGTATCTAAAAGGGAGATGGAAAGAGGAAAGATGACAGAGGGTAGCAAGGCACAGGTTAAGGAATGAGAGGAAACAAGTATTGGGAGTGTAGAGAGGAGAGAAAGTGTAGGAGATGCGGATGAGGAGGAGGAAACGTGGGAGCATGTTTTGGAAGAGTTGGGGCAGGAGAGAGGGTGGCAGGAGGCGTTGGAGGAGATCTCGGGGAGAGGGGGGAGGGGGAGGAGTGGATAATAAAGTGGGAAGAGATGAGGGAAGGGAGGGAGGAAATACACTTTTATAATAATAATTCTGTAATAACAAATTTCTAAGTAAGTAGTTTATTCCCTTTGCGGGGTACACGCGGACCTCCGCTCCGCTCACATAGTTATCTTAATTCTATGTACTCGCTCGCCCGAGAGAGAGAGACACACATATCCTCACATCCATCCACGCATCCACACTCATTCCTCTGGACCTCTGTTTCCGCTGTTTGCTCCTCCCTTTCTATTCCTTCCTCATTCACACCTCCTCCTATCCTCTTATCTTCCTCCTATAATTATATTAATTAAAAAACATATATTAAATAATAATTTATTTATAATTTATAATTTAATATTTTAATAAAATGTAATGTTATATAATAAATTTATTTAATTTAACTATTATAAATATTTAATTTTATTTAACAATTAATTTAATATTAATACAAATAAATATTTTAAAATAAAAACTTTATAGTTTAATTTCTTGATTAACGAAGGTTGAGATTGAGGTTTCTGAAACAAAAAAGGTATCTATGTTAGTTGTGTCTAGAGTTTTCAATCCCGTGACGATTTCATGATCCCGGGATTTCGGTATTTTTTGTAATCAATTTCGAGATCCCGGGACTAGTCTCGGGATTATGTGTATTTAAATTAAAATACTTACTTTATTAATACAAAAACATATAAATATACTTTTTATTCTTATTTAGATATTTATTATATAACATAAACTGTAAAATAATATCTTTAAAATAAAATTATCTTTAAAATAAAATTGAAACAAGAAAATTAAAACATAATAAAAATTAAAAATTATTTTTATCACTTGAATGAGAATCTCAATTTCTCAAATAGCCTTTTATCAAAATGAAAACTTTTAATGAATAAGATATTTAAATATTTTATTTATATTTAATATATAAACTATATGTATATAATAAATGAAAAAGAAGTAATCTTTGAAGTAAAAGTAACAAAAGTAGTTAATATTATAAAGTTATCATTAAACTAATCTTGTAAAAATAAAGTTATAAGTAGAAAATAAAGCTTTTGAAAATCATAAATAAAAATCATATTATTTCTCATTCTGCTTTTTGATTTTGAAAAAATGACCTTAAGAATAATAATGCATCTAAAGTGACATCTCCAAGTCGACTTCTGATCTTGCTTCCAATATAGCCAGCTGCAGAAAACGCTCGTTCAGGTTCCACGCTTGTTGGGGGTATTGTCATTAAATATTGATATGCTAATTCAAGGTGGTGTCCTCTTTTGCCAATTGATTCAAAAATAACCATTTCTTTTCTTAAGCTTGACATCAAATCATTTAATTTTTGAGTTTCTGGTTTTATTACTTCCATGCTTTTTTCTATTTGTTGTTGAAATTTTTCTTTTAAAGTTAGCGTCTGTTTTTCTATTGATGTTTCATATTCACTTTTTTTCATTGATATCTGTATCTGTACAATAATTTTCACCACTTAATCTTTCTATAATATTTTTTAACTGTTTTCTGATGACTGTTTCTGGCAAAGGGGATAATTGAAATGGATCTTTATTATCATGTGGATTGTGTAAATATTGTAAAACTCCGGATAATTTTTCTTTACGTCTTTGGCTAATTCTATTTTTTAGAGCTTGGAACATATTTCGAGCTAAAGATGATTGCTTTGACATCTTGCTTTAGACATCTCAAACATGAGGAATTTAAAAACTGCATCTGCCGTACACAAATTCGCCTTTCGACGACATAACGCTTCTACAGCTAGTTTTAGTGGAGCAAGCACGTCTACTATGTCAGAAATTGTATTAAAATCATTTTCTTCAAAAATAGTAGAAGATTTGGTAATTATGCAGTATAACGGACCACCCTCCGATGATCTTGATCTTGATCTTGATATATGTTGTGAAGGTCACCCTCCTGAGTGACCCTTAGAAAGTTTTAGCCGTCGGTCATTACTCGTTAAAAAGTTATAGACAAAAGAAGTTTGAAAAATATAGGAATATATGACACTGTATATGCCTTCATTTCAACTTCATTATACGCGTTTTTTGAAATAATGTCTATTATGTATCCTATAAATATAAATATCAGTGAATAAAATGCAAATTAATATTAATAAAATAACTTTTTGTTAATTCACTGCTTCAATTAGGCTCATTACTCAAAATCTTTGCTCAAGCGTTATTATTCAATCACACAACTTCCACATAGGTTTTCAACAAAAATTTTGCATCCAATTAGGCGTTTGGTACTTAATTCATTATCTAATTAAGGGGTTAGGTTGGGTTAGGATAAAGCGGGGAGGGGGTGCGGGGGAGAGACGGAGCCCCTCCCCCGCCCACCCGTTAAATTTATGTAAAAGTTGTGAAATTAAATAATAATGCGTGGGCGGGGGAGGGGCGGAACCCCTCCCCCGCACCCTTTCCCCGCTTTATCCTAACCCAACCTAACCCCTTAATTAGATAATGAATTAAGTACCAAACGCCTAATTAGATGCAAAATTTTTGTTGAAAACCTATGTGGAAGTTGTGTGGTTGAATAATAACATTTGGGCGAAGACTTGTATCCAACCCTCCACTCTAGCTTAGGAACAAAGTTAGGTCCAAGGTCCGATATTTTTCAAACTTCTTTTGTTTATAACTTTTTAACGAGTAATGACCGACGGCTAAAACTTTCTGAAGGTCATTCAGGAGGGTGATCTTGACAACATATGTCAAGGTCAAGATCATCGGAGGGTGGTCCGTTATACTGCATAATTACCGAAGATTTTAAATCAATTAAAGCTTTTTGCATGTTTTCAAAGAAAGAAAGCATTGTTAAAAGAGAATTCCATCGCGTTTTACAATCTAAAAGCAGAGTTAATTTCTTTCCTTTTTCAGATTTTACATACTTTTGTAAAATAGAATCATTTTTTGTTGGAGATCTTTTGAGCAAGACTATAGTTTTACGTATTTTTTTCATTAGTTCGTTAATATTAATCTCATTTTGATTTGATATTTCAACGTCTTTATAGATAGGTTCAAAATCTAATCCCATCTGAGTGTATGTGAAGTTTTCTTCAATATCATCATTGCTATTGTCATCTTCTATTTGTAAAACATCTATTTCATTCAAAGTTTCAGATATAATAGCATCTTTATTTTTATTATAAAGAACATCACAATCGGCTAGATGTATACCATGTGCCAAACATAAATGATGTTCAGCTTCTATTATTTTTCCAACTTTCAGCATTACGTTAGGACCATCTGTAACCACAGCAACTATATCTTTTGCAAGTGAGATGCTGTATTCATACAAACGTTGCTGTAAAATATCTTTACAGCAGACATAGATCCATGTACACGAACACGACCCAAACTCCAAAATTTTTCTTTATGATGGATATTAACATTTATATAGCGTTTATTCGCTGTGGATGTCCATTCATCAAAAGTTAATGAAAAGCGCTTTCCAGCTGCTTTGTATTGACACATTTCTTTAGTCAATCGCTCTCGAATTTGCAATGAATAATTGACAACTCTATTACGTATAGTAGCAGCGGAAGTAGGTAGACCATTATAACCTTTTGATATCAAAAGTTGTCTTAAATCATATGAATGGACAAAAAGATTAAATGACAGTCCATCTAAAGCAGTCATCCGAGCTAAGACTACGTCGCATGAAGATTTTTCAGAAGGCAAGAAGTAATTGGAGATTTTTCGTTTCATTGGTGGCATTTCACTTTCATTATCAGTATTATCGCTTATACTGCTTGGTCCAGGCAAGTTTGCATTTAATCGTTTGTTATGTTTAGACTTTAAATGTGTGCAAACCTTTAGTCCTGCCACCAAAAGTTTTCAACACAGTGTTACATTATTTGCATTTTACTATGTTTCCATCTGTAGCTTTCAAAAAATAATACCATACAGATGTACCACATTTATCTTTTTTATGTGGAATATACACATTTTCTTGCTCCATTTCATGTATTAAAATCAATTAATTTAATTAAATCAGTAATTTAATGTAAGAACACTGGTAAAACGTATACGTCTATCTTAATCTGATATCCTAACCTAATTTACATCAAATCGATGTCGAATCGACCAACCATTTCTTTGGGTATCGATGGCATTAGCACGCGTTCGTAATATTGACGTGGGCGGGGGCTCGCTGCTCCTGCTGCCATTGCCGCTCTCGCGTCTCCCGCACCGCGCTGTCTATCCCTTCTTCCGATTTTTAACAATTAATAACTCGATTAATATTGCGCCATTCGTAAAATGGTATAAGACTTTTCTGTTCAGTGTGATGCAAACTATGTACCATTGACGGGTTGGCCATTCATTGTGGGACACCCTGTATATACAGGGCATTTTAATTAACGCACGCAATTATTTCGGAAACAAAGCATTTTAGAGAAAAATGTTTCATACAAAAGTTTTGGTTTCAAATAGGCCATAAGATGGTATCATTGGTTTGACACTGAAGAGTCATTTGAAGGTTACGTGAAGGTCACTTCAATTTTTTTAAATTGCAATCCCTATTTTTTATTGCATATTCTTATAGCTTACGTCGCGAGCTTTCCGAAACACTATAGGCAAATGTCTTTTCGTGAAGCACTTTTCCAGTTTTCCATAAAGCTCCAAAGTTGCAATATTTTGATAAAAATACAAAATACCTCGTAAAATATTCACTTTCTGATAGCCTTATCTTACATTATTCGACCAATCAAGCAATACCCAAGCATAGTCCAGTCAATCAGGGCAAAACCCGAGCATGATCCAACCAGTCAAGGCAAGACCCGAGCATGATTCAGCCAGTCAAGGCAAGACCCGAGCATAGTCCAGCCAGTCAAGGCAAGACCCGAGCATAGTCCAGCCAGTCGAGGCAAGACCCGAGCATGATCCAGCCAGTCAAGGCAAGACCCGAGCATAGTCCAGCCAGTCAAGGCAAGATCCGAGCATTCTTTTAGCATCTATCGCAGAAACTGTTCAAAGTTGCCCCCGTTGACTTGAACACAAAATCTAATTCTCTTTGCGAAATGGTCGACCGTTTTAAGTAAGATAGCTTTTGGTATTGCTCTACAAGCAATTCGAATCTGTTCGATCATGTCTTCTTTTGTCGTTGGTTCTCGTTCGTACACGACATTTTTTAAGTATCCCCACAAGTAAAAATCAGGAGAAGTCAAATCTGATGACCGGGCGGGTCATGCAACTGGACCACCTCGTCCGAGCCACCTGCCATTAAAGTTTTGTTCCAGAAAATTCTTTACGATTTGTGCATAATGTGGTGCCGCACCATCCAGCTGAATCCAAATTCTTCGCCTCGTCTCCAAATCGACTTCTTCGAGTAAAACAGGTAAATGATCCCTTAGTAACTCCAAAAAACATGTCTGTTCATATTCTCTTCAAAAAAATATGGAGCAATGAGATAACCATTGACGATTCCCCACCAAACCATTACATTCCAACGATGTTGATTATTTACTTGTTTATGCCAATATGGATTGGCATCTGCCCAGTAATGACAATTATGTGTGTTCAATTCTTCGTTATTTTTAAATGTCGATTCATCAGAGAATAGAACATATTTGAAAAAATCTGCGTCATGCGCAATCATTCATATGGCCCATCGACAAAATAGTACACGCTGTTGCATGTCATTTGGAGTTAATGCTTGCGTTAGTGTAATATGGTATGGATGATATTTTCTTTTTCTCACGATTGTTCTCTGAGGTATACCGGTTTGTCTAGCTATTGACGACTGCTAATATAAGGGTTAATGTTAATAGCCGCTAAGATAGCGAAAACATGTACATCGTCATCACCATATTCATGATTTACGCGACAACGGGTCAACTTACCTTGTTGGGCTCTTATCTTAAGACGCCGTATGACAGTATCATTTGGATGTCGTCTGTTTGGGTATCGATTTTGGTAAAGTCTCGCAGCTTGACGATAATTGCCAAAAGCTTCTCCCAAAACTAGTAAAATATCGACAATTTCTGAAGAAGTATAATCAGCCATCGTAAAAGTTCATAAGCTTAATGGTTTGAATTAAAGTTGCTTATAATAATCAGCAGTAATATCGGATTTTGACTAAATAGTTAGTTAGGAAAATCAATATGTAATTCAGTGTAATATCATTTTTTTAAAAAAGAAGTCAATGTAGTTATTGATATAAGCAACTGGGTTTGGGAAGCTGTGAAAACAACTGATTTTGAATAGTCGCAAAAACAACTGATTTTAAATAGTCGCGAAAACAACTAATTTTGAATAGTCGTGAAAACAACTGATTTCAAGGAGTCGTGAAAACAACTGATTTTGAATAGTCGTGAAAACAACTGATTTCAAGGGGTCGTGAAAACGACTGATTTTGAATAATCACGAAAACAACTGATTTTGAGTGGCCGTGAAAACAACTGATTTTGAATAGTCGCGAAAACAACTGCTTTTGAATAGTCGTGAAAACAATTGATTTCAAGGAGTCGTGAAAACAACTGATTTTGAATAGTCGCGAAAACAATTGATTTTGAGTAGCCGTGAGAACAACTGGTTTTGAGTAGCCATGAAAAACTTTCCTCTATCTTGCCTTAAATAGTTATTTTATTTATTTAAAAGATATCATAAGAAACTTTAAATTATCTTAAAAATTTTTAATAAATAAACTTTATTAAAAAATTATTAAAAATTATATAATTGCTTATTGCAAATTTTTTTTAAAAGAAAAACTATGTCTTTTTTAATGATTATTATGTGCTAAAAAGTATTATAGTAAGTAAAATCGAAAAAGTAATATTTTACGAGGTATTTTGTATTTTTATCAAAATATTGCAACTTTGGAGCTTTATAACTGGAAAAGTGCTTCACGAAAAGACATTTGCCTATAGCGTTTCGGAAAGCTCTCGAAGTAAGCTATAAGAATATGTAATTAAAAATAGGGATTGCAATTGCAATTTAAAAAAATTGAAGTGACCTTCACGTAACCTTCAAATGACTCTTTAGTGTCAAACCAATGATACAATCTTATGGCCCATTCGAAACCATAAAATTTTTGTCTGAAACATTTTTCTCTAAAACGCTTTGTTTCCAAAATAATTGCGTGCGTTAATTAAAATGGCTCACCCTGTATATATATATATATATATATATATATATATATATATATATATACAGGGTGTCCCAGAATTGTGGAACAAATTTTCTTGAGCAGATAGAGCGGACGAAACTGAGTCGAAAAGTCCTCTACCATTTTGCAATTTTTCCAATAGTTGACGAGATATTTATGATTAAAAATCACCGTATTAGCCCGGCCCTCCGCCGAATATAAGCTCGCGGCGAGATACGACCGCCTAGCGTCATTGTTTCCAAGGAGGAGTTGTTTTCTACAAAAACAGGGGGACAATCGCAGCTCAAAACCGCCGCTCGTAGGCATTGCCGCGTGTAGTAAACAATTCCTCGAGTGCCTAGCAACGCTGGGCGGTCATCTCGCGCCGCGCGCTTATATTCGGCGGAGGGCCGGGCTAATACGGTGATTTTTAATCATTAATATCTTGTTAACTATTGCAAAAATTGCAAAATGGTAAAGGACTTTTCGATTCAGTTTCGTCCGCACTACCTGCTCACGAAAATTTGTTCCACAATTCTGGGACACCCTGTATATATGGGACGTTCAAAGTAAACCGGATCAGTGCTGCCGCCAAAATTTAAAGCGACGAAAAAATACATATGAGGTCTCAATTTAAAGCTTGCATAAAGAGCTATAAAAAGCCATATGCGCCTTAGCAAAAATCAAGATGGCGACGTCAATATGGCGGCCATAAACTCAAAATTTTTTATCAATCAACCGACTCAGTGCTGCCGCCAAAATATTCAGCGACAAATAAATTCGTACAAGGGCATATTTTGAAGCTGGAACTCAAAACTTTTAAAAGCCGTATGCACATTTGCAAAAATCTAAATGCCGGGTCCAAGATGGCCGACTTTTCGTCAAAATTTGATGTAAAAGCCTTTAGAAATACCAGATTTGTTTGAAAATGGATCGACAGGGATTTTTAAGGTCACTTATCTCAAATCTAGTGTGATAGGTTGCAAATCACGTAATGGCGATCCAAAATGGCCGACTTATGACTAAAATTTGTATCGATTGCCTCTAAGAACACCGAATCTTGTTGCAAAAGGATTTACGGAGGTTTCTAATATAACTTTTTAGGATTTTAATATGGCAAAACCTAATCGCAAAATGGCGAATCCAAGATGGCGGACTTATAATCAAAATTCATATTTCTAAAGGCTTTTACATCAAATTTTGACGAAAAGTCGGCCATCTTGGACCCGGCATCTTGATTTTTGCAAATGTGTATACGGCTTTTAAAAGTTTTGAATTCGAGCTTCAAAATAAGCCCTTGTACGAATTTATTTGTCGCTGAATATTTTGGCGGCAGCACTGAGCCTGTTGATTGATCAAAAATTTTGAATTTATGGCCGTCATATTGACGTCGCCATCTTGATTTTTGCTAAGGCGCATATGGCTTTTTATAGCTCTTTGTGCCAGATTTAAATTGAGACCTCATATGTATTTTTTCGACGCTTTAAATTTTGGCGGCAGCACTGATCCGGTTGACGTGGAACGTCCCATATATATATACACACACACGCACACACGCACACGTATGTTGTTTGTAAATGTAATCTATGTGTTTGCTCGGTGGCATTTCGCAAATATGGATTGCAGAGATCTTATGTCAAGCACATATTGTCATGACTTGACAGTTATTACAAAATTTTTGTTGTTTTCAGCATCATTACTACAGAGCAGACACATATTAATGCCTTCACATATTAATACTTTCATTCTGTAAAAGGATTTTCCAATCTATAAAAGCAATAAAAAGTTATGTGTTTACAAAAATTGTTGGTACCGCGGAAGACTACAGGATCCCCTTAAATACGTACTTTGTTGAGTTGGATAAGTTGAATTAGAGAATTATTTCCAGGATTTAGATGATCTTCGCCCAGACGAATCCGAGGACGTTTTAAACAATAATAAGATTGATTGACATATGATATTTGTGAAATGTCACATATCAATCAATCCCAAGTGATTGCGTTTATTAAAAATAGTATTGTAATAACTTGAACATACTATTTTTTCATAAAAAATATGGAATATTTTTATTAAAATAAAATTATTTTTGATGTATTAGTTGCAAAAATAAGATAATTTTCTTATTTTAAGAAATTATGTACCTACCACAATTGCTTCAAACTATTGATCATTTATGTTTGAGTTGAATTTCATCTTCATCATATTATTTAAACTATTACTATCTATCTGTCTAATGATTTAATTAAGAAATATATATTAATCAAGTGTAATATTATATTATCGTTTTACAGAGAATTAGCATTATGGCGTCAAGTACACGCTTAAGTAATATGTGTTTTTCATATGATTATTATTATCAATATTACATTAGATGCTGATTAATCTTGTAACGAATTTTATAAATGTTATTATTAAAACATTAAGGTAAAATCAAATTAAAAATGATCATTAATGGAATATTTGGATGCAAATTATATTTACTAACGATTCGGTTAAAATTGAAGCTTTCGGTTATATTTCTACCAAATTTTTGTAATTGTATGTAATACTTTTTAAAAACTTATTTTATTTTCCAATAATTATAATATTATAATTATTTATTATTATTATAAATATTATGATAATTGATAAAATAAATCTTCCATTATAGGCGCGTTCGGGGAGCGCGCTATTAGCGCTAACATTACTCCATTTTTTCATTCGTTAAATATACAACATGAGCAGATAATGCGTTAGCGCTGATAGCGCGCTCCCCGAACGCATCCTATATCCATTATATCAATGTTCTTATTAGAGGAACTAACGGAAAGAGTACGGAAACAGCCGATCGAGAATAAGCATGGTCTTAAGTATCTTCACAAAGGCGACCTCAAATCAAATAATACCCATACAACACAGAAAGTTGAAATAACATTGCTGAGATGTTGCATGCTGAATGCTGAAATATAAATATTTTTTGAATGCTGAATTCAATGTTGAATGCTGAAATATAAATATTTTTTCAATGTTAAATTTACGTTGACTCTAGTACCTATATTGATTCCTTTATGTTACTACAACATTGAAGAAACATTATCTAAATTATAATACTTATCTTAATTAAGGTTTCGACTTTGTGCTGTATGGGTAGTAATATTATATTTAAACAGAGAAGTAAAAAATAAAAGAATATATATAGATTTATTATATAATTAAAAAAAAATATATCATATTGTTGCGCGCTGCGGCCGCCCGGTATACTCTCCGGCCGCGCGAGTCAGACGACAGGTCAATCGGAGCATCGACCGGGCCATGAAGTTCGCAAGATCCGACGCGGACATCGAGCAACGGTTGCTGGGGCGCTTGTTGATTGACAAGCCGCCTGTCAGATCTACGCTGGACTCCTCTCGTGGAGGACGCGTTTCGGTTATTGTATTCGTTTACTAATCAAGTTGGTGTTGTTTCTTTTAACGTTCTCTGTCTTTTTCTTCCGCGCGAGTCGCGGGTGACTGTGTGTGTGAGAGTGTCCTCGCGCACGAAGACGCAAATTGAAGCGCCGTTGCGGTTCGACGGCGGAGGCGCAACATTTTGGGGGCTCGTCCGGGATTAAACGGACGAGCGGATTAAACGGTCGAGCAGATCAAGCGGATCGAGCAGAGCGAGCGATCGCTAAAAGCTATGGAGACAGTGTCAATGCCTGAGTTAAGGACACGCTCAGCGGCTAAGCGGAGACGCGCGGGGACATCGGAACAGCCCCCGCACACAGCGGAGCACATCCCGGAAGCGGCTTTGAGCAGTCTTATAGACGAGATGAGGGAGATGCGCGAGGAGCGAGAACGCATGCGGGACCGATTCGAGGAGACGCTGCGTTTGCGGGACGTCGAGCTCCTGCGTCTTCAGGCCCAGATAAGTGGTTCTGATAATATTTCTTTCGGGAATAATGTGCGCGGCGCGACTTTCGCGTTCGCGTTCGCGCAGGCGCGCGAAACGCGGATTGATGGCATTTCGTCCGAGAGTGATGTGCGAGGCGCAGCTTTCACATTTGGGCGGGTGCGCGACGCCGGAGACGCGCAGGGCGCGTTTGAACAGACGCGACTTGGACTACAAACTCAAGCCGGATACATATGACGGATCCGTCTCGTTGCGAGAATTTCTCTCGCAATTTCATCTGATCGCGAGTGCTAATCAGTGGAATGACGCGTCGAAAACTGTCGCGCTCGCTTCGTGTCTCAGGGGGAAGACTCGTGCTGTTCTTGAATCGGTCGAGAATCTTCACGATCTGAATTTCGCGGAGCTCTTGGCGAAACTCGAGTTGCGTTTTGGAGAGAAACACCTCTCTCAGAATTATTATTCGATTTTTACTAACCGTAGACAAAAATTCGGGGAGGAATTTGCGGAGCTGGGCTCCGATTTAGAAAGGCTCTCGCGCCTAGCCTATCCCGAGTGCACCTACGCCGTTCGTGATAAGATTGCCTGTTCACAGTTCGTGTCAGTCTTAACGGAAGAATTCGTAAAAAGAACTCTTCAATTAGAATTCAATTAGAACAATTCAAAGAACAATTCAATTAGAAGGAATAAATTCGTTGAAAATCGCGGTGAAAAGAGGCGGTTAAGGTTGTATGACCCGTAAGGTCTCTGTCAAAAGTTTAAGAAACGTAATATAAAGCTAATTAACATATTTAAGAAGATATTCTTTACTGGAAAATAATATTTATATTGATATTTTATTAAAATAACGATTGCCTATGTTTTTAAGAGCTATAGAAACAGTTTTATGCATATTTTCTCGTATATAAACTTTTACTTTTAATGGTTTCTAGAAAGACTGTACTTGACTTGCAACTGTCAAAAACGAAAATCTGAAGCGAGACTGTTGTCTGTTTGGTTTTCATTTAATATTTCAGAAAATATTCTCGAAGTCATAATTTTTTTTGTACTAATTTGTTTTTAAGATGTTTATTAACATTTCTGCAAAGTTTTGAAAGTATGCCATATTTTCTTCTATATTAATTTCTCAAATGAAGGTGAAAAATAGTGAAACTTGATGAATTCCCATAAGAGCCTATCTTAAAATTCAAATTGTAATAACTTTTGAACAGGCCTCGCAAACTTATTCAATCTTGGCACAATGCTTTATTAATATAATACTTATGACCTGACAAAGTTTGAGGAATTTGGCATTTTTTTTTCTAAGAGGTCATACAACCTTAAAGCTATTCAAGGCGATAGTTTTTCGAAAAGCGGAAGGTACTTTAATAAAGTCGGGGAAACGAATGGGAAAATTAAGCCCAACGCGGAAAAGCGAAAAGAAAAAGGGGACCCGAAAGATGGAGAGAAAAAGAAATTTAGTAAAATAAAGCCTAAAGAATGCTGGCTTTGCGGGAAGCAAGGACATTTTCGTAACGAATGTCCGAATAAGAAGGAAAAACGCAGATTAGTTGTCCTCGGCGGGGAGAGGTCAACTTGCGTAGATGGATCCCCGAGGGTTCAATGTTTGTCTATAAATAGAATACATAAGTTAACAAAGATTTTTGTTACACTGGTTTACTTAATAATAAAGTTTGTGTTTTCAAAATAGATACGGGCTCCGATGTGTCTTTAGTTAATAAGAAATTTGTCCGTGAGGGGGAACAAAGATTCCCGGTAGCGGGACGAATGTTAAGGTACCCCACGGGGGAAGATGTTTCCGTGGAATGTGAGATTTTCGCGAAGGTGGAACTCGGTGAGAATTCGTTGGAGCTTCCAATGCTAGTATCCGAAATCGCGGATGATTATCTTCTGGGGGTGGATTTTCTTCAGAGAACTAACTTCGTTAAGATTTGCGATTCTTTTTTTGGGACACCTTCCGTTATTCGAAGGATTGTTCAAACTGAGAATTCTGAAGAGTTTCCTCTCCTTTTGGAGGAACTCCTTTTTAAATATTTGAAGAATCTTTCCGAGGTTCAGCAGGAAGTTTTTACTGAATCTGTTCGCGACTATCGGGATGTATTTTCTGAAAAGATTGTTGCCGGGAATTGCGACGTAGTTAGGCATGTCATTAATGTTGTAGATTCTTTTCCAATTAAGCAGGTGCCACGCAGAATCCCTTTTTATATGAGAAAGAAAGTCAATGAGATAATTGAGGAAATGAAAGAACAAGCAGTTATCAAAGCATCTCAAAGTCCCTGGATCTCTCCTGCAGTATTAGTAAAAAAGAAGGATGGATCGATTAGATTCTGTGTGGATTACAGAAAGCTGAATGATATGACTTTAACTCCTTTCCTTTACATCGTATCGACGATATTCTTGACCAGCTATCAGGTAACACTTGGTTTTCGACACTCGATCTTAAAAGCGGGTATTGGCAGGTGAAAATACATCCTGAGGATAAGGAAAAGACTGCCTTTTCTATCGGTAACGGTCTTTGGCAGTTCACCGTAATGCCATTCGGATTATGTAACGCCCCCGCGACTTTTCAGCGACTTATGGAGAAAGTACTTCATGGTTTACTATTTAAAATTTATCTAGTTTATCTTGACGATGTAATTATTTTCGGAAAGAATTTTAACAAGATGGTTGATAATTTAAAAAAGGTTTTTATTCGATTACGAAGTGCTAATTTAAAAATTAATCCCAAGAAATGTATCCTTTTTTCTAGAAATGTTAAATATTTAGGACATGTAGTTTCTTCCTAGGGCGTTACAACGGATCCTGAGAAAATCTCTGCTGTGAGAGACTGGCCTATTCCTCTACACTAAAAAACAATTGAGAAGTTTCCTTGGATTTTGCTCATACTATCGGAAATTTATAAAAGAATTTTCTTCGATAGCTAAACCTTTATTTACTCTTACGGAAAATAAAATTAAATTTGCATGGGAAGGAAATTGTTAAAAGGCTTTTGAGGAATTGAAACGCGTATTGTCCTCTTCCCCAATTCTTTCCTTTCCTGATGGGGAAGGAGAATTTATTGTTGATACAGATGCTTCCAGTATTGGGATTGGCGCAGTCCTTTCTCAGAGTCAGAACGGAACAGAAAAGGTCATTGCTTATTATAGCCGCGTTTTAAATAAAGCTGAAAGAAATTATTGCGTTACCCACCGTGAACTGTTAGCGATTGTCGACTCTCTTAAATCTTTTCGCCACTACCTTTTGGGGTGGAAATTTTTAATTCGCACAGATCATGTTTCTCTGAAGTGGTTAATGTCCTTCAGAGATTTAGAAGGACAATTGGCTCGTTGGTTGGAGAGGCTCCAACAATTCGAATTCACCGTAGTACATCGTAAATGGCTTTCTCATAAGAAATGATGGCCGATGGTTTATCGAGGCGACTTTGTGAGATGGAGAATTGTCAATATTGTGCGAAAATAGAGAGAAGATCTTCCGAAAAACAAGAAGAGATGATTGCTCGAATCTCTTTAGAGAGTGGAAGTCTGGAACTCTGGTGAAAGGAACAGAGACTGGATCCGGACATTTCTTTTATTTTGCAAGCTAAAGAGGTAGGTGTTCGTCCCCCTCGTTCTGAAATTGTGTCGAGAGATGTTTCTTTTCAGATTTATTGGGCATATTGGGATGCCCTTCTTATTAGAGAGGGTGTTCTTTACAAGAAGTGAGAAGCCCCCAATCTAAAATCTGTTTATTTTTAATTGGTAGTTCCTCGGAGTCAGGTCCCAAAAATTTTGGAGGAGGCTCACGACTCTTTTTCGGGAGGACACTTTGGGGTGAACAAGACCCTGAATAAAATCCGTCGACGTTTCTATTGGACTACTTGCAAGCGCGACGTGGAAGATTGGTGCAAGTCTCGCGTTTGTGTAGCCAGGAGGGGTCCCTCTGGCAAAGAGAAATCTCCTCTTCAAATCTACAACGTGGGTACCCCTTTTCAGAGAGTACAGATGGATATTGGCCCCCTCCCAAGAACTTCCTCCGGGAATAAATATTTACTTGTGATCGTCGATTGCTTCACCAAATGGGTGGAAGCGTTCTCAGTTAGAAATATTAGAACGAGGACCATTGCTGAAGTCTTCCTTAACGAGGTCGTCTCTAGACATGGAGTACCCACTGAAATCCATACCGATCAGGGAAGAAATTTTGAGTCAAGATTGTTTTGGGAGCTTGTAAACCTTTTAGGAATCAAAAAGACGAGGACTACTCCTCTGTATCTTCAATCGGATGGCCAAGTCGAACGCCAACATCAGACGATAACAAATTTCTTGGCTAAATACATTTCCGAAAATCAGAAAGACTGGGATAAGTGGATTCCTATGTTCCTGCTGGCATATAGATCGTCGAAGCATGAGACCACGGGTCTCACCAGCGGAACTTTATTTCGCAAGAAACCTCAGGTTTCCCTTAGATCTTTTACAGGGTAATTCCCCAGAGTTTCCGGGGCAGGAATCTCAGTCCTCTGGAAATTATATCCAAAGCCTAAGAGAGAAATTAGGTCGGATTCATTTTGAGGTGAGGGATAGAATGTCGTTGAAATCTGCAAAAACAAAAACCTGGTATGACAAGGGAGCCAGGCTGATTTCTTTCCAGGAGAGTCAGAAAGTTTGGCTGTTTAATCCTCAAAGAAGAAGAGGGAGGGCTCCCAAACTTCAAAGCAATTGGGAGGACCCATATACAATTATCAGAAAGTTTAGTGACGTAGTTTTCTGCGTTCAGATGACTCTTTGTAGTAGGAAAAAGGTTGTTCACGCGGATAGGTTAGCTCCTTTCTTAGAGAGGCATTTGGGTTAGGTCTTGGCGTAGGGAGTCCGACGGAGCCCGAGGGGAAAGGGAAATAATTTTAATTTTTCAATGTTTTCGGTGTTTACGCGTTTAAATTTGTTTTTCAGTTTTCCGTGGAGGAGAACCGGGAAGGGATTTCCAGAGGCGGCAGAGGATGGCAATCGATTCCGGTTTTGGCCAGAGGCCTGTTGGACAAACTTTCTCCTCCTACGAGGAAGATTTTATTTTAAGAAGACCGCCTTTCCCACGTTTTTTTTTAACCGTGGTTTCCGTGCGGACAATGGGCAAATGCCAAGGCGGAGGCTTGGGGAGTCCTTAGGACGAAGGGTCCACGGTTTGACACATCCTTCCCCCCCTTGCCTGAAAAAAGAAGACAGAAAGCCGCAAGTCAAGAAGAGCCAAGTGCTCAAGACTCAAGACGGAAGAGGAACACGGGCGGCGAAGTAGACTAGGATTTGCCTGATGAAGATGCAGCCCGGTAACCCGAGAGCTTCGCTTCGGGGAGAGCAGGAGAGCATTGAAATCCCGATGGAAGATAGGCCGCAAACTACCTCCTTGATTGTCGGGACGACAATCTGGAAGAGGGAGGGCAGCGTTGCAGCCGCCCGGTATACTTCCCGGCCGCGCGAGTCAGACGACAGGTCGATCGAAGCATCGATCGACCAGGCCATGAAGTTCGCAAGATCCGACGCGGACATCGAGCAACGGTTGCTGGGACGCTTGTTGATTGACAAGCCGCCTGTCAGATCTACGCTGGACTCCTCTCGTGGAGGACGCATTTCGGTTATTGTATCCGTTTACTAATCAAGTTGGTGTTGTTTCTTTTAACGTTCTCTGTCTTTTTCTTCCGCGCGAGTCGCGGGTGACTGTGTGTGTGAGAGTGTCCTCGCGCACGCAGACGCGAGTCGAAGCGCCGTTGCGGTTCGACGGCGGAGGCGCAACAATATATATAATTGTTTTTATTTTATATATATATTATTATATATATATATATTATTATATATATATATATATATAATAATTTCTATAATTAAAAAATACAAGCAGTAAGAGGAAAAAAATATATATAATAGTAGGAAGATTAAGCCGGTTTCGACCCAGGGGCTCCGAGGGGGGAGCGGGGCGAGGGGGTACCCCGCGGGCGAGAGGGGCATTACGTCACAGGGGGAGGGGTAATGACGTCACATGAGAGGGGATAGCCTTGAAATATGATACCGCGAGATGGCCTTGAAATATGATACCGCGAGATGACCTTATAATATGGTACCGCGGAATGACCTTGAAATATGATATCGCGAGGAAGGTCCCACGAAATATGGAATCGGGAGGAAGAGGGTCCTACGATCGCGAGTACTATGGCGTGGGGTGTGGCAATTCGCTCGCATTAGCGTTCTCTGTCGCTCCCACTATTATTCGCATTTGCGTTCTCTGTCGCTCCCACTACTATTCGCATTAGCGTTCTCTCTCTCCCACTCGCTCGCGGTAGCGTTTGCGCCCTCCTGTTCGCCTTCTCTTTCGCTCCCGTTCGCGCCACCATCTTCGCTCGCGTTCTCTCTCTCTTCCACCCTCGCGTTCTCTCGCGCGCCTTCATCTTCGCACGTGTTATCCGTCGTTTCGCTCGCGTTATCTCTCTGTCCCACCCATATGTCTATACCCCACCCGTTCGTGATCACGTACTCCAACGCATATTTTATCAATACTTACCGAATCTTTATTAGAATAAGTATTTTATTTTATGAATCACATCTTCGGAGAGAAATGGGATTAAGAATGAAAAAAAACAGAATAAATGTTTTTAAATTAATATATTTTTCATTATATTAACACATCATATAAAATATCATTTACCACATTTTTCATTATGTTAACGCATCATATAAAATATTATTTATCGCATATGCTAATAATTCGCAATCAATGAGCGAAGTTTTGTCTGAAACTTTATGCAAGATTTCAGTTGTATCGCATTTATCAGTAATACAATTAGATTTTATAATATTTACAAAATTTTTATATTTTTCGCAAACATTTTGTGTATTCTGACATAACTGGAAATATACATGCTCTACACATGTTTCAATTTCAAATAAAAACAATAAAGTTTGTGGTTGTAGGTACATACATGTATCATGTAATATTAATTTTATAATGTCGGCATCGTACATCTTAACGCGCTCAATCATTAACTCGCGAATCGACAGCAATGAGGCGATACTCGACTGTAGAAATCGTTTCACAACCTCGCGTTTTTCGATGAACGTTGTCCACGTTGCATGAGGCAATATTACATGATTTCCTCGGTTATCGCCAAGAATGATTTCCACATGTGATATCAGTCCTACGCTGATTCCAATATCTAAATATTTATAGGCAGTTGCTGTCAGCGCAAATCTCCGTCCTAGGATACGAGGCGCATAGCGAGGTTTAGCAAAACTAGAAAAAATACAAATAACTATTGAAAAAATGTAATTAAGTATAAAAACATATAAAAGATTTATTAATACTTACTCATTACACTGCTTCTTGCATTGCTTCTTTTTGGTCATTAGCAACGTAGTAATTCATCTTGCTAGTGCCGACAGTGTTTATAACAGATCGAAAGTGACTGATACATTTTATATATCAGATCTTGTTTAAATACGGATATCCCCGCCTCTTTATTTCAGAAAAATGCAAATTTTGCAATTTTGAATAGCGCCAATTTTCGGCTGCTATGACTCCCGGATCTCAAGGGCAATCGAGATCAAATCGCCAAACGTGTCAAAACTGTAATCTTAAAACAGTCGCAATGAGATCACCGAACACGTGTAAAAATGCAGCATTTGACAAAAAATACTATATGTGTCAATACGATGCAACAATAGGATGATATAAAATGAAAAAATAATTTCGAGAAACGCAAATCTTGCAAGTATGAATAGCATCGATGTACAGCTGCGGTGACAAAGATTATTATGTATAAGTCAATGATGCCATTTCTCAAGGACAATGGAGATAAAATCGTCGAACGTGTCAAAAAAGCAATCTCGGAACAGCGAGATCATCGAACACGTGTAAAAATGCAACATTTGCGAAAAAAAAATACTGCAAAACGATACAACATTAGGATGATATAAAATGAAAAATAATTTCGAGAAAATGCAAATCTTGCAAGTATGAATAGCATCGATGTACAGTGACGAAGATTATTATGTATAAGTCAATGATACCATTTCTCAAGGACAATGGAGATAAAATCATCGAGCGTGTCAAAAAAATGCAATCTCGGAACAGCGAGATCATCGAGCACGTGTAAAAAAAAATGCAACATTTGCGAAAAAATACTGCAAAACGATGCAACGTTAGGATGATATTTTTTTTCTTCAACGTCTGTATCAATGATTTCTCGTAGAAGAGTGTGGCATGATATAAGACATAGAACAAATCGAACGCGACCGGCTGGAGCAATCCAGGCGAATCACTACCTTGGGTGAATATTTCGCGTGGGTGCAACGATGCGACGAATGTGTGGAACGGTTCGAAGAGCACAGTCGAATCAAGCGTCCGCGGCCCTCGATCGGAAATAGGCAATCTATGGTGGCAAGCATCGCGCGACTTGTGGGTGCAAAGACTCTGTTGGAGAGACGCTTTATACATATCGGCGGTGGCTATGTGGGCTGTGGCGCGGAGAGACTCGTTTGGCGAGAGATCGATACCGCGTTCGAAAATCGTATTTTGACAGGTGCAGTGATTAACACAAACTATATCGAGCCGAGACAATTTTTGGAAGACGCTTGCAATGTAGTGCTCGAGCGAGTGCAAGACGTTCTAAGAAGACGCAACAGCGTAAAAGTGAATACTATATTCAATGGCGAATTTGTGACGGGTGATAAACGCGCGAATAAAAGTATCAACACACGAAACTGCGAACTTTTTCGTACGACAGATTTGCACGAGTGGTACGAGCAACGCGTCATCGAGCCTACCCTTGCATCTCTCGAAGAGTTTCAGGAACGCGACAGTAGGTGGGCGTTGTCGCATATACTCAATTTAATTGTTAACGTAAATAAATATAATCCGTTGCATACGGGGTGTTACATCGAGTTACTGCAACAGATCAAATTTAAAGGAGCGATTATCAGTGTTCAATCTAAGGACAATGCATGTTTCGCGTGGTCGGTGGTGGCTGCTCTGCATCCGGCTGAAAGACACGCAGAACGAGAATCGTATCCACACTATACGACAGTACTAAATCTACAAGACATTGAGTTTCCTGTGACACTTAAACAGATTAAAAAGTTTGAAAATTCAAACAATATCTCAATCAACGTATATTGCATTGAAAATACGGAAATCCTGCCGATACAACTTACCACCCGGAAGAGGAAAAGCATGTCAACTTGTTGTACTTGCAAGGTGACAACGAAGTAGGACATTTCACATGGATAAAAAATATATCTCGTCTCGTGAGCTCGCAACTCAGCAAAACAGATCACAGGAAATACTTTTGCGACCGGTATGTATAATTTTATTATTACATAATTTTTAATTACATAATTTTTAATTATGTAATAATTTATGTCTATATATAAATAAATTTTCCAGATGCTTGCATTACTTCAGTTCGAGTCAAAGGTTGGAAGTTCACATTATAGACTGTGGAGAGATGAATGACTGCGCGATCCGATTACCGAGCGATAACGACAAGTGGTTGACCTTCAAACATTACGACAGGAAGAACCGGGTGCCGTTTGTCGTATACGCTGACTTAGAGTGCACACTGGAGAAGACGGATAAGGACCCAGCAACATCCACATATGCGTACCAACATCATCAGGTATTCAGTGTCGGATACTACGTGCATTGCTTCTATGACTCATTGTCCACGTACCAATTTCGTCGTGATAAAGATTGTGTCGCATGATTCGCTGAGCAACTCAAAGCGCTATCATATCGCGTAAAAGATGTATTATCCGCTAATGTCCCCATGGAAAATTTGCCGAAGTGGGAGGCATACCGTAGCGCGACGCACTGCTACATAAGCCAAAAACCGTTTGCGCCAGGTGACAATAGAGTATGCGATCATTGCCATTTGACTGGGAGATACAGAGGTCCCGCGCATTCGAATTGCAACTTAAATTATAAAGATCCGTGTGTCATTCCTGTGGTCTTTTACAATTTATCCGGTTATGATTCACATTTCATTATCAAAGAAATAGCTGCAGTGGATGAAGGATATGTAGAATTGCTCCCAATAACAAAGGAGAAATACATTTCCTTCACAAAATATGTCCAAGACACTGCTGAAAAATCACATTCGCGAAAGTGTATGAAATTGCGGTTTATCGATTCGTATAAATTTTTAAGTGCTAGTCTCGATAAATTGGTGTCTCTTCTCAACAGGGATGAGTTGAAAATTGTACGTTCAAATTTTTCAAATCGATTGAAGATTTTGAATTATTGACGCGAAAAGGTGTCTTTCCTTACGAATATGTTGATTGCGTCGAAAAGTTGGAGGACACATATTTACCACCGCGCGAATCATTTTACAGTTCCTTGACCGGTGACACAGTATCTGAGAGCGATTACGCGCACGCCGCGAAAGTTTGGCGGCGGTTCTCCATTCAATCCTTAGGCGAGTACAGCGATCTATATCTAAAAACGGATGTCTTGCTGTTGGCGGACATTTTTGAAAATTTCCGCGACAAATGTGTTGGGAGTTACGGTCTCGATCCTGCGTATTATTATACATTACCAGGATTCACGTGGGACGCCTCCAACTTTTCGACGCAATCAACATACTCGTAAGGAAAGACACCTTTTCGCGTCAATAATTCAAAATCTTCAATCGATAAATTTGAAAAATTTGAACGTACAATTTTCAACTCATCCCTGTTGAGAAGAGACGCCAATTTATCGAGACTAGCACTTAAAAATTTATACGAATCGATAAACCGCAATTTCATACACTTTCGCGAATGTGACTTTTCAGCAGTGTCTCGGACATATTTTGTGAAGGAAATGCTTAAACATTCGCGTATAAAATTCGAATTGCTCATGGACATTGATATGATTATGTTTATCGAGCGTAGTATATGCGGTGGTCTAAGTCAATGCTCCGATAGATATGCGCAAGTCAATAACAAGTATATGCAGTCGTACGATACGTCGAAAGCTTCCTCCTATTTCATATACTTTGACGTAAATAATCTATACGGATGGGCAATGTGTCAACCGTTGCCGAATTTCGATGGGTCGACGATGCCGCGGATTTTGACTTTAGCGCGATCGCCTCAAACTCACCCACAGGTTATATTCTCGAGGTCGATCTCGAATATCCACAAAGTATACACGACGAGCACACTGACCTACCGTTCTGTCCTACGCGCGATAAGCCACCCGGCAGGCTAAACTTCTGGCGACTCTATATGATAAGAAGCGTTACGTCATCCACTACCGCAACCTGCAGCAATGCACACGTCATGGCCTTCGTGTCACAAAGATACATCGCGTATTGCAATTCACGCAATCCGCGTGGCTCCGCGATTACATTGAACTAAATACACAATTTAGAACGCATGCCAAGAACGATTTCGAAAAAAATTTATACAAATTGATGAACAACGCGGTATTTGGCAAAACTATGCAAAATGTACGAAATTACGTCGATGTAAAATTAATAACCAAATGGGAAGGACGACATGGCGCGGAGGCAATGATCGCGAAACCAAATTTCCACAGCCGAAGCATCTTTTCGGAAAATCTGATAGCTTGAACTGCGCAAACTCGAAGTGAAATTCGACAAACCGATCTATGTAGGTATGTGCATCCTCGACATATCCAAGGTCTGCTTGTACGAATTTTATCACGAGTACATGCTACCTTTATATCGCGACAGATGTAAGATCATGTACACCGACACAGACAGTCTCATATACCACATTAAATGCGAAGATGTGTATGAGACGATGAAACGCGATATTCATAGATTTGACACAAGTGATTATCCTGCAGATAACACGTACGGCATTCCGCTCGTTAATAAAAAAGTGCCGGGTTTAATGAAGGATGAGAATAATGGCGCGATAATGACGGAATTCGTCGGGCTTGGAGCGAAGATGTACGCGTTGAGGGTAGACGGTAAGAGGGATACTAAAAAGGCGAAAGGTGTAAAGAGTAACGTGGTAGCGCGAACGATAACGTTTGACGATTACACGCAGTGTCTCAACGATGAGATTGAAATGACGCGACAGCAGACTTGTATAAGATCGAAACTGCACGAGGTGTACACCGTAGCCGAAAATAAAATCGCTCTGAGTCCGTACGATGACAAGCGATACATTGTGTCCAATTCTACTGAAACACTGCCATGGAGATATTATAAGATACCATTGTAAATATTTTATAAATTTATTTTATTTGTATGACGTGTAATTATTATATACATAATAAATGTATGTTTTTATATTTGTAAGAAATGTAATCAACATAGACATTATAATAAATGTATGTTTACAAACATTGTCCTTGCGTATCTATGAATTGTGTGACTTAACGAGTCCCAACCATTTCACGTAAACTTCATTTCCTCTTTTCCGTAACACTTTCTCAACGAGATACACTTGCGCTTGCTCAGCACATCGATAACAGTAAGTATGTAGTTTTTGCCTCTGTTGAACCGCGTGTAAGGACGCATCTCGACAACATCAGCTTGCCACAGGTCGTCATACCCACGCACTATGACACGTCTTCGCGGAAAATTTCTTCTCGCTGGAGCGTGCAGTTCTTTCACTAACTGTCGCTTCTTAGAGGTTTTCTTCTCAGCCATGAGCGAATGAATTTATGATGTTAATGGAACACAACGGGGAACGATTGTATGTCGAACGAGAACGCAATGGGAACGCATGTTTGTCGAACGGGAACGCAACAGGAACGCACGTTCGTTGAACAGGAACGTAACAGGAACGCGTGTTCGTTGAACGGGAACGCAACAAGAACGCACGTTCGTTGAACGGGAGCCGATCGGGAACGCAACGGTGTCACGTAACGGAGAGATTTTACTCGGCGCGATGAGTCACATGCTGAATCATCTCATGAAGGTCGTTTATCATAATCTGTACGCTATTTTGGTACGTTAATATCTTACTCTCCATTTCATCCAGTCGATCTTTCAAAATTTGCATGTTCTGTTGAACGTACTGTTTGTTGACAGCATCGACATCATCCACAGGCGGTGCTACACGTCGAATCTTGCGTGAAACTTGCATCAAAATCTGTGGCGACCACACGAAGAACATTATCCCGAACGTAGTATCTAATTAAACCACTATATTGATAGTACGGATCCGTTCCGCTTCTTCCGAGCGATATCCCAAACTTGTTGATCGGCATTTCGATGTCAATTGTTTGAATAACTCACGCGCAGTTTAATTTATAATAAGTCCAGCCTCGCGGAGTTCTTCGATGATTGACATGATTTCGTTATCGTGAGCATTGTGACCTGCTTGACGCGATGCCTCAAGCAATCGAAAACGATCTACAAGCTCGTTGGGATCATCCCAATGAACGTAATCGATCTTGTTGTTGTTTAATGTCACGGTACACGGCATACCTTCTCCAATACCTGTTAGCAACGGTGCAATTATATTTTTATACTTGTGTCCTTTGTTACTCTTTACAGCATTATGCGCGTTGTGATCACGCCTAGTTGCGTTTATTGCCAAGAGTATACTTTTGTAGTTGCGTTTATCAGAGTTCGTGTAACTATTTTCCTCTGGAAATTTTTTGAAAATCAGTTCGTAAAGACTTCGTGTACCTGAATACCTTTTTCCATCAATGAATATATCATCGTTCTTGCTCAAGTCGATACGTTTGTTACCAATCATCGTTCTGCCGCTGTTAAAATAAACTTCGTAAACCTTATCTATATTGAACGTTTTTTCACCGCTTAAGACAGCTCCTAAATACTTTTGCCCCAACGGACCGTAGTTTGTTTCTAAAATTTTTGCCCCTCGGACGTGTGTAACAGGTCTCGAACGGACGTCACAAGAGGTTCGTTAGCGATTTCGAAAACTTCTTCGACGGAGAGCGCGTGCGGGTGTTCGTACGATAATTCGCGCGGTTGTAAAATTTTGGCTGTTTCATTCAAAGTAGCTGGAACGGTGCTCGATCGTTTCAATATTGTTTTTATCGGTGTTGAAGCCATGAGAGAATTGCTAAACGAAGTGCTTGATCGTTTTCGTTTAGAATTTGGTTTCACATCCTCTTCCTCTCCCGAGGATAATGTTTCAAACAAAGCGTTTGATTGTTTTCGTTTAAGCTTAGGTTCTGCATACCTCCTCTCTCCCGAGGATAATGCTTCACTCTTGATGAAATTAGATTCTTCGCCAACCGTATTTTCGACAATTTGCTTTAGAGGTTCAACAACGGGCTTAAAGTGTCTCTCCAATGCCATATCTTCCTCCATCTTACCAGTTTTCAACGCGCGATATTTTTTGCGAATCGAATCACTCGTTTTCGCAATCTGTTTTGCCAACTTCTCGCGATCTCTAATCTCCATGCTGCCACCCTATTGACGTATCGATGCCAACTGATCGCGTTATGATATCACAAAGTCGTTAAATCCTTTCCTATAACGACCTTTCGAAATCGCGCTATCCTTGTCTATCACTACAAATCTATACTTTTGCTGCCAACAGATATGACACAATTTACAAAAATCTTCATAAGACATATCAGTGTTTACATGATCGATGTATATGTGCTTTAGGTTGGTACCATCCTGTTTGAACAGAATCAGCAGGTTCGCGTTGTCGCGTATAAGATGCTTCGGTATCTTTGCATACGTCTGACAAAGATAGAAGCAATCGACGTCCGCGTACCTGCTCATCGCAAAGTATTCTCTTATCGTATCCTGCTTGTCACATGCCACGTCATCAAAAACAAAAATCGAGTTCGGACGTGCATCACTCGGCGAGATGACGTTACTGTTATTCGAAAATGTAAAGTAACCAATATCTTCTATCGATGTCAATATATTTTCCAGGTATCGATATTTCGGTTGTTGCAACGATTTTGAGTACACGTACACGTTCTCTAAGCGTACACCGTGCGGACTTTCCAGCAGGCTAATCACCACATTTGTCTTGCCGCAATTTGACGGACCGCAAATAATACGTATAGAAATTGGCAGCATGTTTCCATGTTTGCGTACCTCTTTCTCGGACAATAACCTTTTATCGAAATTAGTCACCGCGATTGGCGGCGATTGTCGCACGAACCGCATGTTATCTCCGAAAAAAATGAAACGGTATCGAGAGAGCTGGACCTATTTATAACAGAGCATTCCTCCCAAAACGCTCAGAAATATTTCTGCTTCTGTTGGATAACCGTGATATATACGATTTAACCGTCGAACAGTTGAAGTATATACCAAAGATTATTCTATTGCAAAAGTTTTATAATTGTATAGATTATGTGTGGGATAGACTTCCTGACCATATCAAGGCAGATTCAGAAGTTCAGCAGTACCGTCGTTGCCTGGAGCATTATAATTTACCGTGCCATTGAACGCATATCGACGATCCGCCGCCGTTGATAAAAAATTGTAGCGAATATCAACGAAGATTGGAAGAGGCTTGTTAAATCGTGCGATAAACGCACTTCCGATCGAATTACATATTCCCGGTTACCAGTTTTGTGGTCCTCACTTGGACTCACTTGGAAAAACGTTTGGCGAGAGGTGATCAAGGCATTAATCCGCTGGATGCAGCGTGCCGCGAACACGATATAGCCTATTCGCATAGCAACGATATCGCGGAAAGACATATCGCTGACAATATACTCGCCGCGAAAGCGCGAAAACGTATTACCGCGAGGGATTCGACTCTCGGGGAAAGAGCTGCTGCTACATCCGTTTGTACGGCTATGAAAGCTAAAACAAAATTCGGTATGGGTCTAAAAACGAAGAAAAAGAAAACAACGAAGAAACGAATACTTTCAATAGCGAAACGCGGTGGTATCCTGTCGATTCTACCGTTACTGGGAGTTATCGGTTCATTGGTCGGTGGAGCTGCGGGAATTGCAAAGGCTGTGAATGATAACAAGGTCGCGCAGCGTCAGCTGGAAGAACTGAAACGTCATAATCGTGCCATGGAAAGTCATGGAATTTATCTCGCTCCGTACAAACGTAGTCGAGGAGTGTTGTTGAGAAAAAAAAAACTTCAAAAAGAAGTTAAAAATCCCAACGGGTGCAACTACCGACGTGCAACTACAACAACTCGCAAAACGCATGCGTATTCCATATTTTAGAGGTATATTTATGCGTACTAGCCTGCCAACGGGTGGAGTACGTCGAAATAAGAGCATAAATTTGGACAATGCCGAGGGATCGGGTACTCACTAGGTGGCGTATGCGAAGAGAGGAAATCGCGTCATATATTTCGATTTTGGTAATCTGCGGCCTCCGAGAGAATTGGTGCAATATCTAATAAACGACGTGACACGAATCGAATACAATCGCATGCCTTATCAACGTTATGATCAGAGCAATTGTGGACAACTTTGTTTACAGTTTCTACAAAAGGTCGATGATCAGTTTAAAGGCTGACGTTGCGCCATTTAAACTCACAGTATCGAACATATCACTGACCGGCAAGAGTAGCATTCTGTCGGTAAGCTACTTTCCAGCTGTGGATTTGGGCGATGGTGATTACAAACTTGGTCTGACGGACTTTGAAACCTATTACACGGTCCCGAATGTAAATTCATCGAACAATAAATTCTATTTTGACGACAAGGAGATTGTCATTCCCGAAGGATCGTACGAACTGCGTGACATTGACACGTATCTGAACGCACGCTTTTACAATCTCGTGGGCTTTTGCGAGGATTATAAACGCGTGGTTGTTAACGCCCGTCATGAACTGATTTTGATACGAGCGCGCAACGACAACAATTGTATCAATGGAGATTCGAAGACGGAACCAGAAATCGAGCTATTCAAAGTACAGTAGCGAATGCCTCACGTTGTGTTGAATGAGGTCAATAAATTGTCCCTGCTGCGAGCTTTGGAAAGCGAACGATATCTGAGTATGAATTTCCGATCATGGGAACTGTACGAGTATCCCCTATTGCAGAGCACGACCAAGCATTCGTGGGCTATCAAAACTGCAACACAGTTAGAGAAACCGCGATACGTTATTTTTGCTCTGCAAACTGGTCGAAAGAATATCATGTCTCAAGATGCGAGCATATTCGATGATTGTAATCTGACTAACGTGAAACTTTATCTAAACTCTGAATTTTATCCATATGACGACCTGAATTTAGACTTTAACAAAAATAGATACGCTATACTTTTTGACACGTATGCACGTTTTCGTCAAGCTTATTATGGATACGACTGCTATGAAACGCTTTGCAACGTAAGCACATTTTTGGCGAATGGATCTTTTGTAGTCATCGATTGCGCGCGACAGAACGAGTCTATCAAGAGTGCCACTGTGGATGTGCGCATAGAATTTGATTGCAAAGAGAATGTACCGGCAAATACTACCGCCTACTGTCTCATCCTGCACGATCGCGTCATCGAATACAGCCCATTGTCCAATGTAGTGCGCAAGATCATGTAAATTGCAATATCAGCAATATAAGATTCATGTGTCACGATCCTCCCGCAGTTCACTTCTCGATGTGTCAAAAATCAGTCATGTCCGCGCCAACGTTCGTGAATCTGCAAGGTTTCATCGTTGGCAGAAATTCCTTCGTCGTGAAGGAGTTTGTTTCTCTCAGAGAGGGGATATTCTCTCTCATTATATTTTCGAAAGTCCCGAACCATGGTATTTTCTCAGTAATGCGGACAAACAGCGGGCATCCTGGTTGACAACGAAACATCACGGATTGCAATGGGATGATGGAACGATTCGGTACAGCATGGCTAGAGACTTGATTTCAAAGGCGGTGATGAGTGCGACGGAGAATGAAACATTGCCTATCGTATATGTAAAGGGACACGAGAAACGAGTATGGTTGCAGAATTTGCTCCTAGACGATGCGCGAGAGGATGTCTACGTCGAGATCATCGACGCTCATTACGAAAACATGGAATCTCTGCAGAAGTTGGACGCTACACATACTTTACGTTGTCAAAAACATATATCGAATTGTGCTTTGCAAAATGTATTCAAACTGTTCAATTGGTGGCACTACCATAACAAATAAACGTATATTATCCGTAGATATATCGTCGATTTTTTTATTTCTCCTACCGATAAATTCATTTTAATTGTAAGTTCTTTAAGATCTTTCCCACGTATATGCCTGTTGCAGTAGATATAATTTTTCATGATGTTGCGCTTGCTATCAATTTTTTATCACTTTCTTCTCGGTTAACTGTAAAATAATATCATCAAAACAGAAGCGCAGAACAGAAATCCTTCTCACATATGCGTGCCGCAGCAGTAGATATAATTTTTTTCATGATGCGGGTTTTGATTTTCTTCTCGTTTCAGACAAAACTTCGCTCATTGATTGCGAATTATTAGCATATGCGATAAATAATATTTTATATGATGCGTTAACATAATGAAAAAATGCGATAAATGATATTTTATATGATGTGTTAACATAATGAAAAATATATTAATTTAAAAACATTTATTCTGTTTTTTTTTTTCATTCTTAATCCCATTCCTCTCCGAAGATGCGATTCATAAAATAAAATACATATTCTAATAAAAATTCTAATAAAAAAACGATAAGTATTGATAAAATAGGCGCTGGATTGCGTAATCATGAACGGGTGGGGTTACAGACATAACGGGTGGGACAGAGAGATAACGCGAGCGAAGATGAAGACGCGAACGATAGAAACAAGTGCGAAGATGAAGGCGCGTGAGAGAATGCGAGGGGGAGAGAGAGAACGATAGTGGGAGCGAGAGAGAACGCGAACAGGAGCGCGCAAACGCTACCGCGAGCGAGTGGGAGAGAGAGAGAACGCTAATGCGAATAGTAGTGGGAGCGACAGAGAACGCTAATGCGAGCGAATTGTCACACCCCACGTCATAGTACTCGCAATCGTAGGACCCCCTCCCTCCCGATTCCATATTTCGTGGAACCTTCCTCGCGGTATCATATTTCAAGATCATTCCACGGTATCATATTTCAAGGTCATCTCGCGGTATCATATTTCAAGGCCATCTCGCGGTATCATATTTCAAGGCTATCCCCTCTCCTGTGACGTCATTACCCCTCCCCCTGTGACGTCATGCCCCTCTCGCCCGCGGGGTACCCCCGCTCCGCCCCGCTCCCCCCTCGGAGCCCCTGAGTCGAAACCGGCTTAATCTTCCTACTTATAATCGTTATCGTTAATTTGTCCCTTAACTTGATCGCTTCTGCCGTGTGTACGTTATCCCCTCCATAGACGTGCTGTGCTGCAACGGCTGCCCGGGCTGCCGAACGGCACTCTACCACTCTGTTAGAGTCGTGTACGTACGTGTTATGTCGAGCGTGTGACAAATACGCAGACATACGCAGTTTGGAATCACTGGACCTACAGTGAATATTTGTATGAGTGTTGCATACGTTACATGAGTATATTTTATACATATTGTGAGTGTATTGTATTGTATATATTGGGTCGCAGCCAAAGTTCAAGCAAAAATTATTCGCGATTGCTGTTATCCTTGGAAAAGAATTAAAACCTGCTATGTATATTTTATGTTATAAATGTTCTTGATTGTTTATTATCTCTCTGTAGAATAAAATAACGATAGAGTTATAGAATGAAATAACGATAGAGTTATAGAATGAAATAATATCATTGTTAACCGACTTTTAAGGTTATATTATGTATAAATATTAATTATACTTTTTGGAAAGCTACATTTAATATTTCGTGCCGGGAAAGGCTATTAATAAGAATGACCCATCGATTATGAACTGTTAAATTAAATATTATTTATAATATGAAGTTTTTATTCGATTCATAAAATTTATTCTAATTTATTCATTTTAATTAGATTCTAGGCTCTGGCTAGTTTGGCTGCAGGCATCGCAGTTTGGAATCACTGCGTGAGTGTATTGTATTGTATACATATATTGGGACGCAGCCAAAATTCAAGCAGAAATTATTCGCGATTGCTATTATCCTTCGAAAAAATTAAAACCAGGTATGTATATTTTATGATTAAATATATAAATGTTCTTGATTTTTTATTATCTCCGTAGGATAAAATAACGATAGAGTTATAGAATGAAATGATATCATATTGTTAACTAACTTTTAAGGTTGTATTATGTATAGATATTATATTTTTTGGAAAGCTATATTTAATATTTCGTGCCGGGAAAGGCTATTAATAAGAATGACCAATCGATTATGAACTGTTAAATTAAATATTATTTATAATATGAAGTTTTTATTTGATTCATGAAATTTCAGTTTATCTTATTTGCTTTATCAAATAATCATTATAAGTATTTATGAATAGTATGCATTACATTTGTCATAATAAACAGAATAAATCACATAAAGTGTTACAAATTATATTCTCGGAATTACTGTAATAAGACTTTTCTAGATCTTTTACGATTCATTGGGATCTGTTATACAATTTTAATTTTATAATGTATAATATATATATAATTCAATACATGCACGCACACGCGAGCGCGCGCACATACACACAATTCGCAACTTTTACAAAATTAGGAAAGTTTGGAACAGAGATTATTCTTTTCTTTAACATTTTCGGCTTGTGTATTTTGAAAATATTAATCGGTGCAGTTTTTAATCCTCTGCAAAAAATGTTATTAAATTATATTTTGTTCGGAGGTTTCTTCTATTTTATTTTAATGTATTTGTTTTAATTTAATGTATATTTACGTATATTTAGAGAGACGAAAGATAATCACCTAGAAGAAGAGATTTTGAATGAATTGATTCAATGCGACGACAACCACAATATAACATAGCAACAATAATAGAAACAGTAATAACGATATAAGCGAAGACGAAGACAGTGCAAATAGCTTAGATATTTCTACCACAAAATATGAAAGAAATTTTATAGACAATGAAAATGAACTTAAACGTGAAATCCAAGAATGAGCTATTAAATTTAATATTCCTTATAATGCTCTCAATGCACTATTATTAGTGTTAAACAAGTATACAAGTTGCACTTTCTCAAAAGATAGTAGGAGCTTATTACATACGCCTAGATCGATAAATATTGTGCCTATAGATGAAGGCCATTATTATCACTTTAGTTTGAAGAGAGCAGTCGAAGCATTGTTAAAGAACCGTAAAAATATTACAAATAATGAAACTATTTGTCTTTTAATTAATATTGATGGATTGCCGTTATCAAAAAATATTGAGGGCTTAAATTTTTGGCCTGTTTTATACTCAGATAACATTTCAAAACAAGTTTATATTGTTGGATGTTTTTGTGGAAAAGGAGAACCAACGCATGTTGAAGAGTTTTTACGATCATTCGTTGATGAAGCTGTCGAACTAAGTAGAAACGGTTTTTTATATAACAATATACAAATAAAAGTTTGTATCTCTGCTTTAATTTGTGACACTCCTGCTGCAGCATATGTTTTATCAGTTAAACAACATACTGGTTATAATTCTTGCCGGAAATGCACTATTCGAGGAGAATGGGTTGAATCAAAAGTTTGTTTTCCGGGAACATTACAGAATGCTCTAAGAACTGACAAAGAGTTTGCAAATAAAGAATACACAGAGCATCAAACTGGAAAATCTATTTTAAAGTTATTGCGGCTTTGATTAAAAGGACCCAATAATACCCGATTAGACTTACGTACAATTGCAAAAATGTCAAAAATACTACAATCGTTTCAAAGAAGATGTCCGAGTGATTTTGTTCGAAAACAACGAGGTCTTAAACATGCTCTACAATGGAAAGCAACTGAGTATAGACAGTTTTTACTGTATACTGGAGCAATCGTATTAAAAGATTATTTACCAATGGATATGTACATTCACTTTCTTACGCTACATGTTGCTATTACAATTCTTGTCAATCCTATTCTGATTACGCAATATTTGGATTATGCAAGGAATTTATTAGAACATTTTGTCATATCGTTTTCTATTATCTACGGTAAAGAACATTACTTACAACATACATAATATGTTGCACATATGTACAGATGTTGAGAAGTTTGGTCCTTTAGATATGTTTAGTGCGTTTCGTTTCGAAAACTATATGTCAACTATAAAAAGGCATCGGAAAAATGAAAACTATATGTCAACTATAAAAAGGCATCGGAAAAATGAAAAACTTCTGGAACAATTAGCACGAAGACACGAAGAAAAATTGGCAATACGCGATGATTACGAGAGAATAAATAAACAGCTCTTGCAAAGATATGAATTTTCATTTAAAAATGTACATGTTGATGGACCACTCTGTAATGAAATTAGAGTAAAAGTTCAATACAAACGATGTTTTAATGATTTGTATGAGATACATTGTAAGGATAAGAGAAGTAATGCTTGCATTTTAAAGGATGGTACAGCTATAGTAATTTCTAACATTATAGAAAGCTATGATAATAGAGCTTACATAATTGGAACAAAGTTAATATCGATAGAAAATATATATTCGTCTCCATTAATGTCAAGCATACTTCGTATCACAGTTGTAACAAAAGATATAACATTGGGTGTATATCCTGTATCAGAAATAGCAGGAAAGTTATGGTTACTGAGCTATAAAAGCAAGCAAATTATTTTTCCGCTGCTGCATATCACTTTATAAAAACAATCTTTAAAGGTATATGCTTGTTTGAATTTTTCAATATAAAATACAATATATGCTAATATAAATAAAATTAGTACTTATCATTTTAATCTAATTTTAAGATATTTGTAATTATACAAGCAGTGTGTACAGCTGAAACTATTCAATATGAAATACTTCAAACTATAAAAATACATGCTTTCACTACATTAATTTATTATGTTTTTTGGTTTTATAAAATTCATTATATATCTTAGATATATACATTTGTAATATTTTTTATATTAAAAGTAATAATATTAATTTTATACGAAAAATTCATGATTACTAAATATTAATATATAATATAGAAGAATATATTATGAAATTACTATTGGACAAATTGCTGAACTACTTCAATTGCAGAATATCATGAACAAATCATGTCAATGCATTAAAAGTAAAAGATAGGCTTGAGTTCAAGTTAAAATCTGAAGATCTTTATTATTTTAAATAAATAATTTTATGATTTACCGAGTAATTTATAAATAGTAGATAGCATAAATATTAATAACTATTTAACAAAAATTAATTTCATTATTATTTTGATTCCTTTATACATATACATACATACATACATACATACATATATATATATATATATATATATATATATATATATATATATATATATATATATATATATATATATATTACACACGCACACACATTTCTTATTTTACAATCAAATACAAATATCTATTTCTCAATTCATTATACTTTATTACTTAATATAGTATATTTAAATATAATAATATTTATGTGTGGTTTTTATTGTACAGTACTTCCATTCATAGAAAAATGGAGAAATTCTCGATAGTGGAGTTCGAAGACGGAATCCAACTTGTTCCCATATTAATGGCAATATTTAATGGCAATAAAAAATGTTATTGGCCAAATTACACAAAACAAGAAAAATTAATCAGGCCATTTTGAAGAAAGAACATCCGGATTCCAAGTGGTTATCATATAATATATTACGAATATTTGGTACAGCAGGTACTATATTTCTTTCAATCTACAGTTTAAATTATTGGTCAATGTCTTTTTGTTTCTTATTTAGGTTTATCAAAAGTTTACTATCTTTATAATATAAATATCTTTATCTTTATATTTATCGTTTCCTGATGATAGTGATGGAAAAATATCGCTAAAATTGATGTTTGTATTAATCTTTTAAACTTTATGATCCGTTTATTCATAGTTTGATTTATATTTTACTTATATTTAAAACAATCTTAAATGCAATTTTAAGGTGTTATATACTGATCACAGGATCATATAGCATCTTGAGGTATTAATTAATTTTGAAATAAGAACTTGTACCCTCCTATGTGAAACGTTCTGTTTGTATTATAATGCATTAAATATTTCAATGTATTTCATTTATAGAAGGCTTCTGATAATTTGTTGTATTTTTTAATTTAAAGTAAAATCAAGATGCAACATTTTATAAATCCATTTGTCTAAGAATTGATTTGATAACTGATATGTTATTTTATCTGTATATAATTTTAAATTTGTGTCTGAAAAATTATTATTTTTTTTTATACATGAGAATGCATAAAGAGGATGAATTATCTAAAGTATCACAAAAATTTCAGAGAATTTTTTTTAGAAAGAATTTTTTTCTACTAAAGGAATTAATTTTTTAAATCTATTTCTAACAAGAGAACTTTTAGTTCGGTATTAACAGTATATAAACTTATTTTATTAGATATTATTATTTCAGATACATATACAGACGGCATACAAAAATTAAAACTTGCTGAACAATTTTCCGATATTGATACTTCTGGGAAAGATGATATTGAAAAAAAATTGTGTAGATGTGAGCGGGCAAAGAAAAGATACTGTTATACTTCTGATTCTAAAGAGGAATCAAGTATAAATGATAAAGACGAAATAACCTGTAAAAAAATTCCACCGTTGCCCACATTACAAATAGAAAATAAACAAATTACATCGAATGTACCAAGAAAAAAGCTAGGGAACAGATATTTGGTAATAGTTCTGAAAGAAGTAATACTCCTTCTATGACAGATTCAACAAAAATTATTTGAATTCCGGAGAAATCGCCTCATAAAATTTTAGGATTTATGACTTAATTTTTCTAAAAGTTTAAACCTTTAGGGCAGCTTGGTCGAACAAGAAGGGGAATTCTAATGACCAAACTGCCTATAAAGAGACGTATTCAAATCTATGTAACCGATTTTCCAATCAATATTGGAGAAAACGAAAAGCGCTCCACGAATCCAGAAATACAAACTCGACGCTCCGATATGCCCATCCTTCAATTTCCTTGTATATAAACCTACGATTTCGGGCCTAACGCGTCTTATACTCTCAATCTTAGACTCTCAGTCTTGTACTCCTAGCATTCTCACCTAGTCTTCCTCTTCGCAAGTTTTACTCGTCAGTATCAATTCAACCAAGTAAACTTAGAATCAGTGCTACATCATTCCGTGAGCCGACGAGACGCTGCATCCGACCTCCCAAGACCCATCGAGCCAGCGCAGCAATCCAGGAGTGAATCTATTTCCGAACTGCAAAAAATCAGCAAGAGTGAGTCTCAATTAATTTTATTTCGTTCTTCTTAATTCATTCTGCCCGTCGCGAACCGTCCCGCGTACCCTAAATCGCCGGAACAGTTATCTACAATTCTTTCTTCTCTCCGCTCCCGCTCGCTAAGAGTCGCACGTGGTCCTATCCCTGAGTAAAAGAGATTAAATTCTCTGACTCGAAACAAGGACCCCGAACACATCGTTCCGATTTTGGCTTCATAGCGTCTGTTCCAGACGTTGATTCAAATTCGGAATTACCAAAGTGTGTTCGAATCGCCCGCACAGCGGGTGATATTACAAAGGTGTCCGTTGCGTTCTTCTATCCCCCCCCTCCTATTCTCTCCCTCACGAGAAACCTTTCCTTCGCTTCCCTTTATTCTAAAAACTTTTCCGGGATCTGGACGTAACACAACAATCTTCAGTATGTAATACAGGTAAATATTTAATCTAAGTATAATTAAAACAAAATAAATATCTTTTTACAACATTTTTAAACGAAACAAGTTATTAAATAGAATTTATTTTTTATTGTGCAGATTTTTGTCAAGATATTATCCGTAAATTCAACATTATTATACGAAAAGTAAGGCTAATAGATAGAAGACTAGAGATTCATGAAGACCAATGCAGTTTCATGCTTGATAAACATGAAGGAGCTGTGAACATTCTTCACGAAGAACTAGGATTGCTTTTGCACGACGAATTAACACTGTTTATTTTAGAAGAAAAATTGCAGAACAAAGAATTTTTTGAAAGCATGCTATGTTATTTCTAACATGATTTAATTTAAAAATTCTAAAATATTACTTAATGAAAATAATCTTGATGAAAAGAACACTGTAAATAATTTTTTAAAGTTATTTTATATTATAGGTACATACATTAAAAGGCATAAGAGGTATTGATGTACATTCTTGCACCATTAATCTATTGAAAAAGTTACTCACTAATTCTTTGGCTAAATGTACATCTTGGCCGGAGCGAAAAAGAAAAAGGCTTTTCAAGATTTGATTTTATATAAAGCCATACTTAGTAAGTGTTACACTATTACAGATTTTTTTAATTTAACTTCTCCTTGATTATGTGTCAGCTTATCATAAAACAAAAGAATTTTGCTACTAATTTTGTTAAATTTACAATAGAAACTATCCGTGTTCATTACAAAGATGTGACTGAGACGGAGGTCTCCAGAATTACTGCAAAATGGCTAGTACAGGCCAAAGCTCGTCGAGAGAGAAAGTATGTACAGTGGCGTAGCCAGGGGGAGGGCTGTAGGGGCTGCAGCCCCCCCCCCCCGAAATTATCGAATAAAAATGGAAATTTTAGATACTTTACTTCCATATAGAAAAAGAAAAACTGGCTCAATACTATATGCGGGTAAATTTTAATGTTGTGCTTATTTTTTAAATTAAATTATGTTTAAATTACACTTTTAACAATTTTTTAAACCATATAAATAATTTGACCATCTACAAATTTTTTACAAACATTCTTAATGATAAATTTGTCACCTTCGATGCTGTACTGACCAGTTATATTGGCTCTACACGAAGTCAGCAGTTTTGGCGGACAAGTGTGACGCTGTTTTAGGGTGGCGTCCTATGGCATTTTTTATTTTTCGCGTATTGCGTAACCGTGTAACCAATCACGTAACGTTTTATGTTATTTATTTCTCGAGTAACAACGCTTCTGATTGGTTACGCGGTTACGCGTTACGTGAGAAATA
>OV788320.1:485555-868070 GCA_928718305.1 Tetramorium bicarinatum
TTTACTTTACTTTTAATCACTGTTACACAATAAATCAAGTTTTCGACATTTGTACAGTTACGTATTCTCATTTAATTAGTAAACTATTCTTAATATTTAGTGATATTATTTAATTATTATGCGCAATTGTGAGCAATATTTAGAATAATAAAACGTTTAGCTCATAAAGTTTATTACTATTTACATATGTCTTTATTTTTCAATGAACGAGTGAGTTAGAAGCGCGCGACGGCCCTGCATACCACATGGATAATCGCGCTTATTCGTTAAGTTCAACCTGCTCGCCTGCGAAAACTACTTGTCGGGTGGAATTTTGCTAAAGGAAAAAGTTGTTTCTTTTATCATAAAGTATCACCTCACGTGCACCGAATGCGCGAATTTCTGGACACCCTGTATATATACACACATACAATGTTCACACATATAATACACATAAATAAACTTAGAGAAACACGGAGCCCCCCCCCCCCCAACAAAAATCCTGGCTACGCCACTGATGTACACAATTATATATATATATATATATATAAACAAAATATATACATAAATATATATAAACAAATAATATACATAAAACACACACATATATATATATATATATATATATATATATATATATATATATAAAATGTATAAATTCATTGTTGCTTTAATGTTTTTAGAAAAGGTTCATCTATTGAAGAAAACGTAGAATGACTTTATATCAATTCTCTTTCATCTCTTTTTGTTTATCTCCTTTTATATATAAATATTATGTATAATATATAGTGTTATGTTTAAAATTGCCAATTAATTAATGCATGATAATTAATTCCATTGAAAATTATAGTTTAATTTAGCGAAGAAAACGTAGTAAAATAATTTTGTATCAATTCGCTTTAATCTCTTTTTATTTCCTTTTTTATGTGTTATATATAATGTATAGTGTTATACATATATAATGTATGTATGACATTTAAAGTTCCTAATTAATTAATTCCATTAAAAATTACATTTTTCATATTATATCTAAATATTGTATTTTAAATATTATATTTTAAATAAAATACTTTTATGCAAAGTGAAAATTTTATAAAATATATATGTTATTTATGAAATCACAATTAATTGGCCACATTTAGCAGAATATTTATTTTGCAACTGTTGAAAATTTTCTGAATTGAGATTGGATTATTTTTTTAGATTTAGAGGAATCTAATCTCAACGCAGAAAACTTTTAACAGTTGCAAAAAGAATACTTTGCTAAACGCATCAACGTTACATCAATATTCGATGTTTTTTAAATGTTGAATTGCAATGTCTACAGAATATTTGCAATTCAGCGGACATTAGACGATTCTGCAACATCTTTTCAACATTAAATTTATATTTCACAATATTGATACAACATTGCAATATTTGTAATGCAATATTTCTAAGATATTGATTCAACATTTGTGTGCTGTATGGGATACTTCCTTGAACGAAATCTTCTTCGTGAAGATCGCCTTATTTCATGACTATGAAATCTACCAATCTTAAGACAATCTTGATTGAATAAGGCTGCCTTGACTAAGATCATCTTAAGAGCAAACTTGAGATTCGACTATGAATACGGCCCTTAGTCTCCGAGCGTTTACTCGAACTTACAAGGGGAAGTCTGACCCCCCCACCGGTTTGGATCTTCTTTTACGTGTTAAATCTACATGGTGAGTATATACGTCACGTAAAAGCGTTTTATTGAATGCGCTTTATAAATAGTATTTTTTTATGTTTGAAATTTCAGCGATTTGGACGCGATCGATAGTGTAAGTTATGAGACCAAAAGTTAGCTATATTATCGATCAGTGCCGTGTGGCGTAACGAGCTGGTGCAAGGATTAGTAATAGCGAGGACACTGGATCGAGACCACTTTTTTTTCTTTATGATTATGGCTGCTTATCCACCAAATGAAATTGTGGACATAATTCGCATTTTGAGTGAGGCCAGGAATAATTACTCGGCAGCAGAAAGACTTTGGCCCGTATTCTCAGCTCACTTTTAGCGGCACATTTATACCGCCAATATTAAGGGGATGCTGGATACCGACATTACAGTTCATTTTGTTTGACAAGATAAATCTTTGAATTGGCTTTACAGATTAAAAAATCCTTTTACAGGTGTAAAGTACGTACGAGAACAAATCCCGCTCTGCTCAAATAAAGACCGAAAAAGGCGTAAAATCACATAATTATATTAATTAACTATTGCAAACTGTACTTTCGCACTCTTGAGCTGTCACACACAGAAACATTCATGCATACAAAGGTTATATGAGCTGAGCGGTATAAATCGAGAGCGGGACTCGGACAGGAATAATGAACACTGTGGTAGCGATAAGAATACGAACAAATCTCTAATAAAAAAGATCCATCTTGTCAAACATTTTATTCAAACCTACGCAGTGTACATGCGGACCGGTAAGCAGACCAGTGATTACATACAGAGTGAATTTTAATGGTTTGAACAACCTTTTACCATGAGAGCTAGGTTATCGACTCTACTATTCACACATTTATATCACACATTAGGCATTTAGTATACACAAACGATCATTATAAATATGTGTGTGTTGTAGAATCGGTAACCCAGCTCTCATGGTAAAAAGCTGTTCCAACCATTAAAATTCACCCTGTATATATAGTGCGCGACAGTAGTTCCGGAATTTTCGAGAAGATGGCATTGGCGTGTCGGTGTGACACTTCCTTATGTTAGTAACTTAGCACAAGGAAGATTCACACGTATACACTACTACACACAACCCGAGTGCGTGAGGATACGCGCGTAGTCAAAACACGCGAACGTAAACGGAAAAAAGTTGACCGAACTGTCAAAGCGCGCGAATGCCTGTTCGCTCCGTGTATTTTGGAGTGTAATCGTGTATTCGTACCGTGTCTCACGACAAACGACGAGACGGACAATGTCGTGATAATTAGTGATAGTCGTGATAATTAGAGCAGCCCCGAGGGCAGCCCCGAGCGCGTCGGCCACCACGAGAGGAAGTAGCAGCGCTAACAGAACGAGATCATGAAGTCGAGCAGCGTGGAGGAATGTATGTGAAGTTAGCACCGCCATTTTATTTAAACAAAGAAATAAAAATTGTGCTGTGTTGTGCTAAGTTTGTGCAACATCGTGCCGCAAAAATTAATCACATATCTCAAAAGACCAAGCGTTAAAAAAAAATTTATTTTTTTTTTACCAGCACCGCCATTTTGAGTTAGAGATAAAATAAAAATTGTGCTGGATACAACTTTACTTACTGTATATTGTGCAATAAGAATTAAAATCGCATTTCTTTCCGCTTCAAAGAAAAAAAATAAAACGAAAATTCGACCGCGATCAAGAGTAAAGTACCCTTAATATCGTTGCGTTGCGAAAATCTCTAGTTGTGCTGACTTGTGCTAGGCAAGAACAACTCAGATATACAATTTCGTCATTATCCGATAATTATAAAGTTGAATTACGAACAAAGAATCCCTACGCGAAGGGCCGCGCTCAAGAGTAAAGTGCCCTTAATATCTTTGTGCTGCACAAATCTCCAGTTGTGCCGACTTGTGCTAGGCAAGTACAACTTTTCCGAATAATAAAATAACGTCGAACAATTAGAAATTGCAATACAACTAGAATTGAAGTATCCAGTCTTAAAATGCAAATTTTCATACACTTATAGCATCTGATGAAGAAATTTAAAAATTGAAAACTGACGAAAGGAAATATAAAAATAATAAGACAAGTCAATTAACACATTTGTGTGATTCCAATCAGTTTCATTGTTTTACTGCGTTAATTTATGCAGACACGGGTTCAGTTACGCGGTGTCGCCGACAACGCCTTTGCAACGAGTAAAAGTGAACCCGATCGAATCTATCTTATCCTGTTAATTATAATAAGATAAAATGTAAATAATGAATTAAGAAAGAGTATTAAATAGGCAAAATAAAATTAATTTAATGAAATTAAGGTAAATATGTCGCACTGCATGCATGTCTAGCCATGACTAATGAGCTTATAGAAAATAAAAATAAAAAATTAAAAAATAAGATAAAATAAAAATTATAAATTACGAATTTAATTTTTTGTAACGTGTGGGTTACTTAGGCGGCGCTCATAATTGGTATTGTATCTATTTAAACTCTAATCTATATAAAACTGTTAATATATGAATTTTAAATTTATAAATTATGTATTTATAGAAGAAGTCTTTTTTTTTAACTTTTATGTATATCTTTTTTTTTTTACTTTTTTTGCTTTTGTAAATATTTTTAACATTTTTTTATATTATTTTATATTTTTTGACCTTTTTATATATTATATACAGTTATTGTGTGATTATATTATATATATGTTATGTAAAATTTTTAGTGTCGAGCGCCACCAATCTAGTTCCGGTATAATGGACTTAGGGATTATCATTGTTTCTTTATAATTGTAATCATTAATAATAAGGGCGAATAGCTTTTCCCTTTCTAGCATTTTTGTATATAGAAAACCATATTCTACCGCTGGGCATGCTGCAATCAATTTTCCAATTAATTGTGCAAATTCTTGAATTGAACAATATGTTTTAAATTGAAATTTATTTAACATAGTTATCAAGTCCCTTCTTTTATTATCTGTTAACTCTATGCTATATTTAATCGAATCAATGATAAAGCCTAAAAATTTACATCTTCTGGATGGTCTCAGACAGCTTTTTCTCTTGTTTATTAAAAAACCTAACCTTAATAGTAACTCTCTCGTTTCAGAGATATTATCTTTACATTTCTCTGCACTGCTTTCTATACATAAAATATCGTCTAGATAAATTACCGATGAGAATCCTTTACTTCTGAGTGTTTTGACTACTGGTTATAATATCTTAGTAAAGATAAACGGACTTGTACATAGGCCAAATGGTAGACAAGTGAACTCAAAAGTTAATTCCAAAAATTGGAATCTCAAATATCTTCGGCTATCTTCGTGAATAGGTACTGTGTAATATGCGTCCTCAAGATCTAATGTGGCCATAAAATCTTTTGGAAAGATCAATTTTATTGCTGTACGTAAGTCTTCTAATTTGAAATGACTAACATTGATAAACTCATTTAAATTTTTTAAGTTTAGTATAAATCTGTAAGATCCATCATTTTTCTTAATTAAGAAATATGAAGATAAAAATTGATCTTTCCCTGGTGTACAATTTTGTATTACCCCTTTTCTTAGTAACGATTGAATTGCCCGTTCATAATTTTCAAATTCTGCTTGCGAATTAAGCTTAAGTATCGAATACTGATTTTGAAAAACTTTAGACTGAAACCTAATTTTATAACCCTGTACACAGCTCAAGATATATTTATCTTTTGTTATTTTTTGCCATTCGGGTAAAAAGTATTTCAGTCTACCAGCAATACCTACATCTATCTGCGCGACTCTCTGTTCCTCGATCTGGATCTTCGATGATGCGCTGCTCTCGTGTTGATTGGTTCCTTGGTCTTGAATGACATCCGGCGACGGTTCTGGCCTGCAGTGTTTGAGTAGCCTGCCCGATTGACAAGCGGCCTCCTTGCCTGCAGGCCCTTCCAGTTTAAATACTTCGTATTTCGAAATTGAGTCGTAGCTTTTGGGATCGGCTGATTTTTTACATTTTGTGACAATCTCTCTATATTCTTTGATTCTTTAATCTTCTCACCTAAGTTAGCACCGAATAACAGACTGTCTGTCTTTGTATTCTTCAGCATATTCTTGAATTGAATTTTTACGCCGGGGTATATAAATGCTTTCCGGGATTCCGTCTCATTATAGTGAATACCCATAATTAGCTTTGCTGCTTCGTTGAGTCTTTGCACCAGCACTAACTTCTCGACGTCTTCTTCGGCCATGATCGCCGTTAGCGCCGAACCAATCGCAGTTAAAGCTGATCCAGCCAATTTTTGATTTTTCACCATGAAACCGTCTCTTTTTATAGCCGTTTCAGTTAATAACGCCGAGATTTCCGCGTTTAATTTTGGCGCGTCGAACTCGATTGACCTGGCGTATTTTTCTGTTAGTTCTTCTTTAAGCTTCTTTTCTATTCCATGGGTGATCCAATAGTTCCAACGTAGCTTCAAGGATTCATGTAGTTCGATATCTAATGCCTTCGATCTTTGAGGATCTTCGCCCAATACTTCTAGTATTTCTTAATCTATTGTTTCTATTTTATCTAATGGTGCATTCTCCTTTTCTGCTAATACGTCTCCATCTCCTTGATTTATGCAATAATAATATATATACATATACATGTTTCTATTATCTGTTCCTATTATGTTCTGCCACTTGTGCAAACTCAATAGGAAACAATAGCCTATCGGCTTGGCGTTGACTTTTGCAGAATATTTTTCGATTTTACCGCGAATTTTTCTCACGAACTATCCTTTTTGTATCTGGATTTCGCTTGTTTCAATATGTCTTGCCTCTCGTGCAACCTCACTGAACCGCGAATCTTTCTCGCGAACAAATTCTTTTTTTTTGTATCAAGTTTTTGCTTGTTTCAATATGTCTTGCCTCTCGTGCAAGCTCATTGAACACAGACTAACCTGCCTTGCCTCTCGTGCAAGTTCGTTAGCTATCCAACTATTTGCGAATCTAACCTAAGAAGGCGATCTTATTAATCGTAGTGTATTGTTTTCTTACCCGTCTGTATAGGATCATCTTGTTCTAAATTTTCGCAAGTGTTTTCCCCTTGGTCTTCTTCCTCAAGATTTATAGAATCGGAACTATCCGAATCCGCTTGGATCAAACTTATTCTTTTCTGCAATTTTTGCAACTTCTTGTGTAAATATTCGATTTCTTCCGCTTTTCGTTTACCTGACATCGTGATTTCTGATATAATTCCACAATTCAGGTACAGTAAACTCTTATAATTTGCTGTAACTCACTCTAACGTGCGGCTTCCAGCGCACAAAGAAAAGGAATGAAGACTGGAATCGTCGCGTGATAGGAGGGCGCCGTGGCGGGCCTCCTTCTTTCTCACTCTAAAACTTGTGGCATCTAGTGGATAAGAAAGGAAACTACATGTGTAATCTCTTCGAACGAGGCTCGAAATATAATTAACAGGATAAGATAGATTCGATCGGGCTCACTTTTACTCGTTGCAAAGTCGGCGACACCGCGTAACCGAACCCGTGTCTGCATAAATTAACGCAGTAAAACAATGAAACTGATTGGAATCATACAAATGTGTTAATTGACTTGTCTTATTATTTTTATATTTCCTTTCGTCAGTTTTCAATTTCTAAATTTCTTCATCTGAGATGCTATAAGTGTATTAAAATTTGCATTTTAAGACTGGATACTTCAATTCTAGTTGTATTGCAATTTCTAATTGTTCGACGTTATTTTATTATTCGGAAAAGTTGTACTTGGCTAGCACAAGTCGGCACAACTGGAGATTTGTGCAGCATAACGATATTAAGGGCACTTTACTCTTGAGCGCGGCCCTTCGCGTAGGGATTCTTTGTCCGTAATTCGACTTTGTAATTATCGGATAATGACGAAATTGTATATCTGAGCTGTGCTTGCCTAGCACAAGTCGGCACAACTGGAGATTTGTGCAGCACAACGATATTAAGGGCACTTTACTCTTGAGCGCGGCCCTTCGCGTAGGGATTTTTTGTCCGTAATTCGACTTTATAATTATCGGATAATGACGAAATTGTATATCTGAGCTGTTCTTGCCTAGCACAAGTCAGCACAACTAGAGATTTTCGCAACGCAACGATATTAAGGGTACTTTACTCTTGATCGCGGTCGAATTTTCGTTTTATTTTTTTTCTTTGAAGCGGAAAGAAATGCGATTTTAATTCTTATTGCACAATATACAGTAAGTAAAGTTGTATCCAGCACAATTTTTATTTTATCTCTAACTCAAAATGGCGGTGCTGGTAAAAAAAAATAAATTTTTTTTTAACGCTTGGTCTTTTGAGATATGTGATTAATTTTTGCGGCACGATGTTGCACAAACTTAGCACAACACAGCACAATTTTTATTTCTTTGTTTAAATAAAATGGCGGTGCTAACTTCACATACATGTGGAGGACCGGTTGCTGATGAACGGATCGGACGAGGAGTCGACGCGGCACAGCCGCAACGACTCGGACTCGAGCGAGGGCCGGGTCTCGAAGAACTCCGAGTCCGAGAGCCGGTCCTCGATACCGCGCTCCAGCTCGGTCGAGCGGTTCTCCAACTGCGGGCCAACTATGACTCGTCGGACTTCTCGCGCGCCAACTCCACGTCAAACGAGTGCTTCCACTCGGACTTCTCGATCGCGAGCCTTTAGAATCTCGAAATAACTTCAAAGATTCTTAGTCCCGATTTCTAATGGTATGTACAATCAAAATCAGAAGCGTCTATTTTGACGGTACTGAGTATATAAAATATTATGAGTATATAAAATTGATATATATATATATATATATATATATATATATATATATATATATATAATTGCATGATTATATGTATATTACATATAAAAATCAGAAGCGTCTATTTTGACGAGACTGAGTATATAAAATTGCATGATTATATGTATATTACATATAAAAATCAGAAACGTCTATTATACAAATAAATTTTTATTTGTTACAGAGGTGCAAGGGGTCAAGTACAATAGAAATTGAAGATCAAGAATTAATACTAGATCAGGGAGGTTGGATGTTACCTTTTTTTTTGTTTACGTGGTGGAAATGCTTTATGCACTGACCCTCTCCCTCTGTTGGGAGGAGAGTGTGGAACTCCCCGGACCCATTGGAAAAGGCTAATCCCTCTCCCCGGTTGTGCATGTCTGGGTACCGCACTAAAACCACCACGGGTGTCCTCCTTGTCACCTGATGAGGGATCCCGGGATCTAGACAACGACTACTACCGTTGATCCCCCGTGTTGGTCCAAATATGAACCTCTTCCTCGGTTCGCTTGTTGCGAGAATGATACCAGATCCCACGCAACTCTTCTCCTAAGAATCTAAAATTTCCTGCTCCCAAAGCAGTATAATGAAATTTCACCTTAACAACTCCGCTCTCCTTCTCCATATTTCCTAGAGGATTTTGTGGGGGAAGTTAAGCGGACTTGGTCCGTGTTTACTCCTCCCACCTTGGTTATCCTTTATTGTGCGCCAACCTCTGTCGCCGCGGTCTTGGCATCCTCCTTGGCCTATTTCCGCCCTCTTTTCTCGACCTCGAGCCCTCCCCTCTTCTTTGCCTCTCCTCCTCTTCTTTGATGGTCATAATAGCGTCACAGAACGCTGTTACGGCCTCCCAATTCTCTTTGCTTTCTAGCATCAAGTTAATCACCGCAGGCAATGACAAATCCCATTCGATCTTTTGTACGACCAACCTCCGCTGTTCCGTCCACGCATTGCACTCCTCGAAAGAGTGCTGCGGTGTTCTCCAACGCATCGCAATGTTGACAGTTGGGCGTCCCGTCCCTGCCGATACGGCACAGGTATGAGCCAAAACACCCATGGTCCGTCATCACCTGCGTCGTGCGGAACATGAGTTCGCCCCATCCTCGGTTAAGCCAATTTCGTAGTCTTGGTTGAATTGCCTCCTTGACTCTGTCCTCTACTAGCAGGGCCCTGGTCATTCAACCATCCATCTCATTGTACGATAAGGCACATTTTAGCCTGTTCCTTGATGTGGTTTATCACTCTGGTTGACGGATCTCGTCCCAGTCTCTCCCACATCCTCTTTGTTTTGCAGTACACGTCGGCGTTCCTTACCGCCATCAATTCTAATGGCGGGAATCCTGCCAGCAATGTGGCCCCCACGTATGAAACCGTTCGGTAGGCCCTAATGGCTCTGATGGCCATTTTTCTTTGCGCACTTCTCATAAATGACTTTATTTTTCTCGATCTTAGCGCCTCTTCTGATCACACAGGGGCTCCGTATAGGGCCATAGAGTGCAGCACAATCGTGTCTGACCCTGCTTCCGTCTGACCTCCCAAATTGGTCCCGGCAATTGCCCCATCTGATTGGCCGCTACGACCAATTAGGAGCTAGCCTACCAAAGTGATCCTCGAATCCCCACCTACTGTCGATTGTCAGACCAAGGTACCTGATCCTTCTACCAATCGAGATCGTCCCTTCTCCTAATCTCACTGAGACGTTAGGTGGGGAAGCTTCCCTGGAACCATCGTGCTTCCATGTGGCCTCCAATTTCGGAAGGGTCACCTTCAGTGACAGACACCGTATCACTCTCACCACGCTCGCCAACGCTTCGTTAGCTCTCGACCTAGCCTCGTCTTAGTCGTCTTCAGCCGCTAACACAATCGTATCATCCACGTAACAGATGGTATTGCATTTTGGAGAGAGCACCACGCTATCCTTACGGATCTCATTGAATCCTATATCCCAGAGGTGCGGTCCTAGCACCGAGCCCTAGGGAACTCCGCGTGTCACCCTTCTGTTGTAGTCACTTCCCTCTTTATCCACAAAACTCAGCCATCTCTCGTCGAGATAGTTGGCGAGGATCCGCCTAAGATAACCCGGAACACGATGCCTAGCCAACGCTCTCAAAATACAACCCTATAGAAGGGAATTGAAAGCGTTGGTTATGTCCAACAAAACAGCTAGGAATACTTTCCCCTCCTGCATGGCCTGCATAGCCAGACTTGACCAGAAGGATCGCATCAATGGTCGACATACCTCTCTTAAAACCGAACTGGTGTTTGTGCAAGTTGGGGCCCGTACTCGTCAAGTGTTGCGTGAGTCGGGAAGCCAGCACCCTTTCCAGCAGTTTCCCGAGATCATCCAGGAGGCATATTGGCCTGTATGCCGATAGACTATCGACAGGTTTTCTTTCTTTCTGCAGAAGAACCAAATTGGCCCTCTTCCAGACAGTGAGAAATACTCCCTCCTTTAAGTATCTAGTAAGTTTTCCTCCTTCCACCGATAACCCCGTAGGCCAGGGTCAGCACCTTCGCCGGAATCCCGTCTGGACCCAGAGAGGCATTGCGTGCACGCATTTTCCTGACCGATCTGTCAGTTCTTCTTCTTCGATTGACCATCGATCATCCTAGTTGTTCTGCACCTGAAGGTCACTTCGTTCTGCTCCCACATCTTCAGGAAAGAGGGTATCGTTCGCCAGGAAAGACAGCTTCATTGTTTCCGTCTTAGGTGGGGTCCATCTTTTCAATTTTTTGCGGACTATTTTGTAGGAACGTCCCCATGGGTCTCTATTGAACGAGTGGATCTGTTCGTCCTGATTTAGCCCTATTTATGGCAGCGCATAGTTCATACCTGGCAGTTCTGTACTCTTCACGTGCCTCTACCTCCGCATCTGGATCCCAGTTACGAGCCCGCCGCATCCGTTTCCTCAGGTCCTTCTTTTAGCCTGGGTATTTCTCCTCAAGTCGGCAATCTCCGCCGATCACCAATAGGTCGCCCATAGATCCTGGGGCATTCCTCGGCATCGCTATAGCGCACGCGTTCCCCAGTATGACTCGCAGATCCTCAACCTCCTCGCTTCTTTCCTTCTCCATTTCTGTCTTAGACTACCCACTAATCATCAGAGCTGCAGTGAGCAGGTCGGTGTTCAGCTTCAAAGCAGTCCATCTTCTCGGCCTTGCCACTCTTACCTCCCCTCCTGAGACTCTCCACACGCTCCTTCTCGATCTTAATTCGACGCTTATCGTGAGGTGGTCGGATAGTGTCTCCATATCCGATCTCACCACCCACTCGCTGGTGCGTCTCGCCGCACTAGGGGTAGCCCATGTAACATTAACCACCCTCCCCTTTGCTCTTACGAATGTACTCTGGGTCCCCACGTTGATGCAATACAGACCCAGGGCTTTGGCCCAATCCTCCAATATCCCACCTCTCAGGTTCCTAGTCCCCCAGAGCTCCGACTTTGCATTAAAGTCTCCGACAATGGTTGGCTCGTTACTATACCTTTTTACACATCTCTCCATCTTCGCAAGACCTTCTTCAAAGGTAGCCCTATTCCATCTGGGTGAAAAGTAAACGCCAATGACTACAATGTCATCCCATTTAATTGCTACAAAATTATCTCCAGCCTCGATGGGCAAGCAAGGGACATGTTCCCCGACATACCGCCACATGCAAGGCAACCGTTCCATCAACGGATCCTGCCCACCGCTCGTGTCCGGCCGGCACTTTGTATGGCTCGGCTATTATTGCTAAACCAATCTCCAGCTCTGCCATGCTCTGGTACATCAGTTCCTGAGCATGACGAGCATGGTTAAGATTGGTTTGCACGATCCTCACTAGTCTTCTATTGGAGGTGAACGCGCCACACTTCCACCAGGACTCTCCTTCCCCGTAATCCTCTTCGCCCGCTGCTCCAGTGGGGGCTTGTAAAGAGGCTCTTTAGGCCAGTCCTCCTCCGTTTGCACCTCCTTAGCTGCTTCCTCCAATCGTGCAGAGACGGGATTTCCCTCCACGTGAGGAGGAGGGTCACCGCGTATTGTGGGTTGGCCCGTGTTCCTCTCCATCGTAAGTCTCCTTCCTCCTCTTGACGCTCCGCAAGCGGCTCCGCCCACTCTGTGCGAGGCCGGTCGTCCCGCCTCCTGACAAATCGGGCAGTTAGGCTTCTCCCCGCAATCTCTGTGCCCAGGCTGACCACACCTGTAGCACCTGTCCCGTCTATCCACTGTACTTCCACAGTTCGCTTGAACATGTCCCTGTTCAAGGCACTTGTAGCAAGATAACGGCCTAGCCGCAAGCATTTCCACCCTAGTGGAGATCCACCCCACTTGTAGCTTACTGGCCACTATCTTATTCGCAGCCACCACCGGGCACCGTACCCACACCGTGAACAGGCCGTTCAGCGCCTGCCTGGCTACGCTCACCTTCACCTCCTCATCCGGACACTCTCCAACTGTCGTCACTGCATGCCGAATCTCTTTCTCTATGGTGGCCTCCAGTACGTCCATTATTCTAAGGTCCGCCGTTTTAATTGGGCGAGCTACCCTTACTCCCTCCATATCAGCCAAGGCTTCCTGAAGCTTGTCCTTCAAGATTCTCGCTTTTTCCATCCCATCCGGGCCTGGGACTTCCAAAACTAGCGCCCCGGTGACCGCCCTTTTGGGCTGAAGGGCCGTGACTCCTATCTCCTCAAGATTTATCTTCTCTCTGGCCTTTTTCATCGCTTCGGCGTACTGCCCCAGCGGACATGTTAACGTAATCGCCGCTGCTCTTGGAGACCTTCTTCTAATAGGCCTATACCGGCATTTTGACCGCCTTCATGTTCCTTTCGCAAAGTCTTATTTGCGTTGGGAGGGGGGTTCGTTTTCACTCTGCTTGCTATCTGCAGGACTTGCGACTGGGCCTCTTTCCTCTTTTTGGCTTTCGCTAATGAACCTGTAAAGAGGCGAAAGAAAGAAATGTCTGCATACGAGGAGACTTTGCTTGATCTCCAGAAGGATAAGCACCAGAAGACCATGCACAATGAGAAATGATGATCGCAAAGACATCAAATCGACATCGACTTTATACCTTTTCGATGCAAAAGATATCGAATTGATATCAATTTAACATCGACTTGACCAACCATTTCTCATTGGGTGGAGTTCATGAAGCTTGAACATGAAGCAAAGATACAATCAATTTTGGCAGAACAGAAACAAAAAGAATTACATCAATTACAAATGAAAGAGTTGTTACTTATTATTAGAATTAATAAATACCAATCAGATAATTAATTTAGGCCATAAAATTTAAAAAATTATTATTACAATATCTAATGCTTCATGGTCAATTTGCTTCAAAACTCCCTCTTCAATATTTCGCTGTCACTTTTGTCAGAAACTTTTATTTGTTTTTTGATATGTTTGTATAATTGCATTGCAATTTTATTCCTGCGAGAAGTTCTAAATATTTCTGTAAATATTAATTGTCATAGAGTTAAGGGGATGCTGGAGTGACGCTCGAACTTGATCGAGATAGATAATGTAGGTGAGATTCTAAGCTGTAATATCATAAATTATCAAATTGGCTTTACAGAATACAAAATCTTTTTGCAGGATTAGAGTACGCGCAAAAATGAACCACATTAGTATCGACTTCATCAAAAACAAAAAAAAATTTAAAATTTTTGCACTATTTTGTTATCTTTCGCACGCCTGTCAGCATAAATTTTCGTCTCGCAAATACGTCTATTACGTAAAGTCGCAGTCTGTTCCCACTTTAACCGCGCGTACCTACGGGCAGAAACCCACTCACGTCTACGGACTAAAAAATGTTCAGCATACGGACCGCTCACGCTTAAGGGCTGATATTTGAATGCCTTCAGATACTTCAATAACCGCGCCTACCTACGGCATGATGGCCGTTCGAGACATCGAACATCCGTTCGATATCTCGAACGGACGCATAAGGACGCGATGCGCTTCTAAACACAAAATCGCTGTATCTGCCATGCGGATACATTCGAGGCCAACGGTACTTGCCGTGCAACCCCGCACAGTGACGCCTTTGTGCGTCGTGTACACCCATTCGGCGCCGCTAAAGCGGGCCGCCGCGCGCTCGCCGCGGCTCGCGCGCAGAAATAGTGCGAGGCGCCACCGCTAGGCGCCACATGCCGCCTACGCTTACTCGTGTGCAAGTGTCGGCACGCACTAGTATAAGCAAGGGACCCCCAGCGGGACACTTCACTTGTTTCTTCTACGATTATCGTATAATATTAATACGAGAAGTCACAGAATAGGAGTGTGCTTACGGGCCTCCTTATTAGGAAGAGTGCTTACGGGCCTTCCTAATTCCTTGTTGTGTAACCGGGAGTGTACTTACAAGCCCCATCAGATAAGCGTGTCTTTTCACCGATCCTACCTTTTTTTGGAGGAAGCGTGCTATTCAAAGGCCTTCCTCCACGACCAATACAAACAGAAGAAGTGCTCTAAAGGCCTTCTTTATCAGGGAAGTGTGCTTTTTAGGCCTTCCATCTTCAAGACGCAAAGAAAGGATACACCACCATCCTGCCACGAAGGACCTTCCAACGACGTCCGCGGGACGGGCCAAAGGAAGCCCTGGACCTTCCTACGGCCGTCATTTCACCACGGCTAATACCACCCAGGCCAAAGCCGTTAGATCCGGGAATCTCCTTGGCACTCTGGGAGCTAAAGAGACTCTCATTTGGGACAGACAAAGAGACTCAGACCGAGCCTCTGAACTGCTCCCGGGACGTGGACACAGACGAATAACAACATGTCTCTTCAACCAGGCGTAGGAACCCAAACCGAGCCTCTTAACTGCTCCCAGGACATGAGTAGACAGTACAAAGTAAACGACAGGCAGCATTTCTGACCAAACAGAGGAACGTACGGAAGCATCTCCGTCAACTACTCCACCTAAGCCTATTACTCCTGGACGGAGTATTAAGACTCTTCTTTCTATTTAGGGGAAAGGCTTAAAGCGACTTAGCCGTACCAAAAGGCTCCTTTTGGAACTGTACGGGCCAAACTTCCTTGGAGCTGTAGAGTCTTCTCGCGAGAAGAAGAACAGATCTGCCCTTTTCAGGGCACCTAAATAACTTCGGTGAACCATCTCTTGGCTAAAACAAGTCATCTTGGCTAAAACAAATCATAATAATAACTAACTTAAAATTACGAAAATCCTTTCCCCAATCTTTTCCCAACAACGTCTTACTTAGGTATTAAAGTCTAATTTTATAAACTCGACAGTGTTTGTTTGCGTTATCTACGTGTCTCGAAATTCGAATTTCATGAGTACAAACTGCAGATCTTCCATATCAAGCAAATATTATTACGACGTGACACCCAGTGAGAAATAAATTTTGAATCGACATCTAATCGATGTCGAAATCATCATGTCAAAATCATATCGATTCAAAAATCAATGTCGAATCAATCCTATCCACGATTTCGAATATTTTTCGAAATATATCGAATCGAATAAAATAAAAAATAAATGAAAGAGACAAAACACCGCATGTACATCGAATCAAGTTAAAAAAAAACAATCGAAACGTATTTTCACGAGTTATAAATAAATGATTATCGATATAATAATTATTCCTTTTTCGGAGCGACCGCAGCTATAGAAATTAGACATATTACAGATCACATTCACCTTTCACTTCACATAATTAATCCTTTCATGTAGGTTTTTGACGCAATGATGTGTCGTCATTTTGTTGACGCCATTTAGCATTTGCCGGCCACGAACCAGCCACTTTTTCAGCAGCTGCCAAAGATTCTGCTTCAAAATAATGCAACAGAGCATCTAAAATCAAAGAAAATAAAAATAATAAAAATTTCTTCTTTCAAATTAAAAGAATAAATATAAATTTATTCTTTTTGTATAAACAAAAACACACAATACCTTGTATAAGATCCCAAGTTTTAAGTGCTTCAAATTTATATTTATTTCCACGACCTTGGAAACTAAAGTTTTGTGCCAAAGTATTAGTTATAATTTTGGACAATGTCTTTCTTACTGAATTATCAAGACTTCTGGGTCCACATATTTGGTAAAATACATAGACTGTAACAAATAAATGTTGAAATAAATTACAACAAACATCAAATAGCATAAAATAGTATAAATAATAATATAAAATAATAATAGCAAATTATTGCTGCAGACAAATTGCTATCATCTGTCAAAAAATTTTCAACTTCGTTTAGCTGTACTTCAGTGTTCACTGGAAGTGATGGAAAATTGGATGATCTTTTAACGACTTTTTCACCGGGCAATAGAAAACAATTAAGCTTTTCCTGATTCATTACACATATATCTATTTTACTACTTAAAGAGTCTATTTCTTTCCGCATGTTACTAAGATTACAATGAATCTCTTTCAATGATGAAAAGTCTAGAAATTGAAAAATTATTCAATAAAGTAATAAAATTACTTTGCATATGGTAAGAAAATACTTACTGCTGCAGACAAATTGCTATCATCTGTCAAAAAATTTTCAACTTTGTTTAGCTGTATTTCAGTGTTCACTGGAAGTGATGGAAAATTGGTTGGTCTCTTAACGATTTTTTCACCGGGCAATAGAAAACGATTAAGCTTTTCCTGATTCATTACACATATATCTATTTTACTACTTAAAGAGTCTATTTCTTTCCGCATGTTACTAAGATCACAATAAATCTCTTTCAATGATGAAAAGTCTAGAAATTGAAAAATTATTCAATAAAGTAATAAAATTACTTTGCATATGGTAAAAAAATACTTAAAAAATATACAACTTACCTGTTACTTGCAGATGTACTTCCTCTTTGTTACTGCTTTCATCTTGTATTAATGTGCACTAATTATCAATAATCTTTATTAGCACTTGTGAAAATTCTCCATGTTCTTGATTTGAATACAAATTATCACAGGCTGTCAGAGAAGAGATACAGCTGCTGTTGCCAAGAGAAATCTGATCACTGATAGACAGTGAAACCACTTGAATATCTCTTTCAGCCATAAAAATATTTTTTGATGTGTGCAAGTTTGATCATTTTTCTTGCATATTTTCTTCAATAGTCTCTGTGGAGGTGGGAGATTTCTATATGTTTTCCTTATTGTGTTTCTTCTTTTCCAAGTTCTGTTTATCTTATTTCAGTTTTTTAAATGTTTGTATTTTCTTTTCTTCATTTTCCTTTTGCAAGGTTATTTTTTGAAACCTGCCAAAAATTTGGAATCAGAAAATGAAAAAGTAGGCTGTTTTGAAGGTTGAGATATATGCCTTGTAATTCTGTCAGGTGACAAAATAAATCTTTCTGGAAGCAATAGTGGAACAGGAGGAGGACTTTTCATGGTAGTCTCAAACTTTTTGGAAGTTTTCTTCAAAGTGTTACAATTATCCAAACATTTCTTGACTATCTTTCTTCTCTTGCTTGTACTTATATCAATTTCTGGTTCAGATTCCTTATCTGATGATTCAGACTCTAAATGATTTGGTCTTTTTTTCTTTCTCATACATTTTCCCAATTGCTTATCAGTCTCGTAATTAGAATCATCTATATACTTTTTACAAACACTTGCAGCATCAGTATAAGAAGCTATAACAGAAAAAGAAATAATGACATATTGAATATATATTTCTTTATCAAGCTACCAACAAAGAATAATAAACTGCAAGTAACAAAAAAATGATTCTATTTCCTGTATACTAATTAACCATACACAAGTTTCAGAACAGTATTAAGAAAATATATATTATTTGAGTTTTTAAATGTACAGAGGTATTCATAAATATTTAAGAGATAAATTAAAAAATTTTTTCTTTTTATTAATTATAGTTCTAGCAAAAGATAAAATCTTAATTATTTTTCAGAATTCAGTTTTTCTGCAATATTGATACATTAATCATACAAAGCAAAATAAACAGTTGCAAAAATAATTGGATAAAAAAATCTCTCCTATTTCTTCGTTTAATTTTCTACAATTAGTAGAAAAAATTAATGTACAACGTATAGTCAAGCAAAAACTGATAATAGTACTTACTGAAAAATCTTTTAATTTTGATAAATTGCTCTGGCCAGTCCGAATTAAATTTGGATTCTTTTTTAACAAAGACAGATGGATTAAGTGGTGGCCATTTAATTTTTGTTATCATATTGTCATCAATGTCTGTTGTTATCCATTTAGCAAGTCCTATATCATAAAATATATCTCCTTCTTCATCTGGTTCAGTACCATCATTGCTCAAAAATTTGAAAACAATAAACTGCAAAATAATAAAACAGATGTTAAATAAATATAGAAAACAATATGATTGCTAATTATTTTAAATGCTTACTATGCCAATAAATTATATCATTAAATAATAAATATTAATAAATAAAAATCAAATTATTCCTGGACAAACAAATAATTATGATTAACAGATTGAGATTAATACTTTGAAGCATTAATAATGTTACAAGTTTACACACGTGAAAAAAATAATACAAAGTATTTTTATAAGTGGCATCCAGCCTTCTATATTAAGTATAATACGAAGTAATTATAGCTCTATACAAATCATTAGAATTATTAAAAATATCCCAGATATCCACAAAATAAGCAATATCTGTTAAAAAAACAAATAAAAAAATTGCTAAAAATTATAGGATAAGCAATGAAAGGAGAAAGATTATAAAGATATAAAATCCTACATCTGATTTTCTCTCACTGCAGCTTTCAACTTAAAAAAAATTATTCTCTTTATTGTATAGAACAGTTGCTCGAAAATCAGAGTAAAATTAAGCAAAAAAACCCAAAAAACCATGTCATGCGTTATATGTTAATTACAAAAAATTTTTTTTCTAAAAATGGCAGAATAAAAAAATATGTTTCTTGTTTGTTATCTTAGTTAAATTAATATTATACTTATAAAAAGAACAAGTATGTAAAAAATTATTTGAATAAAAGCACACTGTGCAATAAAGGTACACATATATCCGTCACCATCGGGCATTTACGTGCAATCTGAGACAAAGGAAAAATTTATCTTTCCTCATTTTGATTAGAAACTTTCAGAATTCCAAGATAAGAAGAAGGTAAAAGATATTCATATACATTTCCAGTGATAGAAAAAGAAAGCCCAATGAAGAATATTTCATTTTGTACTTGCACAATATTTTTAAGAACTGTAATAATATTATCACAAGTTTTAAAACAAGAATCTTTCTCATTGCATTGAAAAATTATATCATTGATATGGATTCTTCTAAATTGCAGCCCATTTATAACTTCATTTTCAACATACTGTTTACGCAACAAAGATAAGATTAACACAATTTTCTCCATTCTGTAAAATGACATCAGCCTGATCTTTTTCCAAATCACGAAAAGCTGCTTGTTCCAAAGATTTGTAACTAGACCGTGTTACGTATTACGGAATTAAATTTAAAAGATGAAATTCATTCATTTCAATTCATTTAAAAGAACGCTGCTTAATATCGATCACTGAATGCTATCACTCTAATATTGATTATTTATCCGGTTACTGAACGGTAAGACATGAGCCGGACGGAATAGGATTACAATTGAAATAGAACCTTCCTCCTCCACTTAAAAAAATGCAAGTCTAAGAGTAGGGGTATAGATAATAAGGGTATAAAATAAGCGACAGACAATAGCGGAGCGGAGTTTGTTATCTTACGTCCAAAACTTTAAATCGCGTTTTGTTCAAGTAAAATAAAGGTACTCTTAAAATCATACACATATCAGAATCTTTTGTCGCAAACAAAAGTGTTGCGACTTAATCATAATTCCAATCGTTCCATCGTTCATTCCATCGTTGCATCCAAAGAGAGTTGCAACGGTGCTCCTAATTCTAATCATTCTATCGTTGCAACCAAGGAGAATTGCAACGGTGATATCCTAAATCAGGATTGTTGCGACCAAAGAACGTTGCAATAATCCATTTCCTAAATAACCACTTCCATGACTACTCGAAAGATTAAAAGGGATGGAATTCGTGTCCAATTAAAACGTATTAAATTTCAAATAAAAAAGGCTTTTCAAACAAATCAGGATCCCTTCCCATTAATATTAAAATTAAAAGAATTAGAGGCTAAAATTAATAACCAAAAGATTCAATTAATTAAACCATATGAAGTAATTCCGATTGAGTTCAAATCTTCAACGTACAAGTTAATACAAATCGACTTCCAAATTGATTACCCAAATTTTAAGAAAATAAGCAAAAAAGACCCTCGTTTTAAGATTTATCAAATGCGTTTTCTTTTCGGAGTAGATTAATTAGTCCAAGACCCAGGTAAATTACTTGAATGTAATGACCTAAAAACGGACGCTCATAACAACAGTTCGTAACAACCGTATGGATGCTTTAATGGATTGTAATCTGTTTTCAAATTGGAATGCACTGAATTCATCCAACTTTCCATGAGCCTCATACTAGCGATATGAGACAATGAGTGAACATTATAACTAAGGAATTTTCGTCCATATAACACTGGAATGAGAAATGAATGTCCTTAATAATATATTTGCATAGTTGCAATAAATTTGCACCAAAGACGAATCATTCAAAATATGAATAGCACAGTGTAGGAGTAAAAATGTTTGTACACTTCATCTGCCATAAAATCTCTAAAGACCAACATATAGTAACCATCATATAGTAACATCCGTTGAAATTTTGTTGCTTTGAAAAAAGGAAGGTCCGCTAAATTCCTTGGTAATCTATTGAAATCTCGAGGGTAGGAACTCTTCAGCATTATCAACTTACGAGAAATATTTTGTATTGTATTGTAATGTAATTTCCATGGTCCATTCTCCAAGCCAAAAGTAATCGTTTAAAAATACCGAAATATATCAAATGAACACTATCCAAACGAAATTGGGAAACCAATCCAGCTTCCAATCGTGAATGACCAGTATGTTGATAAGGTTGTTTCTGATTGAAAAAAGATTCATCTGTTCTGAGAACTTCATCAAGTTTCAGATATGTCATTCTGTTATCAAGGTACTCTCCACCTACTTTACATTTCTCGCAAGCGCAGTAGCCACCATGTTCGATGCAACATTTAACCTTGGATCAAACAGGCGCATCTAACAAGGAGAGGTCACGACGTTCGGGTCACCGATTTGGATAAAACTTGGTGAGCGTGTAGTACTCGGTACCAAACCTAACTGTGTGAAGCAGTAGGGCCAAATGGCCAGGCGTTTTCGAAAAAAAAATTTTTAAAGTTTCGCGAGGTTGTTATAAGGAGTTCGAATACCGTTAAAAAATCACGAACCGAGCGTAGCTTGGTAAGTAAGGCGCTAGCGTGCGAAGCGCTGGGTCTGTGGTTCGATTCCTGGCTTTTACATACTTTTTTTTTACCATTTTTTTGTATTTTAATTATTTTTCTATTATTATTAAATGCTGAAAAATGAGAATTAAATAAAAATTAAATTTAAAACACAAATTATTTTAAAAACTGTATTTTTTCAAAATGTTAAAGTTTATTACAAATACCAATATAATTAAAAATTAAACTTACATTAATTTGTGTCAATAATGAAAATTTATTACATTATGTTTTGTATGTTTTTATGATAAATATCACCCGAGTGTATGTCCTAATTGTAACAAGAAGAAATAATGTAATAAATTTTCATTATTGACACAAACAGAATTGCAATGTCCTGTTGCTGTGACACCCATGAATGTTCCTATTTTCAACTCTGTGAACAAATACAAACTGAGCTAAAATCATTAAAAAGATTATATACAGGGTGTCCCACAATGAATGGCCAACCTGTCGATGGTACATAGTTTGCATCATACTGAATAGAAAAGTCTTATATCATTTTACAAATGGCGCAATATTAATTGAGTTATTAATTGTTAAAAATCGGAAGAAGGGATAGACAGCGCGGTGCGGGAGACGTGGGCGAGGGCTCGCTGCTCCTGCTGCCATTGCCGCTCTCGCGTCTCCCGCACCGCGCTGTCTATCCCTTCTTCCGATTTTTAATAATTAATAACTCGATTAATATTGTGTACATTTACAGAACTTTGAGAGAGAATTTTCATAATAATACGAAACAAAAATTGTTATACCTTTCCAACTGATCCAACTTCTGTAAGATATCAGATAAGAGAGTAGGGTATTTACTTGTCAAGTTTAATAAAAGCGATTTTGCGTCTTTCGAGCAGGAGTTCTTGAGCTTTTTCGCAGCGAGTTTGTTGCAGCAATCTGCTTTTGACAACGCTGAAACATAAAGAAAATATTAAATAAGGATATATACACTATTTTGTATATATTTTTAATATTTTTTAAACGTTTTAAGTTGTAACGTTAAAAGTCAATTCATCTATCTAAGTCAATCTAAGGTCAAGCTTCTAGAAAGTTGCATATAAACAACAAAAAAGCACATTTGCATTAACATTTGTATTATTTATCAGTGTAATCGAATAATGTGAAAATATGAATGCATACTACGCTTTTTATTACTTTGATGGAACTTTCCAACTTAACCTTATATTTGAGATACGTTTTATGGTGATTATTTAAGATAGTTTAAAAAATATTATTAAAAACATATATAAAACATATATAAAAACATATATAAGAATATTCTTAAACTTTAATTTATATCGTTATCAATATTGTCTGATTATGGTATGGAAAAGTAGGATTACCTCAGATTATAAGAATTTTTCGGAGAGACGCGTACCGCTGAGACTGGCTGAGACGAAAAAGACATACGGCTGCCGCCCAGTGCTGCAAGTTTTCGGCCGCTATCACCACGGTGCTCTTTGGGGTAAAGGAAAACAACTACAAGCGCGCGGCATGTCTATGTGCGCATGGACACGGCGCCAGGGAGTACAAACTCCCCCCTTTTCGAATAGGGGGACAGATTACTTTAGCGCCATCTGCGCCTGGACCCGGACATGGTAAACTAAATAGGTCACGTGATAAAGAGTGGGGAACTAGCGCTATATTCGAATTAACATATATAATACAATGGCCCTTATAATATAGCCCTTATAATATGGTATTATATAATGGCCCTATATAATACAATGGCGCGTTTTTATGTTATTCTATCTTTATCATTTACTAAACGTAAAACAAAGATAGAAAAACATAAAATCGCGCTAACATCTTTAGAAACACGTTCTGAATACGGGCCAATGTATTTTAAACCGATATACATAATTCGATTTTATATTTAAGATAGTCCTGAGTTCATCTTCAGATGCTCCGTAGTGAAATAATTCGTACGGAATCTGAAGATAAACTTAAGACAATTTTAAATATAAGATCGGATTATGAATATCAGCCTTAAAAAGTTACAAGTTTTTTATATTAACATTATAAAATATTTTTGTAGGTTAAATTAAAAAATATAGACATTTACATTATAAAAACAAGGCTTCCGTTTCCGGTGGTGAGAGCGAGTGTTGTGTGTGTGAGAGCGTGTAGGGAGGAAAAGAGAGAAAGGGTGAAGGCACAGAGAGATGGAGTGGATAGCGGAGGGTCAAGTGAAGTAGAGAAAGTGGGGGAGTAGAGCGGCAGTAAGGGAGGAGCAAGATAGAAAAGAAATTAGACAGGCGGAAAGATAGGTTAGGAGCGGCGGGAAGGAGCATAGAGTAGCGTGTAGCGAAGACGGCAGAGCAGACAGAGTAGAGGAAGGTGTAGAAAGTGAGGGAGGGTGAGAAAGTGTAGTAAAGAGGCAAGTAAGCAAGAAGGTGACAGGATGATGGATGAGAGAGCTGTAAAGGGGAAGGAAATAGAAGGGAAAGAGGAAGAGGGGAGGGAAGAAGGCAGGAAGAAGGGAGGCCAACAAAAATTGAAAAAATGATAAGAGAGAGATCTAATAGCCTGCCGATAGTGGACTTTATGAAAAGAGGAGAGAAAAGAAAAGGGATGCAGGAGGAGGAGAGAGAGGAGAAGGAGTTAGAAGCTTTTAAGAAAAGCGCGAGAGTGGCAAGATCACCGGTAGAGACGGAGGAGGGGAGATGGAAAGAAATGATAAGAGAGATGAGAACGGGCTTTAGTGAAATAATGAGAGAAATGAAAGTATTGAGAGAAGAGAGAGAGAAGATGAAGAAATGGTTGGAAGAAATGAGAAAAGAGTGGGAGAAGGAGAAAGTAGGCTTGGAAAGAAGGTTGAGCGAAATGGAAAAAAAGCTGGAGGAGTGGGAAGGAAGAGAAAAGGGAAAAGGTAAAAGAGAGAGGGAAAGAGGAGAAGTAGAAAAGATGGGAGGAAAATGGGAGGAAATGGATGGAAGAATGAGGAGATTAGAGATGGAGGGAGAATTGAAAAAGAGAGAAAAAAGAAAAGAAACGTGATAATAAGAGGAGTGGAAGCAAAGAAAGAAGGAGAGGAAGGATTGAAAGAGGAGGTGAAGGAGATAATAAAAGAGACGGGAGCAAGAGTGGAGATAGAGGCGATAAGGAGGATAGGGAGGAAGAACGGAGAAGGGAGAGAAATGATATGGATAAGGTTTGCGAGTATAGAAGAGAAAATGGAGGTGATGAGAGGAAAGAGAAGGCTAAAAGATAGAAAAGAGTGGATAACGGACGATTTGACAGAAAAAGAGAGAAGAATAGAATGGATGATAAGAAGAGAAGCGGAAAGGAAAAGGAGAGAAGGGAAGAGAGTAAGAGTGGGATATATGAAGATGTGGGTAGAAGGAAGTTTGTGGATGTGGGACGAGGGAAGAGAAGGATGGAGGACGAGTGATGGAGGGGAGGTGAGAGAAAGAGAAAGAGAGGAAAGGGTGGAAGGAGGGGAAAGAATGGAAAAGGTTTTCGCCTAGGGGAACCTGGCTAGGAGGAGAAGAAAGGGAAGAAGAGAGATAAAAATAAGAGGAAGGGGAAGAGGAAGGAGAGGAGGAAAGAAGAGGAGGAATATAAAATAGGATTTTGGAATGTGGCAGGATTGGAAAACAAAGATAAAGAGTTTTGGGAGAAACTGGGAGAGTGGGATGTGATGATTTTAAGTGGATACAGGAGAAAGGGTAGGAGAGGCTAAAGAGAAGAATGCCAAAAGGTTTTGTGTGGGAAGTGCAGGAAGCGGGAAGGAAGAATAAGAAAGGAAGAGCGATAGGAGGAATGGTGATGGGAAGGAAAGAGGGGATAGAGGTGAGAGGAGAGAAAGAGGGAAGGAGGAGGAGAGAGGAGGGAATAATGATGGAAGAAGTGAATCTAAGAGGAAGATGGTGGAGGATAATAGGAGTGTACGTAAACAAGGATATAGATCAGAAGATGGAGAAATTAAGAGAATGGATGGAAAATGAGGAGGAAGGGGTGAGAGTATTAATAGGAGGAGATTTTAATGCAAGAACGGGAAGGGAAGGCGGAAGAGTGGGAGAGAGAAATGAGGAGGGGATGGAGAAGGAGAGAAGGAGGTCGAGAGACAGGAAGATGAATGGGGACGGTAGAAAATTGTGTGGTGTTTTAGAGGAGCTGGGATGGTCGATAATGAACGGAAATATAGAAGGTGATGAAGAGGGAGAGTGGACATACACAGGAGGGAAGAACGGAACGGTCATTAATTATGTATTGGGAAATAAGGAGACAAGAGAAGGAGTGAGAAGGATGAAGGTGGAGGAAAGGATTGACTCAGATCACCAACCGTTAACGGTGTGGATAGAAGGAAGAGACAGGAGAGATGAAAGGAAAGAATGGAAGAGAAAAAAAGGAGGGAAAGGAGTATGGACGGAGGAGGAAAGAAAAAGATTCGAGGAATATTTTAGAAGGAAAGAAGAGGAAGTGAGAGGGGGAGAAGAGGAATGGAAGAGGCTAAAGGAGAGAGTGAAGGTGGTGATGAGGAGAATGGAAAAAGAGTTGAAGGTAAAGAAGAAAAAAGGATGGTGAGATGAAGAATGCAGAGAGAAAAAAGGAGAGATGAAAGAGGAACTAAAAAGATGGAAAAGGCAAGGAGAGGATGGAGAGAAGTATAGAGAAGCGAAGAGAGAATACAGAATAATGTGTGAGAAGAAGAAAAGGGAGGAGGGAGAAAGATGGGAGAGAGAAATGGAAAAAGTGAAAACAGAGAGACAGGTGTGGAAGGTGGTGAGAGGAGAGAAAAAGAGAAGGAGGGGAGGAGGGATAGGGCAGGGAATAGAGATGGAAGAATGGGAAAGGTATTTCAAGGAATTGCTGGAAGGTGTGAACTGGAGGATAAGAAGAGAAAGAGAAGTGGTGGAAAGCGAGGAGGCGGAGGAGGAGGAGATAAGCAAGGAAGAAATGGAGAAGGCCTTAAGGAAATTGAAGGAAGGAAAGGCGGCCGGGGGAGATGGTATAGGAAATGAAGTGTGGAAGTATGGAGGAAAGGAGGTGAGAGAGTGGCTGTGGCAGATATGTAATAGAGTCTGGAAAGGAAAGGGATGGCCAGAGGACTGGAGAGAAGGAGTGGTAGTGCCGATTTTGAAGAAAGGGAAAGGGGGAAGGTAGAGGACTATAGAGGACTAACGCTGACGCAAACGGCATATAAGGTATATGCAGCAATATTGGCGGAGAGACTGAAGGAGGAGTTAGGGAGGAAAGGAATATTGCCACCGAGTCAAGCGGGCTTCAGAAAAGGGATGGGAACAATAGATCAAATCTATGTAATAAACTATTTGATAAACAAGAGGATGACGGAAGAGAGGAGAAAAATGGTGGCCACGTTCATAGACATGAAGGCGGCGTTTGACTCGGTGGACAGGGGAATACTGATAGAGAGTATGAGAAAAAGGGGAGTGAGGGAAGAGCTGGTAGCAAGATGCGAGGAGGTGTTGGAGGAGACAGTGAGCAGAGTGAGAGTAGGAAAGAAAGAAGGGGGAAGATTTTGGACAGAGAGGGGAGTGAGACAGGGGTGTCCCTTGAGCCCCTGTTTATTCACCCTGCTGATAGCCGACATGGACGAGGCGTTGGAGGAGGAGGGATGGGGAGGAATGAAAGTAAAAGGAAGGAAAATTTATTCGCTGGCGTATGCGGATGATGTGGTGGTTCTGGCGGAGGAGGAGAATGGGATGCAGAGAATGTTAAAAGGATTGGAGAGGTATGTGGATAAAAAAGGCCTGGAGGTAAATGTGAAAAAAACGAAGGTGATGAGATGCAGAAGGGGAGGGGGAAGATGGAAGAAGATAGAGTGGAAATGGAAAGGAAAGAAGATAGAAGAAGTGAAGAAATTTAATTATTTAGGATATATGCTGATGACAAATGGAGGTCAGAGAGAACATATAAAGGAAAGAGTGAGGAAGGGAGCGGTGGTGATGAGAGAGGTCTGGGGGATAGGAAAAAGAAGATTTGGAAAAGACTGGGCAAGAAGAATGTGGCTGTTTGACAGGCTGGTGTGGACAGTGATGGGGTACGGAGTAGAGATATAGGGGTGGAAAGAGAGGGAAGAAGTGGAGAAAGTGCAGGATAGATTCCTAAAATGGATAGCAGGAGTGGGAAGGAGTACACCAAGCTATCTATTAAGGGAAGAATTTCAAAGAGAGAAGCTGAGGGGAAGGGCGGGTTTAAGAGCATGGGGATACGAGAGAAGATTAGGGGAGGGAAAAGGAGGGGAACTGGCCAAGTTATGTTGGGAGGAGTTGAGAGAAAGAGCAAAGGAAGAATCAGCAGTGGGAGAATGGGAGAAGGAGAGGAAAGAGTACTATGAAAGGAAAGGATGGAGTTTGAAAGTGATAGAAAAGGTGAGAGAAGATGGAGAAATGAGAGGAGAAGAGATAGTAAGGAAGGAGAGGAAGATGCAGGAGAAAGAGAGATGGGAAAGAATAAGGAAGTCTAAATTTAATAAATGGTATGGAAGAATAAAAAGAAAAGGAGTACTGGAATACCTAAAAGAGGGATGGAAGAAGGAAAGATGGCAGAGGATAGCAAGGCATAGATTAGGTGACGGGATGAGAGGAAACAGGTATTGGGAGGGAGGGGAGGAGAGAAAGTGTAGGAGATGTGGATGAGAGAGGAAACGTGGGAGCATGTGTGGGAAGAATGTACGAGTTGGGGGCAGAAGAGAGGGTGGCAGGAGGCGGTGGAGGAGGTTCTCGGGGAGAGGGGGGAGGGAGAGGAGTGGATGATAAAGTGGGAAGAGATGAGGGAAGGGAGGGAAGAGGAGGAAGGCAAGAGGATGGGAGGAGGTGTGAAGGAGGAAGGATTGGAAAGAGAGAAGCATACAGCGGAAACGGAGGTCCAAAGGAATGAGTGTGGATGTGTGGATGGATGTGAGTTGTGTGTCTCTCTCTCTCGCGGGCGAGCGAATAAATAGATTTAAGTTAATTGTAAGCGGAGCGGAGATCCGCGTGTACCCCGCAAAGGGAATAAACTATTACTACTTGTACTTGTATTTAATACATTATAAAACAATATATTTTATATTAAATAAAGTACATTGCATTTTCCGTCCCACTTTATACAGACTGCGGACTGTCAGATAAATAAATAATAAATATCTGGTGTGGTTAAAAAATGCAATGAACATAACATAACACACTACAAATACAAAAGAACTTACTATATAAAAATACATTATTTTTTCGTATATAAAAATATATAATTTTTTATATATTTTTAAATATACATATATCCATACAAGCATACATACTCACTTAAAGACAATCTTACTCCACCAAAACTATCATCATTGTGTTTCGATGATAGCTGCTAGATAGAGCAGATGTCTTCCCTAAAAATTCTCTCAGATGCGATATGTCCCGCTACTGCTAAGACTTCACATCTTTCCTCCGATGGCACCCCACCACCACCACCTGAAGGCATGCCTTCTTCAGGAAGAAAGTATGACTTCTTCAGGTAGATGACACCAGAGTAGAGAAATCCTACCTACCTACCTCATTTAAACTATACACTCACACTTCTACCTAATTATTATCAAATAAAATGAAATCTTACTTTCAAATTAACAATTATTTTAATGAACTGTACACTCACACTTTCCAATTTTTATTAATCATAAAATTAAATCTTCATCTTAATTTAAAAATAAATTTTAACCCGAAATTAAAAATTTTTAGTTATAAATGTTACATTCGTTTTCTAATAAAATTTTTATATTGTTGTAATATTTGTTTTCGCTTATCTTTTTCATTTTTATAGCATTCACGCATACGTTTTAGTTCAAAAATATCTTTTGTTAAATCGCATTGCAACTTGTCATCAAAATTATCATTAATTAATAAATTCTTTCTTTCACACGAATACACTATACTTTTTATTGAAATTACAAGTACTATTATATTAAATATGTTATTGTGATGTTCGGTGCATTCATACCAATTCATATTAATATTCCAATCTTTAAAATACTCTAATATTACTTTGAGAATATTACGTCGATGGGCTTGCGTTTTTAATAATTTATTAATATAATATATAATCTGTCTGGCGCAAACTAGAAATTCATTATTTTTGAAACTATTAGCACAATCTAAACAATTATTAACTTTTTTTAAAATTGCTGTAATAATATCTAGCGGATAGTCTAGCAATAACGTGACAATTGATTTATCGGAAACAATTCTATCAGAAACTAAGTCAGATGGTTCGTCATCACATTTGTCGTTGCGATCAGCATTTTGCACCTCAACATTTGAAACATCTTTGAAATACTCTTCTAATGAAAATAATATAATATAATATAAAATAAAATCATCATTAGTAATTTCGCAATTACCACCAACGATTGAATCAAATTTCATATTATTTATTAGAAGAGTAATAAAGGAATCTTCAAACTGTCGAGGTGTTGGATTTGTATGACGAACAGCATGACTCCTGATTTGACCAAAAAAATTTTCCAGTGGATCCTGGTTGCAGAAACGCGTATTTAATATGTTAAAATCAAAATTTGTATTAACAATTTTTTTCCAAATTTTTTGAAACCTATCGATAGTGAAAAGCCAATTTGACAAACTTGGAACCGATTTAACAATTTTACGCGATATTTTTTCTACATAATACATATTTCGCAATTCATTCTTCGCACTCACCCAGAATTCATGATGAACACTATCTTTAAACACTGGACGTCGCAATTTATTGTAATTATCAATAATCTTTTCATTTTCATTAACTGAGTCAAATAAGTCGTTAAAAAAATGCACATCCTTAGCTGTTGCAATACCCTCTTCTGCATCTATCTTTACCTCCTTGCTGTCTATTAATACACTACCTGTAACATAGATAAAATGAATTTTATAAATATAATATACGTAAGAAAATATGAAATTTATTTAATTAATTATCAAACATCACACATTAATTATAACTTTTTGTTTTTTTATATTATTTCTTTGAATCTTTAATATTAATATATTGATATTCAGCCAGAGCTTGAGTTTCAAGATGGTTTCAAGTTTATCTTTCGATACTGTACGTATTATTTTATTAACTATGGAGTATTAACTATGAAGATAAACTTAAGACCATCTTGAAACACAAACTTGAAGCTCAAGCGAAATATATAATCGACGATAATCGACCATTAACGCATAAAAAAACAATAAAATTTATATGCATTAAAAAAATATATATCTATTTATTTCTTTTTTTATAATTACTACTTATATACTTACTAAGTACTTACATTTTGATTTTGTTAACGTTTCAATGAAACTAGCTGTAGTTCCACTTAATACTTGAATTGCGTGTTTTACACGCATCTTCTTTATTTTATTCTCTATTATATGTTCCTTCGTCAATTTTTTTAATAGAGGGCGTGTATTAATATTTTTATCAATAATCCATGCGGTCTTAATAATGTCCCACGATGCTATTTCTGTTAGTTCAGTGCCTTTGCAGTTTATCGTCAGATCCTTTGTTAATAAATTGTTTCTGATGCCTTTAATGAGATGTGGAGGATCATATACTGGAACAACTTCTGCTTTATCCACTTCAAAAGTTTGATCTATTAATGGTTAAAATATGATTAAATATTACATATTTGTGTATAACAGAATTTTTTTGTGTATAATAAAGTATGTGTATAAGTAATAAATTACCTTGTAATCTGTTCTCAAAATTTCTCTTCATATTCGTGCGTCATAGCAATTCCTTTATCGCTGCTACATTCGACGAGCCTTGGTCACAAACGGTAGCAACAATGTGAAAGCCTGCATTGTTAATCTGTCTAATATGATCTTTTATACAACGAATTAATTGCGCGGTATTTGTCTGTTTATTACAAAAGTTATAAGAAATAGGCATTTTCCAGCCTGACTTTAAACCACGTAACATAAAGACTAAAACATAGTCGGCTATTTTCCCCGTACGGTTACTACCCCAATCCTCAAGACCACATATAATATCCTTCCGGCTATCATAAATGAGCTTGTGTTGTATTGACATTTCATCCCATATAAGAATACATACTTTATTTTTATCTAACATATTTAAAGCTATATTCTGCAAATGTTTCAAAATTAAAGGATTTAATCCAGGACAGATAGGTACTTTGTTCAATACTAATTGTAAAGTTTGAATCGACGGTATATGCTTAAAAATATTTCGCAAGCAAGTATACGCATGCTTTCCCATTGTTTTGTACAAGGTTAGTGCCAAAACTTTTTGCTGTATCTTATATCGATGTCCCTATAACATAAAATTTTGTTTACAATTTGAAAGAATATTAGCTTGTATAAAAAATGCAAGAAATTTGACATCTATTATTACACATGCGTAGAATTCATGCTTTAGCCGACTATGCTTATCTACTTTCACCAATAAATACATTTATTAAAACATACTTAATACATACTTAATACATGCACAATATTAAATTAAATCCAACTTACATTATTAATACAAGTTACAAAATTATTTACATAACTTTAATTAGATATTCTGCTATTTTTTTTGTAATATATATAAACAATCATACTCTCAAATAATGAAAAATGCAAGATACAAAATTAAATGCAGAAGAAGAAATTCTTTAAGTAATAAAATATTAGTTTCGTAACGGCTATAAAGATATAAAGAGTTACAGAGATATGTCGAAAATTTATGTAGAAAAAGCAAAGAAAATGCCAATCCACATATATATGTACTTACATGATCCATTTCGTAATATTTTATCAATGATTTGGCTGCAGATTGTCCACGTTCTGTCTACCGTCAAATTATTGTTTGAAATTTATTATTTGGATATAGCAATAACGTTTTTCGATATTACTATATACAAATATGCATTAAAACTGTAATTTTCTAAAAAAATTCTCTTAGAGTATTTTTAAGACGTACAATATTGCTTAGTAAAACAATTTTTTATAGTTTTCGTACAATTTACTATTTTGTTATTAATATTAATATTACATCAAGATGTTTTAACAAATATTGTGTGATATTTAACATACAAGTTAGCCAATAAATTAATATTTAAATATACTAATACATGTGTTGACAAATAATAAGTTAACTTATTATAAAGATACATGATATTAATAAAAAAAATGCATGGAATAATAAACATAAATAAAACTATTAACTACACAACTATAAATACAAACTAAATAAATATAGTTTTTAAAAAGCAACAAGTAAATTGTGTGCGTGCGTGCGTGCGTGCGTGCGTGCGTGCGTGCGTGCGTGCGTGCGTGTGTGTAGGTGGAAATGTGTATCAGGACATGCGGAGACAATGGGTTGAAGTTATTATAAGATTCTTATTTTAGCGGGTGGCTCATAATCACTTTCGTCGGTTTCGGTTGTTTCGGTTTCACTACAATCACTCTCGTCGTTTTTCTCGGTTTCTTTACTATAAATGCTACCATCGTCTTCCACCGATTCTTGACCCTCCTCGTTTTCTTCCGGTGTTTCGTTAGTAGGGCTCAGAGGAAAGTTCGTCTCTTCTTCTTCTAGATCCCGAACAGGCGAGTAAAATGAGCCAGAGTCGTCATCTAAGAACGGATGATAATTAAGAGCCGGCAGTGTCAGCGGAGGAGTATCAGGGATGACCTGGTTAGTCAAAGGATTTTGCGAAGGAGAAGTTCTAACTCCATATAGCTGTCTAAATTCCCGGTCGTCCACGTGATCGAACAAAAAGTCTAGTTCCTCGAGGAATAAGTCTACCTCTCGAACGAAATCGTCATCTACTGGGCGGATACCCGACATTAGAACGAGGTTCTGTATGACTCCACGATCCACTCGCGTTTAACGCGGAAGAATATGATCAGAATGCAATGATTTACTTTTGTAGAAGAGCTCAGGTGATTTGGACTTCTGGAAGCGCTGAGTTCGTGAGAGACGGATCTTCTCGAACGATGATTCGCGAATCGAACTCACAACTGCGAATCGCGGGTAATGTGCACTACTTGTAATTACAACGAGCAATAGAGTCACGCACTATTAAATGGTTACTGACTGCGGATGGAATTGACCGCGGAGTCGCCAAGTCGCCCTTTTATAGCGAATTTTTAGGGGAGTTGGTCCTTCCCAATTTCCGCGTGATTCAATTTGATTGGTGGTGCGACATAGATAATGGTCTCCAAATAAGGAGATTTGCAATTTTTCGGCTTTCTATTGGCCGAATTAGAGAAGCAGTGCACACGGCTCGCAACTATTTCTCAGAGCTATTAATTATGGAGATATTAATTTTTCTCCATGTCGCTGTCTAGAATGGCATATTTATTGAGATCGCTTTCCAGAAGTAATAACACGTGCCTTCGTGGGATAAAGGGACGTTGACGAAAAGTTTTTAGACAAGGGATCATTGAGACCGCGTTAGACTCTTTTATCAGGCCAGGCTCGGTGACTTATTTGCTATTTCCGTTTATGCTTCGCGAATGGAAGAAATCGTGGAGTCTACAGACGTAACATATATATAACTACACGAACGCATCAACATCATTTAATTATAATTAGAAATAATTTACTTTACGAAATAAAAATTGGAAATTTATTTCTTTTTTTTTTTAAATTAGAATAAATAATGTACATAGTATTATAAATTACTTTTGAAATAAGTAATTTTAATATTATATAATGTTAATACTTTACACACTTACGTAAATGATCCTATATGTCGAATTTCATGAAATATAAGTTGTAACGATGCCCCCCATAGCGAGCATCGTTTGCCCGACGAACGTCCATCGGAAGCCGCCCGAACAGTAACTGATCGGGCGGAAAGGCGCGATGCGCCCTTTTTTAAACGAACAGAAGGAGGCCGGAGTAATAGCGCGGGAAGCGTGTTATACGGCTAAGTCCGCTCGGGCATTTCCGGCAAGCGGCCGAGCAGCGCCGACCACGGCAAGGCACCGCCACCCCACGCGAACAACGCCGAAACCGAATGCGCATGTGCCACACGCACAAATGCCCACCGCCACCACGAGCCCAGCGTTCTCAGAAGATCCGGACCTTTTTCCTCGGCAAGCTTGCCCAAGAGACACCGTCTCCTCCGCAAAGCCGAAATTGCCGCACCGATCGCCAGAGTAAGCCCGGCCCGAGAGTTCTCGGCCGCCGCCCTCTGTCGATCCGTATCTTTCTCCCGCCCGGAGCTAGCCCGACGTAGTGAGGTGAGAACATTCTCCGCCTCCGCTAAGGATTTTCAGGCCGTCGGCTACTCCGCGCCAGGAGAAGCACCCGACACTCCGCTCTGTCGTCCTATTTCAGAAGGTGAGAGGTTTTCTCCGCCCTAGCTCGGGATTTTCCGGCCAGAAGACAGTCCCCTACCTCGAGCCGCATCGCACACCCAGAGGGTATCGGAGTTTCCGTGCCTTCCCCGAAAATTCTCGGGAGCGAGCCGGACATCCTATCTCGAAGCCCCGGCAAGCACCGCGAAACCATTTCAAAACGGACTCTATTCCGGCCGCCACGGCATCGCGCATCGCGCAGTACCATCCGCAACACGCGATCACCCTGAAACACGAATTTACCGACCGTAAATTACCACCGCATGTATCTAAGTGCACCGCATGATAAAATCACCGATCTTACGTACGATACAACCCGTCTTACGCCGACGCGGATCCAAGATAACACGGGAAGAATCCCTATTCAATCCGCGCCCCGTTATTAAAAAACCCATTGTATCAATCTCGCCGCAGACGAGTCCACGTCCCTACATTGTAAATTGGAAGATTATAATAAATGTTTGTAATTTGTCACTCTAAAGTCCGAGCGTGTTCTATTTCTTAACTACCTACTCCGAACCCAGGAATTCCCGACGAGCTAATCCGTGCTGGAATCAAGAGCTTCGGAAGGTAGATCGTTTTAAAGTAATCTCGCTACTTTATTAATTGAAAAATAAGTACGATTTTTTTTTCAATAATAGTTCCTTAACAGTTCAATAACAGTTTTTTTTCTGCTATACTTTTAAAATCATATAATTGTATTAAAAATAGTCCTTCATCACTTTCATTTAAAACTTGGTACACGTAATTTTGTAACCTATCGTTTTGTAAACCTAAAAAGTTTGTACATATTTAACATTTCTTATATTTTAACTAATTTTTTATTATTATATATTGTATTTAATAGATTGTACAATTTAATTTCGTTTATGTTCATTAGTTAATTCATATTAATTAAAAATTGTTGTAACATAGTAAAAAATGGTTTCTATGAATAAGTTTATTTAATATTAATTTGATTTTTATTATATAATTTTATCATCTTAAATATTATGATATCATAATACTTACGAGAAACGTAACATCAACATTTTCTATTATTAATCTTTAAAGAATAATTTAATAATTACATAAATGAAAACTGAAGTATTATAGAAAAATAATATTATAGGTATATAAAAAGATTGAATATTAAAAGTTCAAAAAATGTATTGTACTATTTATAATTACTTTTTATTGAACAAGTAACTGGCTCATAATATGGCTGTTGAAGTAATACGCTATTTGGTACATCAATTAAAATACATTCTGATAGGCTACTACTATTTTCAAATGAATTATCATTAGACAACTTTGTGTTTGAAAAATCCAACGATGAACAACTGCTACTGGTTGAGAAATTTAAAAATGTTTTTCGCTTGATCGTTGTATAGGTAAATTTGATATGTCTGTAAAAAAAATAATTTCATTCATCAGTCACCCCTTTATTAAAATTTCAACTACATTATTATTATTATTATTTTATTATTAAATTAAAAAAAATATTAATATTGAAAGATATACTCGTTCTTTTGTATGTTCGAAAAAAAATTATTTTGTCATTAGAAATAGTAATTTTATTTTAGCAAACCATTTTGTGCAGACAGACGTAAGGATGCAGCATGCTGAACTCTTAAGTCAACTGTATTTTCAGTGAAATTTCCACTACTCTCACTCACTTTGCTTTGATTACTCATGAATCCTATATTATCAACATATACATATAACACAATATTTAAATATATTGATATATTTTTCCAAAACTATGTCTGCCAAATAAATCTATTGTACCTTCTATGATAGAGTAATAAAATAAAAGTATAATATTAGGTCATTAAGTATGAAATGTCCGATTTCGAATCAAAAGTTTAGTTTATTATATCTTAAACAAGAAGCAGTTCAATTAATCGAAATATGAGCCTAAACTATCAACACAGTTTTGCCATCTTAATGGTAACTTGTTAATGCCAGCAGCAAAGAAGCCTGGAGGGCGAGAGGCAATGAAATCGCGAAAGGCGGTTTTTAGCTTCTTTAGAATTAAATGTTTTTCCTTGCAAGAAGTGCATCCAATGCTTGGAAGACGTAGTAGTCAGTTGGTGCAAGGTCTGGTGAATACGATGGGTGACAGATAATTTCCAAGTCCAGCTACTGTAGTTTGAGCAACGTTATTTTTGCGACATGTGGTCGAGCGTTGTCTTGCAAGAGAATTGGTCTATCTCTATTGACCAATCTCGACTGTTTAATCGCAAGCTCCCTCATCATTTCGTCCAGTTGGTTGCAGTAGACATCCGCTGTAATCGATTGATCAGGTCTCATAAAGCTGTAGTGGATAATGCCAGTGATGGACAACCAAACATACACCATTAGCTTTTTTTGGTGATTGTTTGGTTTCGGATTGTGTTTCGGCACTTCAACTTTATCCAATCATTGTGCCGAACGCTTGCGATTGTTGAACAGAATCCATTTTTCATCACATGTAATAATACGATGTAAAAATGGTTCGCCTTTATGCCGTGACAGCAAAGAAAGACAAGCTTCGAGACGATTTCTCTTCTGCGCTCGTTTAATTAATGCGGAATCCATCGATCCAGTTTCTTTACCTTGCCGATTTGTTTCAAATGGTCCAATATTGTTGGAATAGTAACGTCAAACCTTGCTGTTAAATCACGCATAGTTTGAGATGTATCCGCTTCCACTACAGTTTTCAGCTCATCATTATCCACCTTGGTCACAAGTCTCCCTCGTGGCTCATTTTCAAGATTAAAATCGCCAGAACGGAACTTCTCAAACCATCGACGTACTGTGCGTTCATTAGTCACATCCTCGCCAAACACCTCGTTAATGTTTCGAGTTGTCTGCGATGCATTAGTTTCACGACGAAACTCATATTCGAAAATAACACGAATTTTTAATTTATCCATGGTTTCGCAAAAATTGCTCTAAAACAGACAATTCGAAAGACAATCACAAATCAAAATATACGTTTGAAGAAGTGATGATGCACCTTCACAATAAAAAACCTAGAAGAGATATCGAGAGATGTCAAAGAGATATCAACTCTTAAACTCAGTACTTAAGGAAATCGGACATTTCATACTTAAAGACCTAATATAATAACCTATCAGCCTTATTCTAATGACAATTATGTTTGTTTAATAAGACTCTTGTGTTACGGAGACACATAATTTAAAACTAAAAAATTATAAACTTATGCATCATAATTAGCTAAAAAATTATTCTAATTACTTTCATTGTCTAATATTATTTTGTTATATATAAGTTATGTAACACTGTAACATTGTAACATATGAGTCTTGTTACAAAAATATATATAATAATCACTATAATTTTAATTATTATTAATTAAATAATTAAACTTTATCTATTTGAACCGCATTTTATAAGTTATCTAGTATACTAGATAACCTATTAAATTGATCAAGTTTAATTTGGCATGTGAAAAGACTAAATAACCTATACACATTAAAAATTCTTTTAATTATTTTATTAAATATAATTTATTTAATATAGTTTTTATACTTACAATTAAAAAACAATACATAAACTGCAGTCGTATAATCCTTTTATATATATTGTTTACTTCATACGCGTGATATACATATACTTTTACATCTATATAACAATAAGTGTTATACGTTCTTTTTCTTTCTCCCCACTCTAAAAAATTCAAACGTAAGAGTATCACACTCTGGTGGCATGAAGTCTTTGCGTTACAAGCATAACCGTGTTTATACGACATCTGCATAAAGTTGTTACATACATTGTGGTCTGGTCGGTCGGTGGTTCGGGTGCGCTCTTGGTCGTGCGACACACACCTCGGGTTGGCGGGACAACGTGTCAGCCATCTTGTTGGCGCTTCCCCTACGGTATCGTACGTCGAACTCATATTGTTGGAGTTCGAACAGTCAGCGGCCTAGTCGGCCAGTCGGTTCCTCCAGTTTCTGTAGCCAGCGGAGCAATTGGTGGTCCGTGGCCACGGTGAAAAGGTATCCTTCCAGGTACCCTCGCATCTTCCGTATACCCCATACGATTGCCAGACACTCGAGCTCCGTGACGCTATAGTTCTTTTCTGCCCCATTCAACGTTCGGCTGGCATACGCGATGATGCGCTCTCCGTCGTCCTGGTGTTGGGTCAGGATTGCGCCGAGGCCGTTTATACTGGCGTCCGTTTGAAGGACGAATCGTCGGTTGAAATCGGGGCATGCATATGCCGGTGCCGTAGTTAGGACTTGTTTAAGCCGCCAGAAGGCATCTTCCTCGCCCAGGCCTCAGGTTCAATTTGCATTCTTGCGTGTCAACTGGTTAAGTGGTGTGGCGACAATGGAAAAGTTTGGCACGAACTGCCGGTATCAGGATGCCCAAGAACTGTCGTACCCGTCGAATGGTAGTGGGTGTTGGCCAATTTGCCACTGACTTTTGCAGGGTCGGTTCGGACTCCGTGGCAATTTACGACGGCCAAGATATTTTAGCTGATCTCGGCAAAAATGGTACTTTTCGGGGTTGAGGGGGAGCTTCGCTTCTCGTAGACGGCGAAACACCTCAGCTAGGTGTTGTAGGTGGTCGTCGAAGGTCGGGCTGGCCACGATGATGTCGTCTAAATAGACTATTACGTGAGGCTCTAGTTCGGGTCCCAGCACTCGATCTAATAATCGCTGGAATGTTGCGAAGTGTAGCCCAAACGGCATGACCCGAAATTGCATCAGCCCCCTTCCCGGAATTGTGAATGCGGTGACTGGTCGGCTTTCTGGCTCTAGTGGCACTTGCTAGTAGCCACTTTTTAGGTCAAGAGTTGAGAGATAGCCCCCCGTAGTTTGTCCAAGGTTGCGGCCACCTGGGGTAGGAGATACGCGTCTCGTTCTGTGATTTCGTTTACACGGCGGAAGTCTATACAAAACCGGTGGGTGCCATCTTTCTTGCGAACGATCACGATCGGTGAGCTCCATGCTCCATGTGACGGTTTAATTATACCGTCTTTTTCCATTTTATCGATCTCTTGATCGATTTGCATAGCCGGGTTTCTCGGCCTATAGTATTGCTTAATCGGCTGGTTGGACTTAAGGCGGATGCGGTGTGAGATCAGTTTGGTCGGTCCGTTTATTCTCTCAAATTTAGCCAGTTCTTGGCTTAGAAACTTTTGTAATTGGAATTCTTCCTCTCCGGTATGTTTGGTCAGTCCGGACGTAATAGTCTCGCAGGCGTTATTGGTGCGTCTCCAGGCAGTTCGAGGCGGTGCTGTGAGTGTAATTCCAATACCATAGGTCGACGCCGATTAACATGGGGCTTCTCAAGGATGGCATCTCAAGGATGGCATCTCAAGGAAGTCGTGTTGATACTTCTTGCTCCCGATCCATACCGGATGGGTATACGTTCCGGGGTTGATTCTTCGTCTGCCAAGTGGGCGTTCTGGTTGTCACTCCGTGGAGAATACCCCAAGGACTCGGCATGTCGGGTGGTGTCGGCGGTGTAGTGATGAATAATACCTCCTACCCGAAGTCTATTAATGCCTCTAGCCTGCGCTGGTGAAGGCGGAATGTGCGGCCGCGGCTGGTAAGTTATGCAGACGTTGCTTCGGACCGGGTTGCGGGCGGCTTCGCTCGCGGCCCGAGTGGCGTTTCCCGGTCTCGGATGGCATTCTTGGGTAAGAACACCGTCATTTTCACATTGGGAGCAAAATTTCTTTAATGGCCTTTTACAATCGAACCGAGTATGATCTCGCTGTTTGCAGCATTCCTCACTCCAACAGCACTCCTCACGGTTATAGATAGCGGCGGCGACCGCTGGGCTTGCCCCTTGATATTTTGGCTCGGCCACAGTATACAGTAGCGAAACTCTCTGTCGGCACTTTTGATGTTGATGAAGCCAAAATCACAGCGCGCATGTGCAAGTTGAGACACTTTATACGGTAACGCCATCTGAACTTCCCTCTCACTTACTCTTCCACCATACGCTTTAGGCTCTCCTTCTAATTCATTATTAATAGAGAAATTGAATTATCAGATTATAAATAAATATAAAATTATATCATGATATATTTATTGCATCAAACTGTTACAGAAGTAATATATATTACACTTCAGAAAATACGTAGATGAAAGATACATAATAATATTAATTATGACAAATTAAAGTAGCAACTAAGTTTTATTTATTAACAATAAAAAATATATGCTTTTGTACATAAATATATAATATATACATATATTTATATAGATTTTATAAAATACATATAGTTCACATCTTTAAAATGTATATCTTTAAAAACATTTGTCGCATAAAAAGAATTTATTTTAATACAATAGAAGTTTCATCAAATATTTACACATATTAATATATATAGACTTATAATATATCTAATTCGTTAATATACAGGATGTCCCACAATGAATGGCCAACTCATTGATGGTACATAGTTTGCATCACACTGAATAGAAAAGTCTTATACCATTTTACGAATGGCGCAATATTAATCAAGTTATTAATTGTTAAAAATCGGAAGAAGGGATAGACAGCGCGGTGCGGGAAACGCGGAGCAGCAATGGCAGCAGGAGCAGCGAGCCCTCGCCCACGTCTCCCGCACCGCGCTGTCTATCCCTTCTTCCGATTTTTAACAATTAATAACTCGATTAATATTGTGCCATTCGTAAAATAGTACAAGACTTTTCTATTCAGTATGATGCAAACTATGTACCATCGACGGGTTGGCCATTCATTGTGGGACACCCTGTATATACTTACAATAGTTTTTAATACTTTATTTTGTTTCCTCATAGTCCCCTCATCCCAATGATGTGGCAAAAATCTGAATTAAAACAATCTCTTTTTTATGTGTTTTTAAAAATATTCTTATTTCTATATTACTATTATGTCTTATAATAAATGTATTCTATTTCTATAACTCACCTTTATGTGATATTAAAAATATTATTACATCTATATCTTATTTCTATACGTGTGCAAATTATAAATTATTTATTAGAAAAGCAGTATACATGCAGGAAAGAACATAAATTAAAGATGCAAGATATTCCACATTTTTCTATTGTGTTGACCAATCCCTTTACATGTTTTATTATGTTGTATTAGTGTAAAATAAATGCGCATGCGAAAAAATAATTTAACAAGAAAGTTTGCTAGAAAGTCGGGACATGGCGATTGAAAGTTCATATCTTTTACTAAAGAAAGTAAATAAGCACCAATATTTTTTTTATAACAATTACTTTCGAAATTTTTTATAAATATTTCATCTAATTTATGTATATATAAACAAAATTGATTACTTGGAATATTCAAAGCTCCAAAAAGTTGTCCGTTTTCAGATCCATAATCGCGAAATGAACAATATAAAGTAGTATTGTCTAAAATTTGAGTTGTTTCATTAATATAATCTGTACACACTTCACATGAATGCATTGCTAAACATCTTTTTATTAAATAACCATAAACGTATTTAAATGCATTTTGTTCTGGCAGGTCCATAGAACGATAATCATGTGTAGGAACGTCTAAAATTTTACATGTGACTGATGTATTAAATTCGGAATCTGTAAAGTGAACGTTTGATGTTTCCATAAGATTTAATATTTCATCGGAATCTGGCGCACAGTTTTTTGTATCACTATGCTATAATAATTTAATACTAAATAGGTTTTTAAAAGCACGTGCAAACTGTATGGAAGTCGGATTTACAGAATTACCGCCTTGTTGCCGAACAGAATCAAAAAAATTTTCAAGATAATCTTGATTTATTTTACGAGTTTGTAAATATGGAAAATTAAGAGTTTTCAATATTTCACAATTGTATGATACTGTTAATAGTGACCTGCCAGCATTCAAAACATTTAGGTTTTACAATTTTCTTATTTTTCTTATTATTAATAACTTTTATGTCTTTTATGAAATTTAACATTTCTTGTAAAAATTTCAATTGTTTCGTGCTACCGATAAAAACTTTGCGATATTCTTTTGGACTAACCATAAAAGATGAATTTGTTAGAACTTCGTAAAGAGCGAGACAGTTTAAGTTTGGCGCCAAATATAGTGCATGTATTATTTCGGATTGAAGGCTGTGTTCAAACGTTTGTCGAATCAAGGCGGCGATGATATCGCTGCACTTTCTAAGGTTGCATGCTGCAGTGCTGCACTGCTTTTGTTATTCTTCTCTTTGAATTCATTGACGACGGACGTTTTCAGTCTCTTTCTGAGAAAAAGGTCATTTTCAAATTGTATGAAGAGGTTATTTCCAAAGCAAGATATCTGCCTCTCCAGTGTAGACATCTCTACTTTCCAATGTGGGAAGGATCTCTTTCCTGAAGGCACCAGCGCAATCTCAAGCCTCAGGAACCGATCGGCGAATATCATTTAAAAAGCATCCCGTTATCTTAGTTTGAACACGCTACGCCGCCTCAAAACAACAGGAAAGTATTCCTGCTGCTCCTGGACTAGAAATCTCTCGCTTGCAGATCTGCAGAAAAATCTCTTCCTTTAAGGCACCAGCACGTTCTCTAGCCGACAAGGAACAGATTTGCAAGCTCCTGAAGCATCTCTATTTTACATTGCAATACTCACATCGCCACATGAGCGTTATTTCCCTAACAACCGTTAATCTTGCGTTGCTATGTGATAAATGATAATTCTCTCTTGTGATATTATTATTTTATCTTATAATATCGAATGTGATTAATTCTCAATACTTTTAGTTTTAATATCAGTTAAATCTGTATTAATTTCTGTAAGAAGTTCGGTCTGTTTATTTACGCAATCGTTTCCTTTTATATTCAATTTGCATCCTTATTGAAAACACGTGCTCTTGCTTTCGAGCAACAATAATTGCGATTGTGTTCTAATCGAAAAGTATTATTACATATTATCTTATATCTTTTTTAGTTTTTTTCTCGTATTTCTTAAAAAACTTTGTCACTTTAAAAACTTAAGTCTAGTTATGTTTATCCCTATTAAAAAATGAATGTTATAATTTAATATCCTATAAACTTGTTGTATCGACATTTGTTTCATATTATAAATTTTATACACTAATCTACTTATCATTTTATCCTTATTTTCGTCTCCCTGACAGCAAACCTTCTTTCACATTGAATTACCTTTTTAAACAGAATTTAAAATGTCCAATAATTTATCAAAACGATCAATAAATTCTATTGTCCCAATTGCTTCAGATGAAAGACAACTTAAGGACATTAGTGTACACATACCTGCAGCTACATGATTATTTAAAACTTGTACGGCATACTTAACTTTCATTTTTGAAAAATTATTAGGTTCAATATGAATCGGAGATAATTTAGGAGCTGCTTTAATCCATTGTTTAGTATCTTTTGAATAAAATTCTACAATATGAGACCATGATGCAAACTTATCATTAAATTTTAAATTATATTTTAATAAATTATTATGCGTTACTTTGATTAAATGGGGAATGTCAAAAATATAAAGTATATTTTGTTTATCAACAACAAATATAGAATTTTGATTTGATGTTCCTAATTTACGAGATAATTGCAAGAAGTTGAAACCCATGTCCGTAATTAATGCATGCACAGTAACACCACATTCTTTTAATTTTATTATTGTATCAAAAATAATATTTTTTAATGTATCACTTGTACAAGTAGTTGCTACAAAACAATAACAAAGTGGAACTTTCCAATTGCCTGCAATACTGCGTGCCATTATAACAAATGCATTTTTCGCAAGTATTGGTAATTTTTTATCACCAACATCTTGAAAACCAATGATCTCATCTCGTGAAATATCATAAAATAAATGAGATTTTAAACTCATTTTATCTGCGCACAAAATACAATGTCGCTCTATAAGCGGTAACGAATTTAATTTTACTTTCAAAGCTTCAAAAATTTTTATATTAATTTTTATATTATACCAGGCACAACATTCCAATTATAAGTGAAAGATTGTAAAGTGCGTACAGAAGGTAAGGCAAATGATTTTTTTAAATTTTTATAATTTTGCGGACTTAAAAAGTACATTGATAAAGCAAATTTCTTAAATTTATTACTGTATCGTATGCCACGTTTGCCTCTTGTTTGTGCGTCTACTTGTACTGACAGTAACATACTAAATTTGTCCGGTAATAGCTTATTTTCTAATGTTTTTAAAATTTTTAATTCTTCAGTATGTACCTTATCTTCTTCATATTGTTGTTCTTTAATGACAATCCTTTTCTTCTCTTTCTTTTGAAGACGTCGCAATTTTTGCTGCAGAACCTTATTCTTTAATTTCAATTTTTTTATAACTGAACATAATCGTTCCTTTGTAGGACTGTCCTTTTTCTTTGATGTCATTGTTGCTTTAGATATCATTTTATAACATGTCCTGGATGTGCTTCTAAATAAACATAAAATCGATTGAAAAATAAGAAAGGAAAATTATAACAAAAAATAATACTCATTTTATGTTATAAAACGGAGAATACTAAACATATAAAAATATTTCAAATTCATCTTTTATGGTCTACATCTATGTACATTATATTATTCCTTTAACAAAAAAATATTAAAATATATCATATTATTGTATATTAAAATGTAAAAGTAATATGCATTTAATTAGTATATTTTTGTTTTAACAGTTTCTGTTCCTCAACAAACTTGACAATAATATACTTATACTTTGATTTATAATAATCTTTTTATTGTTGCGCGCTGCGGCCGCCCGGTATACTCCCCGGCCGCGCGAGTCGTTTGACGGGTCGATCGGAGGTATCGATCGACCGGACGTGAAGTTGACTAGATCCGAGCAGCGGTTGCTGGGGCGCTTGTTAATCAACAAGCTGCCCGTCAGATTTTCGCTGGCCTCCTCTCGCGGAGGACACATTTCGACTACTGTAAACGATTCCTTTTAATAAAGTTGGTGTTCGCTCGAGAATATCGGGATGTGTTTTCAGAAAAGATTGTTGCCGGGAATTGTGATGTAGTTAGGCATGTTATTAATGTTGCAGATTCTCTCCCAATTAAATAGGTACCACGCAGAATCTCTTTTCATATGAGAAAGGAGGTAAATGAGATAATTGAGAAGATGAAAGAACAAGGAGTAATTGAAGCGTCTCAAAGTCCCTGGATATCTCCTGCTTTTTAGTAAAACAGGTTTTAATAAAAAAAAAAGGACGGAACAATTAGATTCTGCGTGAATTATAGGAAGCTGAATGATATTACATTAAAAGACTCCTTTCCTTTATCACGAATTGACGATATCCTTGATCAGCTATCAGGTAACACTTGGTTTTCTATACTCGATCTTAAGAGCGGGTACTGGCAACTGAAAATACATCCCGAGGATAGGGAAAAAACGGCTTTCTCAATTGGTAACGGTCTTTGGCAGTTTAAAGTAATGCCATTTGGATTATGTAACGCCCCCGCGACTTTTCAGCGACTTATAGAAAGAGTACTTCATGGCTTGCCATTTAAAACTTGTTTAGTTTATCTTGATGATGTAATTATTTTCGGAAAGAATTTTAATGAAATAGTTGACAATTTGAAAGAAGTTTTTAATCGATTACGCACTGCCAATTTAAAAATTAATCCAAAGAAATGTGTACTTTTTGCTAGAGCTCGGAAAAGAAACCGGGTAACCAGAAAACAGGTACCCGCCCGTCCGCCCGTTACCCGATGCGTACGGTTCCGCACCGGTTCCGCGGGTACCCGCATATTCGGGTACCCGTACCCGTGCGTACGGGTACGAGTACCTGTTTTGATTTGGGTACCCGTACACACGAGTACGGGTACTCGAATATGCGGGTACCTGCAGAACCGATGCTGTATCTGTAAGCATCAATATTTATATCGATACGGTATCCATATAGATTCTATTTGCTGAAATTATTAATGTAATTATTATGTAATACGCAGATACCGGCATCGATATAGATATCGTATTCCCGGGAAAAAATTTTTCATGTATGAACATACATAAATTTATATAAATATGTTTAAACATATATAGAAATATAAAAATATATATAATTATATATGAAATATGTCCATATATAAAAATATATATAATTATATATGAACATATATAAAAATATTAAAATATATATAATTGTATATGAAATATGTCCATATATATTCATACTAGATTCTTTCTTTTGTCAAATTTCTATTTAACCCATTAACTTATACTATACATACTTATGCTCTGAATCAGATATTTAACGAACACTTTTCTATTCATAATTCGAACCAGTAAAGGCATTTGCAAGAAAAGTCGAAAAAAGGCTGAAAAACTACCTCCTTCTTTAATTTTTTTTTTACTAAACTAAAGTTTCTTCAAAAAAATGTTTCAGACAAAATTTTCATGATTTTTCCTATAGAATCTAATGACATTTTCAGATTTTGCAAGAAACAATAAATTAAAAAAAGTTGTTTAAACAATTTTTTATTAACAAACAAAACAAACAAAAGAAAAACCATATGAACCTTATTTTTACCTTATGCCCTAAATGAAACATTTCCTAGAGCTCCATAGTTTCTTTTCAGCCGTTAATGGGTTAATATAACAAAAATAATAATAATAGTACGAAAACACAAAAAATAAAAGGATAATTTTCGTACTGTTTTTCTTTATAAAAAGTTAAGTTTGAAAAAGTGAGGTAAAATTGACCATGTATAATCATATACATAGGTACTTACATATTTTCAATCATAAATATACATGATTATATATGGGTAATCCTTCCTTATATTTTCAAACAGAATTTTTTGCGAAAAAAACATTGCAAAAATTCTTTTAATTATATTTTTGTTTTTTCATTATTGCTATTATTTTTCTTACATTAAGGAGGTTCGGGGACATTACAAAAAATGAGAGAATGTTATAAAATTTTGGAATACGATTCTTAATAGCGTTATAAATTTTTTCAATTTTTATTACTGTCATATAAGTTTATACTTATTTGCGATAGAAAAGTGGATATTTCTGTTTGAAATTAGTACGGTAATGTACCTACCATTCACAATATATGAAATCATTGACGGTAAAAAAAATTGAAAAAATTCATGGAGCTTTATAACGATATTAAGAATCATATTCCAAAATTTTATAACATTCACTCATTTTTTGTAATATCCCTGAACCTCCTTAAATAGAAATTTTACAAAGATAGGAAGTTAGTATAAACATATGTATATGGACATATTTTGTATATAATTATATACATTTATATATAGTTACATATATTTACATATGTTTATATGTGAAAAATTTTTTCCCGGGTCGATACAAATATTGATGGTTACGGATACAGTACCTACCGGTTCCGCGGGTACCCGCATATTCGGGTACCTGTACCTGTGCTTACGGGTACGGGTACTCGTTTTGATTTGGGTACCCGTACCCGTACGAACGGGTACGGGTACTTAAATATACGGGTTTCGTGGAATCGGTCCGGAACCGTACGTAACGGGTAACGGGCGGGCGGGCAGGTACCCGGTTTTCCGGGTATTCCGAGCTCTACTTTTTGCTAAAGATGTGAAATATTTGGGACATGTAGTTTCTTCCGAGGGCGTTACAACGGATCCTGAAAAAATCTCTGCAGTAAGAGACTAGCCTGTCCCTCACACCAAGAGGCAATTAAGGAGTTTTTTCGGGTTTTGCTCATACTCTAGGAAATTTATTAAAGGATTTTCTTCGATAGCTAAGCCTTTATTTATTCTCACGGAGAATAAAGTTAAATTTGTATGGGAGGAAAATTGTCAAAGGGCTTTTGAAGAATTACAACGTTTACTGTCCTCATCCCCAATTCTTTCTTTTCCCGAGGGGGAGGGAGAATTCATTGTAGATACAGATGCTTTTGGTGTTGGGATTGGCGCGGTTCTTTCTCAGAGTCAAAAGGGACAAGAGAAAGTTATCGCTTATTATAGTCGCGTTTTAAACAAGACTGAGAGGAACTATTGCATTATCCGCCGCGAACTTTTAGCAATAGTTGACTCTCTCAAATCTTTTCGCCACTACCTTTTGGGGTGAAAATTTTTAATTCGCACGGATCATGTCTCTTTGAAATGGTTGATGTCCTTCAAGGATTTAGAAGGACAATTAGCTCGATGGTTAGAGAGGCTCCAACAATTTGAATTTAGTGTTTTTCATAGTAAAGGCCTTTCTCATAAGAATGCCGATGGTTTATCGAGACGACTTTGTGAGATGGAAAATTGCCAATATTGTGGAAAGAAGATCTCCTGAAAAGTATGAAGAGGCTATTGCTCGAATCTCCTTAGAGTCTGGAAGTCTGGAACTCTGGCAGAGGGAACAGAGACTGGATCCGGACATTTCTTTTATTTTACAAGCCAAAGAGGTAAGTGTTCGTCCTCCACATTCCAAAATTGTGTCTAAGGATGTCTCTTTTCAGATCTATTGGGCATATTGGGATGTCCTTCTAATAAGGGATGGAGTTCTTTATAAAAAGTGGGAAGCCCCAAATCTAAAATCTGTTCGTTTTCAGTTGGTGGTTCCTCGAAGTCAGGTCCCGAAAATTTTGGAAGAAGCGCACGATTCGTTTTCTGGAGGACACTTTGGAGTAAATAAGACCCTTGGTAAAATCCGTCAACGTTTTTATTGGGCTACTTGTAAGCGCGACGTGGAAGACTGGTGCAGGTCTTGTCGTGTCTGTGTAGCCAAGAGAGGTCCCTCAGGCAAGGGGAAATCTCCTCTTCAAATCTATAACGTAGGGACTCCTTTTCAGAGAGTACAGATGGATATACTTGGTCCCCTTCCGAGAACTTCTTCTGGAAATAGATTTTTGCTCGTGATCGTTGATTGCTTCACCAAATGGGTAGAAGCGTTTCCGGTCAAAAACATCAGAACGAGAACCATTGCCGAAGTCTTCGTTAACGAGGTCGTCTCCAGACACGGAGTACCCTCTGAAATCCACACTGATCAGGGAAGGAATTTCGAGTCCAAATTATTTCTGGAATTAGTAAACCTTCTGGGGATCAAGAAGACAAGAACTACTCCTTTACATTCACAGTCAGTTGATCAAGTCGAACGTCAACACCAAACGATAACGAACTTTTTATAATCGAGTAGCACAGCGGGACTCGGACAGGAATAATGAATACTCTTGCGTCCTCTGTCTGTGTAGATGGTGGGATGCTGGAGATTACCCACTTGCACTCCGGAGTCGTGGCTGCGGATCAGGGACTCGGTTTGAGTTTCCCATTCCCAGGGTGATCCTATGCAACTTCCAAGGAGCTAACAAGATACCCGGATCTAGTCTATCACGCGGTGGGGTGACAGAGATGTCACGACTGCGATAGGAGGCTTGACTCCTGCGTCCTTTGGAGGACAGCGGAACGTCTTGCGAGGCAGCTTGGCGGTGTATCTGGCCTCTTGAAAGAAGAAAAAAGTGGAAGGCCTGTAGGCACACTTCCGTGAGGAGTGGAAGGCCCGTAAGCACGCTTCCTGTGGTGGGAAGGCCCGTAAGCACTCTTACTTTGGCTTGATTCTGAAGGAAGAGCATACTTCCTCCACCAAAACAAGTAGGAATAGTCCAAAAGTCACGCTACCTGGTGGAAGGCCCGAAAGCACGCTTCCCGATACAACAATATTGGAAGGCCCGTAAGCACACTTCCAAGCAGCGGAGGCCCGAGAGCACACTCCACTTGTGACACTCGTTAATATCTAACGAGCATCACAGAGCAAGTGAAGCGCTCCGCAGGGGGTCCCCTATTTATAGCAGTGCGTGTCGACATTTGCACGCGAGTAAGCGCCTAGCGGTGGCACCTTGCACTATTCGTCGCGCGGTTGGCGGCGAGTGCGTGGAGGCCCACATTGGCGGCGCCGGGTGGGGGTATACGGCGCGCACTGGCGGTTCCGTGTGGGGGCGCACGACGTTTGCTGCCAGCGGTGTTGCTGATCGTCATGCGACCTTTGAGGATCCATTCGATGTCTCGAACAGTTATCGTGCCATAGTTAGGCGCGATTGAAGGACATAATTAGGGTTTTGAAGAAATCTTATGAGAGATACAATTTTCTTATCTCTTCTTTTAGATATTTCGTCTTTAGCAGCAAGAAGCTCAAAACTTAAATCAGAATGTATCTCTTCTAAAGTTTTAAATAAGAACCTTAGCGCTCCTTCTGCAGTTAATAGTGTTGAATTTTCTCTGCTAAGATTTTCAATAGTAATTCTAACGCAGCTAATAACATTTCAGCAATTTAAACATATTCATCATCCCACATATTATCTAAATTCAAATCACTCAATGTCTTTTTGTTACGACATGAGTCGTAAGGTCGTCACATGTTTCCCGCTCCAAAAAAAGAGACTTTTTTTTAACTTATCAATAAAATCTGTAATATATAAAGCTGTAAAAAATATTTTAAGCAGACTATTTGAAAAAGATCACAATAACGACAGTGATTCTGACGAAAATGATAATGTTCAAGAAACATTAGCTACCAATAAGCAACAATTGTCTTTAGAAGAACAATTAAAATTGTCAATTTCGGAAAGCTTGAAAGAATTCCAACAGAGATGTAATGATGATAAATATCAGACATTAAAAAAAGAAATTAATATCTTCGAAACAATTGGTACCAAGACTCAAAATTTGCAACAACTTTTTGATGCATTATTTATGATTAAACTGACTTCCACCCAGAATGAGCGCAATTTTTCAATTGCCAATGATTTTGTGACAAAAAAAGAAGATCTCGACTGTCAGACGTAACATTAGATGCTTCATGTTTTTTGAAAAGCTATTTTAAGTCACAAAAATAATTTTTGTTAAGACAAAGAAATATTAAAAATAAAATATATTAATATAACCGTATTTTCACTATTTTCAATTATATTTACTATTTTAATTATGATACTATTATTTTAATTTATAATTTATGAGAAAACACATTTTACTTTAATATTCTATTTTTTAGTTCGCAAATTCCAAATGTTTATAAATTGTATTTTAATTAATAAAAAATTATTTGAATATCAATATATTTTATTTTTTACTAACTGTAAATGTATAAAATTTATATAAGTATCTCGTATGTAAAGAAAAGGCAATCACTTTTAATTTTTGAGAAATAGGTGCATATCTTTTTAGGTGTCTTTAAGTCTATGTCAGTATTGGTGACTTTTCTCTATAAAATTAGTAAAGTTAATAAATAATAATTTGATAGAGATTCATGTTTTTCTTCAATTTATAACTTTTCAAAAATTCTCGAGATTTCTCGAAAATTCTCGAGAAATTGAAACTACGTATTTTTCTTTCTCGAGAAATAAAAACTGTCAAGAAATCAGAAACACTAATCGCAGTAAACGCTCTACGTAATCACCAGCATCAGATAATGAGTTGAGTTGCCCTTGCCTATCTTCTGTATTTGTTTCGTAATTCGCGAACTATTTCTTTTTTTAATTCAAAAATACGTCCTTGCAAGGACGCGGGGTTGTTCTGAATCATCCTGTATATAAATAATATTTATATTTTACACTTTCCATGATTCTAACTGTAAGTTAAAAAGACAGGATGAAGTGAGCGAGAGGAGAAAAAAAGAAATTTATTTTTTTTTAAAAAGTTCAAGTTTCGATAGGAAAAAATCCTATCTAAAGTTTAAAAAGTATACAATTTGAAGGAGTAAGTTTATAAAGAATACAATGCTGGATAGGAAAATTTTTCTCACGATTTGAGCATGATATTCAATAAGTATTGGAAATACTGCAATGGATTTTTTCCTATACAGAATAAGAAATGTTGTAACATTGACAAACTCAATACTAGCTTCCAAAACGATTATGAGAAAAATAAAAATAACAAATATAGTGTAACGATGCCCCCCCATTAAAGCATCGTTCCCCGGCTTGACAACCGCTGGAAGTCGTCTGATCAACGGACGAGAAGAATACGGTACGCCCCTTTATAAAACTCTCCGAGTCTCATCTCCGAGGAACCGGTACGGAGATCCCGCGCCGCACGAGCAGATTCGGTTCGGGTCTTTCCGGCGGAACGCCGGGGACGACCGAACGCGGCGCGGCGCCAAGACCCACCGTAAAGAAACGAGGGCCTCGCGCATGCGCGCTAATCGCCCCACCGTGCGAGTAATTAACTCCGAATTAGAATAAAAGGCCGGTTCCGACGGAGATGAAGAAAATTTTCCGCCGAGCTGTCGAAATACCATCTTCGACACTAATGATTATATCAAATTTTATGAAATACTGTTAATACAGCCCCACAAAAAAAAAGTGGTCAAAATACATAAGAATATACTGGTCTGTCCGATGGACCAGACCAGTATATTCTTATGTATTTTGACCCGCTGAATCCGAATCCGAAGTCAGAATTGTCAGAGAGGCTTTTTTTTCATCCTTACAACCTAACCTTTCTCTAACCTTTCTATGGTTAGGTTAGTTAGGTTGTAGAGGCGAAAAAAACCTCTCTGACAATTCTGACTTCAGATTCGGATTTAGCGGGTCACAATACATAAGGATATACTGGTCTGGTCCATTGGACAGATCTTTTTTTTGTGGGGCTGTGTAATTAAAAAAAATGTGTGCTTCAAAAAGATGTAGGTGAGTCTCTGGGTGACCCACTGTGACGTAAAGGATAAAAACACAATTAAGAATATATAAATAGAAATTATGTATGTATCGAGGAGAATCAGGAAAATCCAGAGTCGGTTAATAAAATATATAAAATGTTTAATATACACTTTAATAAAACACTTCTGAATATGACAGATATAATTATGTGAATTTATCGGTTATTGCTTTAATATTTACATCAAAACAAGAAAACTTTGACTTTTCTACGGGTAAACTGTACTGTTTACCCGTGGTGACCGAATTTATGAGCAAACTTGTGACATCTCACCACGCATTTAATATTGAGTAGACGTTAGTATTGAACTCAAACTTCTGCGTATTTCTTTTTCTATTGTAGAGAAAGAGCTTCTCTGCATGAGACACACCATAATTTTTCAGCAAGAACAGAAAATTCAACAATGTGGCGTCCTTCCATGTAGCTCAATTTAGATGACTCAGCTTCGTCTTCTAAATCGATTTTGGAATTCTTTTTATTACGTTTAAGAGAATTTAAGGTCCCGTAGTTCTGACTTTCCTTTATTCTTTGTTTATAAACTGCTTCAGATACTAATTTTCCTTTCCAATGTCTTCCCTTGTATTTCGGCATTTTTTTCTTTTCTCCAACTCGCTGTCAAAACTTTCAAATATGCGACCGCAGTAGGACCAACTTAGAAATAAGTGCGGTGTTGCCATACCCACACAGCATGAAATATTTCAGTAATATTATAGTAATATTACAACATTGCAGCAATATTACAATGAAAATGTAATATTACAAAAATATTACTGAAATATTGCATTGCGATATATTACAGTATAATATTTCAGTAATATTACGGAGACATTATAATGTGATATATCATGACGTAACCCAGCTAACCTTAAATATTCCTAAAACATTCATAACATATTCCAAAAGTTCTAATATAACATTCTTAAAATGTTTCGAAATATTTCGAAATATTTATAGATTATAAAAGCAATATTCAAATGATCGTGAAAATTCAAATTATATCCATTTGGGATCTTCTAGGAATATTTAAAGGACATACATATAAAACATTCAATACAAATTGAAGAGATATTCCACAAATGTTTCAAAAAGATCTGTAATGTTTACATAGAATGTTATCAGGATGTTCAACATATTGTTGCGCCCGCGCTGGAACGACCCTATAGATCGAGTTGAATTGCGCCGCTGACTCGAGAAGAGGCGAAGCGCATTCTCCTAGTGACCAGAATTGTTGATTCTGGTTGCGCATGGGATTTCGTGCCGAGCTGTCGGTGACAGCTGACGTTTCGCTGACGAGTTGTACTAATATCCTAATAAACCGTCTTTGCCTCCCGAAAGTCTGTGTTGTTCATTTCCGCGAATCCGCGAGTGCCCACTAGTGCGCTTGAGCGTCGGAGCGAATCTCCGCCGAGGGCGCAACATTTTGGGAATTCGTCCGGGATCGAACGGATCGAGCGGATCGTGCGCATCGCGCGGATCGTACAGATATTGCGGGAAGCGCGAAAAGCGCGGAGATGGCGTAGAGCGCAGTAAGCGCGGATCGTGTGCGGGCAGTTTGAGTGTAGTGCGAACTTTCTGGAATGGCCACGTCGGCTCCGTCCACAAGAAAACGACCACGAGCGGAGACTCCTCAGCCGACTTCGGGGACCAGCGCCTTCCATGAAACCACCCAATCGACCTCGGAAGTCAGTGTCCTTCAAGTCCTGTTGGAGCAACTTCGTGTGCTACGCGAGGAGCGCCAGCTGTAACGCGAGGAGCAGACGCGAAGAGAAGCGGACCTCACGGAGACGCTGCGACAGCGAAAGGAGGATCTGCAGCGTTAACGGACAAACTCCACAGTCCAGTTAAGTCCTTCCAATAATATTCCGTCGCGAGAGCCGAACCTTCTTGTCGCGAATGTCGGGGAAGGAGATGTGCGCGCGGCGTTAGGTTTTAAATTAAAGTCGGACATTTTCGACGGAACAGCGCCATTACGAGAGTTCTCTCAATTCGAATTGATCGCGCGTGCGAATCGTTAGAGTGACGCGACGAAGACGATCGCGTTAGCCTCAAATCTGAGGGGAAAGGCCTGTTCAATACTCGAGACTGTAGAAGACATCGAGCATTTAGAGGTCTCCGAGTTAAAATCAAAACTTGAGTTGCGTTTTGGAGAGAGGCATTTGTCCCATAGCTCTTACTCGCAATTCGTAAATAGGAGACAAAAATTCGGGGAAGATCTCACCGCACTGGGCTCTGATTTAGAGAAGCTCTCGAGACTGGCGTACCCCGAATGTCCTTTCGCAGTGCGCGATAAAATAGCGTGTATGCAATTCATTTCTGCACTCACCGACAGTTTTATTAAAAGAACGTTGCAAATGGAATGAATAACCTCCTTGAAAACTGCCGTCGAAAGGGCGAAAACGATAAGAAGCATTCAAGGAAATAGTTTCGAGAAAAGGAGAGATGAAAATTTTTCGAAACGCTCTCCAGCGGGAAGTGAGGGTTGGACGCAGAAAGGAGAACGAAAGGAGACGGTCGGAGAAGGAACAGTGTTGTTAGAAAGGGTCCACTTCTTCGTGCATGCGCGGTGTAGCGGCTGTTGCTCAGTGGCGTGACGTGACGGTATGGAGAGTGGAGACTACAGTTTTGGCGGTATTTCGTCGAGGCGGTATCGGTAAGGTTAAGGATATTTAGGTAAGTATTAAGTAATATGTAAGTTTTTCATTTTTTTAAGTAAGGACTAGTGTGCAATATGAATGCAATAAATTTAGAGTCTAAAGGAACTATTAAGAAGCAACGTATTAGAAATTTTAAGAATAAATGGTTAGAAGAAGATGTTTTTAAAGGATGGTTAGCTCCCCATCAAGTTCAAAATAAAGCTTTTTGTATTAAATGTGACACCACTATTAGATGTTCAAAATCACATTTAATAGGGCATTCACAGACTGTCAAACATATACAAAATATGAACAGTCAAAATCAAAGCTTCGAAGTTAAAAAAAAATTATCACATAAAGATAAAGTAAAACGCACAGAAATAAAACTATCAGCTTTCTTTGCCGAACACAATGTTGCCCTTTGCGTTACGGATCATTTAGTTCCTCTTTTAAAAGACATTTGTCTGGAGCCTGAAGTTGTGCAAGATTTTTCACTGGGTCCACTTAAGTGCACCAATATTATACAAAATGTAATCGCGAAACGTGAAATAGAAAAAATTATTAATAATTTACAAACTCGTAAATTTTCTATTTTAAATGACGAAAGCACGGATTTCACGGATACTAAATATATGTATCACGGATACTAAATGTATGTACTTGTTCAATATGTTACAACCGATAAAAAACTCAATTGTTAGAATTACTTCCTTTAGATGCAACTGATTGTACCGCGAATAAAATTTTTGAAATTTTCAAAACATTTTTAGAAAAAAAAAATTCCTATTAAAAATATCGTCGGAATGGCAAGTGATAATGCATCGGTAATGACTGGATGCAATAATTCTTTTTTTTCGCGTTTAAATTCTGAAATACCGGGTTTATTATTATTAAATTGTATCTGCCATTCTGCTGTAATTATAGCAAGTAAAGCCTGTGAAAAATTACCACAATCTTGCGAAAATTTAATTAGAGGGGTTGCTACTTACATTTCGAGCAGTGCGAAACGATGCAGCTTTGGGCGAATTTCAGGATTTTTTTAATGTAGAACGAAGAAAAATTCTTAAATTGTCGAACACGAGGTGGCTTGTATTACACAAGTGCGTTGTTCGACTTCTTGATAATTAGGACGTATTAAAACATTATTTTATTTTAGCTGTAGTAGAGAACAAATTAAAATCTGCAGAAGACATTTTAACATTATTAAATGATAATTTTATTAAAGCTTTTTTGTTGTTTTAAAATATGCGTTAAATATTTTTAACACATTTAATGCTATTTTCCAGTCCCGTAAAATTCTAGTTCATAAATTATATGATAACAGTCATTTATTAATTCGTCAAATTGCTAATAATTTTGTAGTTCCTGAGGCTTTAGAGAACATCACTACTTTAAATGTAGATGATGAAAAAAATATCGAACCTTTGACTAATGTATATGTAGGACAAGAATGTGAAAACTTTCTGATCTCACAACCAACAGAAAGTGCGCAACAAATCAAGTTACAATGTCTGCATTTTTATAAAACAATAATTAAAGAAATTCTTAAACGATTACCATATAATAATAACTTTTTTAAACAATTAAATTTTTCAGAAGCCGAAATTGCTCTTTATAGTGAAAATAGAAATGAAATTAAAGATTTATCTAATATTGCTACGCGTATTGGAAATATTAACATTACGCAATTAGCACTTGAGTGGAAAATTTTGCCAACCACTTTTAATGATTTAGAAAAAACTTATTTAGCTTCTCTAGAATTAAATAAAATGTGGAAAACTATTTTGGAATTTAAAAATGATAATGGTGATAAATTGTTTCCAAATTTAGATTTATTAATTGAAGCAGTATTTTCTTTGCCTCATTCGAATGCTGAACGCATATTTTCAATAGTCACGGACGTTAAAACTAAAAAAAGAAATCGTTTATCTGATAAGAATACTTCTGCAATTTGTATAGCGCGATCGAGCTTTCAAAGTTATGATTTTAACTGCACAAATTTTGAAATTCATAGCAGGCTTTTACAACTTCACAATGCGCAAAATTTATATGCTAATAGTGACTCTGATAGTGTGTCATCTGATAGTGATTAATATTTATATATATATTTTTATTATTTTAAATATTTTATTTTATGTTGCTATTTCTAAATATTTTACTTTGTGTTTAATTTATTTTTCAGTTTATTTTCTTAGCACTGCACACTAGTCCTACAATATTATTAATTATCTATATATTTTTTAAATTTGTGATTTTAATTTTAATTTTTTAGTTCCAGATTTTTCCCTATTTTTAATTTTTTCAATCATTAATTTTTTGTTTTATTTTAAGTGATAATAAGTGATAATATTTTTTATATTTTTATTAATATTATTTTCAATGTTATTTTATTTTGTACTCTCTAAATACTTTATTTTATGTTTATTTTATTTTTTACTTTATTTTCTTAGTATTACCAACTAGTCATAGCATTATCAATTACCTTAAATTTTTCTTTGTTATTTCTGTGATACTTTTAATTTTTTTAATTTTAATGTTTAAAAAATGTGATTAATATGTGATTATAATTAGTATATATACATATAAATGCCAAATGTTAAATATATATAGTATTATAATGTATATTTTTTGCAACGTAAAACTATTTCTATTATTTATTTTGTTTAATGTATATTATATATATGTAATTTTATGTTACGTCCGGAGACTCCACGATTTCTTCCATTCGCGAAAAACAACCAAATAGCGAAGTTATATAGAAATTAACTCGAAATGCATTAGACATAGCCAATACATAATCGGCGGTCTCGAATATTTCTTTTTTTTTATTTAATACTAATCAATCATCTAAAACCCACTCCTATAAACTCACGTCGCCGATCTTATAAACCGAGGCACGAGTTATTACTTCCAAACCTAAATACTGCAATAGATATGTCATCGTATGACAAAACACTTCGAAGAAATGAGTACCTAATGATGATTCTAAGAGATGGTTGCGAGCCGTGTGCAACCTCTGACCTAAGTCGAACTTATAATCCAATAGGAGACCGAGAAAAGGTAACATGCCCTTATTAGGAGATCGTAAATATTAAATGTAAATATTAATTACCAATCAAAGATGATCACTTGGAGATTTGGGAAGGGCTACCTTCCCCAAAAATCTAATATAAAAAGCGTGGTCCAGCGGAACTAGAACACACACTTCTTCTACTCTTCTTGACAGTCCTTTAAAGTGCGTAGTTCAGAGTTAATAGTTGTGCAAAGTTCATCACATTTCTTCCCGCATACCTTCAACCTAAATTGAGAGAGATATATATATATATATATATATATATATATATATATATATATATATATAGAAACGTCAGTGCACCTCTGAAGGGAACTCCCTCACAGTCGCACCAGCAAAAGTGAGTTATCTCATTTAATATATAAATACATGCCTCACTGCGTTCAAAATTCGTGGTGAATCGCGGAGTCAATTCGGAAATTCAAATCTTTTAGTGGCATTCGAAGGAATACCACCCGGTCCGCAGGACAACGATCCGGAACGCGAATTGAACCAGATTTTGGACGAATTAGAGGAATTCATCCGGTTGGATGACAGAGAGTTCTGGCGACTCTTCGACCTGCGTTTTCCTCCAGATCCTCTCCCCTATAATATATACCCCGATACTCCGCCACCGACACCCCCGTCTCCTCCTCGTCCTGCTCTCCCGCACGACGACGGGGCACCTATACGGCCCCCTAGTCCTCCTTCCGAAGAGTCCGAGAGTGACTCCGATATTGAACAAGCGGACTCCGAGGTGGAGTTTCCCGACTCTCCCGAGGTCATTGAGGAACGTCCTCACGGAGCTGAGCCGCTCCCCGACGACGAGGAACTCTTTTGTGAACCGTCTGCCAAGCGGAGAGCTCCATACCATTAAGACAAGAACTCTTTTTCCTCTCTCTCATGTCCTCCTACACATTCCTGATTTCTCCACACCCACATACACACACACACACACACACACACACACACACACACACACACACACATATAATAACTAATCCTAGATATTTTTACGTGAGACCGATATATATATATTTTTTTTTTTTATATACGAGACGATATGTAGACTTTATTACGAGATAGATAGTTAGATTTTATACGAGATATCTATTGCAGTACAACTAGACATACATATAATAATTTCGTTATCCGATATTATAAACAAATTTAGTAAATTTAATTCTTGTTACGTTACTTTAATCTATAATTTAGTTGTATCTACCTTTTTATTTTATGAATAAATTAGAATGTAAAATTTAACCAAATCCAAGACAACAATTATTTCGCTTTGAACTTCAACCTCGTTCATTCCTCCCTCGAGCTAGCACATGGTCCTGTCCCGGGGTAAGAGGGTTTAAACCTTGACCCGAAATAGGACCGACGATCGCATGGTTCGTTTATAGTGTCAAAGCGTCTCCAATGTTGACCTGTAGACGAAACATCCACATGCGATCGACTCGAAGCACTCGTCCCGATAGAGTGTCTTCGAGATTCAAAACAAACGGCTAGTTACGCCCTTCCTTGCCCGCTCCTTATCCCAGTCACTTGACATTGCAAGAAATTCACGGGTCCGGACGTAACATTTACTTGATATTAGAAAGATACTAAATAATTAAATTATATTTATATCTTTATATAAAATTATTTTATATAAAATGTTTTATTTTTGTAATTTGAAATGTTTTATTTTAAGAATGTTGGTAAGGTTTTTGACAGTTTTCCTTACTCCTCGCAACGAATGTTGACATTCTTTATAGATTCTGCCAAATAAAGTATTTTTATTTTAATTACATAAAATATGTGTGTTCTGTGTAACTAATTATTTCAATACCCTTCTATTTATCCTTTATTTCAGATATATTTATATTCTTTGTATTCTTTATATTCTTTATTGCAGATATATTGTTGATATATTAATTAAAAGAAAATTAATAGAGAGTAATGTAAGAAAAAGAGAGAGAGAGAGAGAGAGAGAGAGAAAGTGTGTGTGTGTGTGTGTGTGTGCGTGTGCGTGTGCGTGTGCGTGTGCGTGTGCGTGTGCGTGTGCGTGTGCGTGTGCGTGTGCGTGTGCGTGTGCGTGTGCGTGTGCGCGTGTGCGTGTGCGTGTGCGTGTGCGTGCGCGTGCGCGTGCGCGTGCGCGTGCGCGTGTGCGTGTATGTGTGTGTGTGTGTATGTGTAATTACACATTGACATTAAACTTTTTATTAATTTTTTTACAAAGTTTAGAAAATTGGGACCATACAGAATCCTTTAATAAGAGATTTAAGTACGTTACTGACGAACTCTTAATGCGCGTGTGCGAAGAAGTGGACCCTTTCTAACAACACTGCCTCAGTTCGAAAAAATCCAATGGATTTAGGTCCGGGGATCTTGCCGGCCAACGTATTGGTCCGTACCGGCCCATCTAACAGCCAGGAAATCATTCGTTTAAATAATTTGTCACTACTCTGGCATTTTGCGGTCCGGCGCCATCTTGTTGGAAAATAATTTTATTCCTATTTGCTAATGGCACTTCTTCCAAGAAATGTGAAAGATTTTCAATTAAAAATTCCAGGTATGATGCGCCATTTAAAATGTCTAGTAGAATTACTGGACCTAATATGTTTGTGCCTAAAATTCCTGCCCAGACGTTTAATTTCCATCGAGTTTGAAAATTTCTGGACCGAGTAACTTGAGGATTCTCGTCAGTCCATACATGCATATTGTGACAATTAAAAATTCCTTCTCGTGTGAACAACGATTCATCGCTGAATATCACACATGAAGGAAATTCCGCATCCTCGTCTACTCTTCTCAAGAAATATTCACAAAATCTTCTTCTTCGTGGATAGTCTTTCTCTCGTAAATCTTGCACTCGAGTATAATGATACGCGTGCAATTTTTCTTCCTTCAATATCCTCTGTATTGTGGAATAAGACAGATTGTGCTCCTGAGCAATGACCCGAATACTAGTTTCACGCTCTTGGTCTACAGCAGAAAGAACTGTCTCCCCAAATCCTAAATTTCTTGCATTGCGAGGTCTACCGCAATCTTGTTTCCTCGGTAAGACGCTGCCGGTCTCGAATAATCGTTGAGCTGCTCCAAGAATAACGTTGGCCGATGGATGTCTTGCTCTATTAGGATATAATTCTTGATATCTTCTTGTAGCAACGTGAGGCTGCCCCTGGCACTCACCAAGTGCCATTAACATATCATAATACTCTTCGTTCGTGTATTGTGCCATATTGTGTATCGTCCTGGCGATGCCTCTAATAACGCAGCCCCACAAAAAAAAGTGATCTGTCCGACGGACCAGACCAGTATATCCTTATGTATTTTGACCCGCTGAATCCGAATCCGAAGTCGTAATTGTTATAGAGGCTTTTGTTTCGCCTCTACAACCTAACTACAGCCTACCCTTTATAAAGTCCGACAAAAAAAAGTTGTCTGTCCGACGGACCAGACCAGTATATCCTTATGTATTTTGACCTGTAGGGGTTTTTCATCCCTACAACGTAACTAACCTAACCTTTAAAAAAAGTTAGATTGTAGGGATGGAAAAAGCCTTAAAAAAGCTCTATAACAATTCTGACTTCGGATTCGGATTCAGCGGGTCAAAATACATAAGGATATACTGGTCTGGTCCATCGGACAGACCACTTATTTTGTTTTGTGGGCCTTTTTAAAGGTTAGGTTAGTTAGGTTGTAGGGATAAAACAAAAGCCTCTATGACAATTCTGATATCGGATTCGGATTCAGCGGGACAAAATACATAAGGATACACTGGTCTGGTCCGTCGGACAGACCACTTTTTGGGGGGGGACTGTGTAATCGAAGGATTATTGATTCAAGCATCGATCGTTTTAGCCTATTTAACGATCTTTGCGGGGGGTCGATTCTCCCACCGCGCCCCCGCGACGTATCGTGTCGAGTGTCGCGTGATGTGGGTGTTGTGTCGCGCGACATCACCCCATCACAAGCACCTCAAAGGAAACAGAATTCTACTACGTACACGTCATTGTTCCTGTATAGCGCTAAAAGTAGAATAATCCGAATTTTTGTAAACATGCATAGCTACAAAGATTTGGGTAAAATTTGATTTGATCTTGGAATGATACCTAAAGATCAACTTGATCCCATAACATGACAACATACAAGATATTTTTTACTTCATGTCAAAATACTGTGAAGGTCTGTTTTGGAGCCTCATAACTCGAAAATTACTTAATGAAAATTTATTTTATTATAGTGTTTTGGGAAGCTCTCGATATAACCTACAGGAATATGTAACGAAAAATAGTAGGTTCCATTTAAGAAATTGAAGATAACCTTAATGTGACCTTCAAATTACTCTTCAAGGTCAAAGCAATGATACCGTCTTATGTCTCCTTCAAAACCATACAACTTTTGTCTGAAACATTTTTGTCTGCTAAGCTCAGTTTTTGAGATATTTTACTGTCCAAGTTAAAATGGAACACCCTGTATATATATATATATATATATATATATATATATATATGTATACAGTATGGCAATATGTATTTATATACAGGGTGAGCCATTTTAATTAACGCACGCAATTAAAATAGTTAATTAAAATGGCTCACCCTGTATATATAGCAACATATTGTTGCACCCTCGGCGGAGATTCGCTCCGACGCTCAAGCGCACTTGCGGGCACTCGCGGATTCGCGGAAATGAACAACACAGACTTTCGGGAGGCAAAGACGGTTTATTAGTATATTAGTATAACGGCTCGTCAGCAAAACGTCAGCTGTCACCGACAGCTCGGCACGAAATCCCAAGCGCGATCAAAATCAACAATTCTGGTCGCTAGAAGAATGCGTTTCGCCTCTTCTCGAGTCAGCAATTCAGCTCGATCTACAGGGTCGTTCCAGCGCGGGCGCAACACTGCCCTACCTCTTCCAGATTGTCGTCCCGACAATCAGGGAGACAGTTTTCTGTTGTTTGCTGTTCTTTTTTTTCTCCCTTCGAAGTGGACTCCAGGAACCCAAATGGCTTCCTGCCCTTCTCCAGCTGCTGCTTTCCAGGCACCGCTTCTCTCCAGTCCCAATCCTCTTCCGAAAACTTCTGGGCAGGACCCCAATTGACTTCTCCCCGAGAGAGCTGTACAGGCTCCCCCGCGTCGACTCCAGGGCGTCCTTCCTTTTTTTTCCGGAGTTTCTAGTACTCCGGCCCTGTCTTCAATCTTGAGCTTTGCGCGCTTCTCTCTTGGTCTTGCGAGCTTCCGTCTTCTTTTTTCAGACAAGGGGGGGGGTGCTAACTTCCCGTGGACCCAACGTCCTACAAGGACTTTCAAGTCCCTATCTCGGTGTCACGTTCCGTCTGTTTATTCGTTTCGGGCCAAAACACTTAAGTAGTTTACCCGGGACTTCGTTAAGTTGATTAGGATTTATTCATTGATCCCAAAAAGATACTGTATTTTGTAGGTGTGATAACGAGGATCGGTCTTCTTTATTTGACGGAAATCAGGATAATCGATCTGGAAATCTAGCGGGATTAATTTCAGGGAAGAGGGTTGAGGTTTTTCAATAGGCGTAATCTTTTCTAATTCCCGTAGTTTTTGAAGGAGGGGGAAACGATCGGTACTTGTAGAAATAGCTTGTTTGATTTGGAATTTGATCCGTTTAATCAGGACGCGTTTACCCGCTCTTTTATGCATTTGTAGTTTACGTTTATTTCCTGAGAATAAGTCGAGTAATCGCTACTCGTCGGCAGCGACAATCAATCCGCTACGCTCTTCGGCAGCGAAAAGATAAACCTACTCTCGAGGAAAATATTATAGTATAAATTTCGCCAGGAACAAACTTTATAGTCGCTACACTCTTTGGCAGCGACAGAACCCAATCCACTACACTCGGCAGCGTCGAACAGTCAATCAAATCCGCTACACTCTTCGGCAGCGTAAAGACCCCCGATCTGCTACGCTTGTCAGCGTAAGGGTGCAGTCCTATGGAGCGTATCGCGCGTATCGCGGATTGCGCTATCGAGAATCTGACCAATCGCGGACGTTCCGCTGTTTTCGATACGCGGGAGTTTCGTTCCTATGGTCCCATGGCGCGGAAATCGAATCAAGCGAATGATCAATCACGTAACAATTTTCATTATTTCCTTCAACTAAACAGTCTTGTGATTGGCGAACCGCCGATCCGCTTACGCTAATTCCGCTACATGGGACCATATCCCGCGTATCGAAAACAGCGGAACGTCCGCGATTGGTCAGATTCTCGATACGCGCAATCTGCGATACGCGCGATACGCTCCATGGGACTGCACCCTAAGGGCCAAGCTTGCTCTTGGAAATAATTATTGAGATTTCGAGTAGGATCAATCCCCAAATTTTGAGCCTTCTTGAGTTCAGCCTTAATTACCTTTATTTCAGTAAGGTTCAAATGCGTGAAGTTACAAAGATATAGCAAGCGAAGCGTGAGTGACAAATTGGACTTAGAAATATCGCGAGAGCGACGATTCGAGTAAGGATTTAGGCAGAGTTAAAGGCCGACTGACAGGCCGAAGTTAACTAAATGACTGGTCGAAAAATGACTGACACTGTTCGGCGTTTTTCCGCCCTATTTATACCCAAATGACTAGAACCTCCCCCGCGAGATTCCCACCATTTCACACACATTTTCTTAAGTAAGGAAGGATTTTATTGCAGTATTTAAATAAGATTTTTAAACGTTAGGACTACAGAGCAGGCATCCCTTGCCCTGGAGATTATTATTTCCATATGTGTCTGTTAAGATAAGCATTTTATAGCTTTTTCCAGCTGTGTGCACTTGTACCGAAATTCTGGCGAGAAACAATGTTATTTTAATTTTTAAATAATTTTAATCACCACGAAATGTACGATTCGGATATATAGGTGAGACGCTGTCTGAATTTCGACAGTTCTACGAGTTCTAAAATTTTTCTCGTGTAGTCCTGAACGTATCCAAAGATTTTCTAAAGAGTTCTGGTAATTTGCATTATTATTTAATTTTTTAAATAATTTTTAAGTCCAAAAATCGCGCGTTTTCTCATAAATGGGTGAGACGCTGTGTGATATATCAGAGTTCTGATCACAGTATTATATTTTTCAAGTAAGTAGGAATGTATTTAACCGCCTTCCGCAGAGTTCCGATGGATATTGTTATTTATTATTTGTTTAAAAATTTTTAAAGTTCAAAAATCGCGCGATTTCTCATAAATGGGTGAGACGCTGTGCAGTATCTCAAAGTTCTGATCACAGTATTACATTTTTCAAGTAGGTAGGAATGTATCTAACTGCCTTCCGCAGAGTTTCGATGGATATTGTTATTTATTATTTGTTTAAAAATTTTTTAAGTCCAAAAATCGGCGCCTACGTTAAAAACTTGTAGTGGGGATTTACCCTTGCCAGCAGGACCTCTCTTGACAACACAAATTTCACAAGTCCTACACCACTCTTCGACATCCTGTTTACAAGTGGCCCAGTAAAAACGCTTTCGGATCTTTTCTAACGTTTTGTTAATCCCAAAATGCCCTCTTGAAGAAGAGTTGTCGGCCTTTTCTAAAATTTTCTTCCTACGCTTCTGGGGAACTAATAATTGAAGGAAGTAGGACTTTAGATTTGGAGCCTCCCATCTTTTATAAAGAAGTCTGTTCCTCAAAACTAGAGCATCCCAATAGCTCCAGTAAATTCGTGAAGACGCGTCCAAAGATGAGAATTCAGCACGTTGGAGGCATACTCCGGCTTCCTTGGCCAAATAAATTGGAGAAATGTAAGGATCCTCCTTTTGATCCTTCTGCCATTCTTCTAAGTTTTCCACTTCTAATGTTATTCGAGCGATGGCCCTCTCCTGCCCTTCAGCGTTTCTGCGCTTGACTTTGGCGTAATATCCGCAGCTTTCTAGCTCGCATTGACGCCTGGAAAGTCCATCCGCATTCCCATGTACTAATCCTTTTCGATGCTCCACTTCGAAATTGTATTGTTGAAGCCTCTCCACCCAACGTGCCAATTGTTCTTCTAAATCCTTAAAAGACAACAACCACTTTAAAGAAGCGTGATCTGTAATCTGGATCAAAAATCTCCGTCCGTATAGATAATGACGAAAAGATTTTACCAAGTCAACTATCGCTAACAATTCCCGTCTAGTCACACAATAATTCTTCTCAGTTTTGTTTAACACTCGGCTAAAATACGCGATAACTTTTCATTCCTCCTTTGAGACAATACCGCTCCAATCCCGATATTAGAGGCATCAGTATCTAAAATGTACATTCCATTCCTTTTAGGAAAGAAAAGCACAAGGGAGATGCTCGCTCAATGCTCGCTTTAAATTTTCAAAAGCGCATTGACTTCCCTCTTCCCAAGAAAACTTAGATTGGTTTTCAGTAAGTGCGTACAAAGGTTTAGCTACTAAAGAAAATCCTTTTACAAATCTACGATAATACGAGCAAAAACCTAAGAAGCTACGCAATTGCTTTTTAGTATGAGGGACAGGCCAATCTCTGACGGCAACGATCTTTTCTGGATCTGTGGCAACTCTCTCTTCCGAAACTATATGTCCCAAATATTTAACATTTCTCTCAAAAAGAACGCACTTCTTTGGATTAATTTTCAAACGTGCCTCTCGTAATCAAAGAAATACTTCTTTTTAATTTCTTAATATTTCATCAAAAGTTTTTCCAAAGATAATGACGTCATCTAAATAGACCAAGCAAATCTTTGAAAGCAATCCCTGTAGTACTTTTTCCATAAGGCGTTCGAAAGTAGCGGGGGCGTTACACAAACCAAAAGGCATAACTGAGAATTGCCACAGCCCATTTCCGATTAAGAATGCCGTCTTCTCTTTATCTCGCGGACGAATTTTTACCTGCCAATATCCACTTTTTAAGTCTAGCGTAGAAAACCAAGAGTTACCTGATAATTGGTCGAGTATGTCGTCAATCCGAGGGAGGGGATAAGAATCTTTTACCGTCACAACATTTAACTTTCTATAATCCACACAAAATCGGATAGTTCCATCTTTTTTCCTTACTAAAACTGCGAGAGAAACCCATGGAATTTGAGACTCTTCAATTACTCCTTGTTTCCTCATATCCTCAATATTTTTAAAAACTTCTTCCCTCATATGGATTGGTATACGTCGAGGAACCTGCTTTATGGGAGGAGAGTCTTTCACATTAATTTCATGTTTAATAATATCGCAATTTCTGGCGACAACATTTTCGGAAAATACGTCATTAAATTCAATTAGAAAATTGGAAAAGATTCCTTTCTCTTACTCACTTAAATTTGCAGAATTATTTTCATAAAGCTCTTTTAAGACGATAGGGATTTTTTTAGAAAAATCTTCAATTCGGGAGCAATTCAAATCTTTTTCTTTAAGAGACTCAGAAACACCAAAAGCTGACTCAAAAACATTTACTAAATTAATAGCTTTTAAGAAATCAACTCCTAAAAGGCAATCATCATTAATATCAGCGACAAACATACAGACTTCTTTAAAATATTTTCCAATCTGGACTTCTACATTGACTTTGAATTCAATCGAAATTTTCTCTCCTGTTGAATATCTCAAATTACATTTTTCAACGCGAATCCTTTCCTTAATATTATCGATTGCTATTCAAAATGGAAATGTCAGAGTCCATGTCTATCTTAAAGGAACAAATCTCTTTATCCAATTTTCCGATATAACAAAAATTGTCGGAACATTTCTTAATTCTATTCAAATTAAAATTCTTAAAATATTTTGTCAGGGAATCACGCGCGCGAGTTGATCTTACTCCGCTAAGATCAACTAAACCGAGTTTCCCTTGTTCTCCGGACACTCCGAACGGAAATGGCCCGTTTTGCCCCAAGTCCAACACCCTTTCCGACTGTTTCTATTAATTTTTCGGCCCTCCGTATTTTTTCCTTCTCAGGGTACGTTCCACTTATCGCCCATGGCGACCGTGGAGTCGTTTCACCCTTGTTTAATATATACTAATATATATATATATATGTAATAACAACAAGGATGAGACGATTCCGCGGGCGCCGCGGCCGATAAGTGGAACGTACCCTCAGTGTTGTTAGAAAGGGTCCACTTCTTCGCGCACGCGCATTAAGAGTTCGTCAATAACGTACTTAAATCTCTCATTAAAGGGTTCTGTATGGTCCCAATTTTCTAAAATTTGTAAAAAAATTAATAAAAAGTTTAATGTCAATGTGTAATTACATACACGCACACACACACACACTCTCTCTCTCTCTCTCTCTCTCTCTCTCTCTCTCTCCCCCCTCTCTCTCTCTCTCTCTCTTTCAAATGGAGTAGCTGTGTGAAACATCGCTCTGTCTTTATAGTGTCTTTTCAGACAGAAAAAGATCAGGAGGAGAGTAGAAAAGTTGGTGTAGTGATAGTTGCATAGACCGGGGATAGCAGGAATTGTTATCTAGCCGAGAAGTGCAGATCTGTGAATGCCTGAGGTACATTACTGATCAGGTGTACTGCCGAGGTTATGGCATGCAGGCATTGAGGTGGACGGAATCTGCTGACGTGTAGGCGGACGGCGGCAGAACGCAGGTGCTGACGATCGGTGCTGACGATCGGTAAATTATGGAAGAAGATATGGAATACCGATGCTCGGCATGCAAGAAGGCTATTAAAACTGAAGTAGTGCAATGCAAATCATGCGTTAAACTGTTTTACCATCCAGGCTGTGTTTGTAAACACAAAATTTATGATAGAAATAATGAACTAATACAGTGTCATAGTCCTTTTGAAAAGTTTTTGATTGAGAGTGATAATGGAGAAGGAGCAAAGACAGGTAGCAATAGAGATAGACTAGGATCGACAGGAGCGTCTGGAAGACCAGGCACAAGCAGGAGTGGATCACCAAATATGGATGCAAAAATAGATTGGCTTGTGAAAACAGTCAAAGAAATAAAAGACGAGACTATATGTAAGAAAGAAATTAAAACAATGATAAGGGAAATTGTCCAACTGGAATTTAAGAGTATCAAAGAAGAACTAGAAGAAGTAAGAAGGATGCTGTCCACTGGACCTAACAATTCATCAAGAGGAGCACAGAAGAGTTTCAGTGAGATAGTTAAAGAAAAGAAGAAAGAAAATGTTATAATTGTTAAACCAAAGGTCCAGCAAGAAAATGTTGATACGGCAATGTTAATAAAAAAGAAGATCGATATAAAGAATATGGAAATGGGAGTAACAAAGTTAAGGAAAGGAAACAATGGTACAGTCATCCTGGGATGTGAGACTGGAGAAGAAATGGCAAAATTGAAAACTACAATACAAAACAAGTTGGGTGATAACTTTAAAGTCACTGAGTCACTACAAATGAAGCCAAAATTAAAAATTGTATATATCGACGAAGAAGAATGGAAGATGAGTGATGAAGAATTAATTGATACAATCAAAAAGCAGAATAAATCTGGAATACGTGAAGAAAGTAATATGAGAATAGTGAAAAGATTAAAAACTCAATCTAATAGAAGATGTAAAACAGAAGGCGCCATAATAATCGAAGTTGATGAAAGAACTCATGAATTAATGTTGAGTCAAGGAAAGATAAATATAGGATGGAAAAGATGTCCTGTATTTAATCATATCAGTGTCATGAGATGCTTTAAATGTTGGGGTTACCACCATATTGCGAAAAACTGTAAACGAGATGTAGCGTATCATAAATGTGCGGGTAATCACAACTCAAATGAGTGTACATCAAATAAGAAGAAATGTATCAACTGTATGTATAAAAACCAAACGTACAATCTGAAGATAAAAGATGACCATGATGCATTGAGTCCAGAGTGTCCGACATTTAAGAGGGTTCTACAAGAGGAGAAGAGAAGGGAGGATACAAAATAGCAATTACAGAAAGAAGAGGAACAGATAATATATACAAATGCGCAAAGTTTAATGGCACACAAGGACGAGATACAGCACCAGATTATGAAGAAATTAAATCCGGCAGTTATTGCACTGTCGGAGTCGAGACTGACTGCGGAAATTGAAGACAGCGAAATAAGTGTATCGGGTTACAGTGTGGTTAAATGTGACGCGGAAAATAGGAATACAGGGGAGGTTACTCAGTATGTAAGAGATGATATCAAGTATGAAATGGTGGTATCAAAAAAATTGGAAAGGGTTGTGTGGTGCGTTGCAATAGAAGTAAAAGAGAAATTGTTTAAAGGAGTGTTAATGGTAATATATCATTCACCGAGTGCGTCACATGGAGAGTTTATAGGATTCTTAGAGGAAATAGTAGAAGAATTAACGATAAAAGAAGAGTGTATAATATTAGGGGACTTTAATATAGATTGTATGATAGACTCTTATTATACAAATAAACTGCTAACGACTATGCAAAGTCTTGGTATGAAGCAATATGTTGATAAACCAACGAGAGTTACCAAAAATGGTAAAACAATTATAGATCTAGTTTTTGCGAATAAAGAAATAAATGTAGAAGTTAAGTACGAACCTAAGATAACGGATCATGCGTGGATAAAAGTCGCGATAAATACGAACAAGATTGTTGTTTAAGTTCGTCTGAATGTTATTATATTTCGTTATTATCTAGTATTATATTGTATTTGGACCATTAGACTCGATCATCTAATTCGAAATTGTTTGTCACGATATTTGTTCTCGATCGTCGTTATTTTTCGGTGTCCTTGTTTTCGCCGCATTCGAGTCAATATTCGTCCAGCCAGTTATTTGTTCTCGAGCGACATTTGATCTTTCCCTTTCTCTAACGATCCCGATCGACGGATATAAAAGGGAGGATCGTTCGGCGGCGACAGCTTTTTCGACTCGGCGATTCAATTAGCGATCTCGGGCCACTGGAGCAACCGACTAGGCAGAATCCGCTCGATTCTGCTCTCGTTCGGCTTCGCCGCCAAATCACCGTTGCGACTGCAAGCACGAAGAATAAACTGGTGGTCTATAATCTGAAGCACCTTTTTTCAACCTCGCCTTGTCCAACGTGCCCATCCGTTCCGTCGCCTATCGCTATCGCTCATTCCGAACATCGTCTTTTCTGGCTCGTTGCTGCTCCTACACTTAATTCCTCTCGCGCTCCTCTATGCGATCCCGGCATATTCAGTCGGCGAACGAACAGGATTCTTTCGTTCGTCAACAATTGTAAATAAATATAAAGAATACAGTGACAGGGATTATAGTAGATATAATGCGGATGAGTTTGTTAAGCTAGTAGAGAGTAACCTAGAAAAAGGATATGATTTAGTAATTAATGATTTAGATATTAATGTAAGGGCAAAGAATTTAATTAATAGTATTGTAGATGCGCTAGAGACCTCAGCACCTAAGAAAATTTTTAAAATACCGAAAATATGGGAAGGGAAAAAATGGTATACAAAGGAAATAGAAGAATTAGCGACAAGAAGAGATAAGGCATATAGAAAAGCACTGTACGATAGCACGGAACAAAACTGGCAACAATTTAAAATTGAAAGAAATGCAGTAGTTAATTTAATTAGAACAAAGAAAAAAGAATATTATGAAAACATGATTGATCATAATAGTAACAATCCTACAGTTATGTGGAAATCATTAAAAGAAATTATTAGAGGAGGACCAATAGGCGCGAAAGTTGTAGAAAATATAGATTTTGAAATATTAGATAATAATATAGAGTGTAGTATAGCTAATAAATTTAACTTATATTATATACAAAGTATTAAAGACATAGTTATATCTATAGATAAGAATTTTACAACGAGCACAAATAAGAGAACTATTTATTGTATTGAAAAGAAGGGAGAGTTAGATAAATTTGAGTCAATTACGACAGAAGAGGTAAAAATAATCGTTAGGGAATTACCAAAAAAGAAAGGTACAGAAGAAGGAATAACTAGTGATATATTAAAAACGGTGTTTTGTGTCATAGGAGAGGAATATTGTGATATAATAAATAAGTCATTGAGTGAGGGTTGTTTTTTAAAAGAATGGAAGACATCCACGATAATTCCAATACCAAAAGTAGAGAAACCTAAGAGGGCAAGTGATTATAGGCCTATAAATATACTACCAATATATGAAAAGGTATTAGAGAAAATAGTTAAAAAACAAATTGAGGATTACCTAGAAAAAAACAATATCATAACGGAACATCAGTCGGGATTCAGAAAAAATTATTCGTGTGAAACAGCAATTCAAACAGTTATTGATGAATGGAAATTGATTATTGTGAGAGACAAATAGTAGGAGTTATTTTTGTAGATCTTAAACGGGCATTCGAGACAATTGATAGAGGAAGATTATTAGAGAAATTATATCAGTACGGTATTACAGGAACAGTTCTAGAATGGTTTAAGTCGTATTTAAAAGATAGAATGCAACAAGTTCAATTTAATGATGGATGGTCTAAGATACTGATTACGGAATACGGAGTGCCACAGGGTTCGGTACTGGGCCCATTGTTGTTTATAATATATATGAATGATATTGTTAATGTTTGCTCGGAAGTGTGTAGTATAAAAATGTTTGCAGACGATACCTTAATATATGTGTAACAGGTGAGAGTAGTGTGGAAGTAGAGAGGAAATTGAATATTGCATTTAACGCAGTGGAGGAATGGATGAATACTAATAAACTGAAATTGAATGCAGGAAAAACGAAATATATGTTAGTTAGAAGTATAAGAAAAGAATTGAGAGGCAATACTATTGTAAAATGCTTGGATGGAAATGAGATTGAGCGCGTAGAAATAATGAAATACTTAGGTGTAATTATTGATGATAGACTTAGATTCAGCGGTCACTGCGATTACATGCTAAAGAAAATAGGGAAGAAAATAAGTTTTTTAAATAGAATAGGGAATTATATCTCGGCTTACACTAGATGTACGATATATAAGTCAATAATAGCACCTCACTTTGAGTACTGTGCGACGCTACTAATTGATATGGGAGATACACAACTAAGTAGGCTCCAAAAAGCGCAAAATAGAGCTATGAGAGTCATATTGCAATGTGACAGACGTACCAAAGTAAAATGTATGCTACAAACGCTGCAATTTATGAACATAAGACAAAGGCTGTACTACAATACGTGCATATTTATTTTTAAGATCTTAAATAATATGATGCCGGAGCAATTTAGTAATAGACTTAGAATAATAGGGCAAGAACGCGAAACTAGGCAGACAGGAAACATTGCAGTTGATTTCCGCAAAACAAGAAGCGCGCAGAAAAGTTTATTTTATGAGGGTGTGCTAATGTATAACGCATTACCACCCGAAATTAAACATTGTAATTGCTGTAAAAGGTTTAAACGAATGTTAAGAGAATTTGTTATAAATGATGTAACATAAAATTGTATTTATATATGTTGTGAAAATAGCTGAGAAAGCTAATAAACAATCAATCAAAAATCTCTCTCTCTCTCTCTCTCTCTCTCTCTCTCTCTCTCTCTCTCTCTTTCTTATTATACTCTCTATTAACTTTCTTTTAATTAATGTATCAACAATATATCTGCAATAAAGAATATAAAGAATACAAAGAATATAAATATATCTGGAAAGGATAAATAGAAGGGTATTGAAATAATTAGTTACACAGAACACACATATTTTATGTAATTAAAATAAAAATACTTTATTTGGCAGAATCTATAAAGAATGTCAACATTCGTTGCGAGGAGTAAGGAAAACTGTCAAAAACCTTACCAACATTCTTAAAATAAAACATTTCAAATTACAAAAATAAAACATTTTACATAAAATAATTTTATATAAAGATATAAATATAATTTAATTATTTAGTATCTTTCTAATATCAAGTAAAATTACATATATATAATATACATTATTAAATTAATATTAAACAAATAAAATAAATAATAGAAACAGTTTTACGTTGCAAAAAATATACGTTATAATACCATATATATTTAATATTTGGCATTTATACGTATATACACTAACATTATGATCACATATTAATCACATTTTTTAAAAATTAAAATTAAATTAAATTAAAAATTTAAAAAATTAAAAATATCACAAAAATAACAAACAAAAATTTAAAATAATTGATAATGCTATGACTAGTTTGCAATGCTAAGAAAATAAAGTAAAAAATAAAATAAACAAAAAATAAAGTATTTAAAGAGTACAAAATAAAATAACATTGAAAATAATATTAATAAAAATATAAAAAATATTGTCACTTATTATCACCTAAAATGAAACGAAAAATTTGTTGATTATATACAGTTAATTTACGCGTTTAAACAATTTAAGCTCATTTTCTGATTATTTTTACGCACACTATTTGATTTTATTTTTATCCCTAGCATTAGTGCAGGAGTTAGTGCGGAACTGTGTAGATGGCTTTAGTTACTCTCTCCTTAGATATATATATATATATATATATATATATATATATATATATATATATATGTATTCGTCTCTCTCTATTTTTTGTACTTTTCGCTCGCCGCTCTTCCTGGCATAATCACACGCAATAAAGATTTTGATAAGAGCGTAATTACTGTATCATTGTACTGTATTCCTCAATCAGTATAGCTGGGATTCCATTGAATTACTGTGATTGTATGCAGCGTCGTGCACAGTCCGAGTCTATTCGATAAAGGTTTTCTACAAAATTAGTGATTAAAAAAATTAAAAATAGGGAAAAACCTGAACTAAAAAACACAAATATAAAAAGTATATAGATAATTAATAATACTGTAGGACTAGTGTGCAGTGCTAAGAAAATAAACTGAAAAATAAATTAAACACAAAGTAAAATATTTAGAAATAGCAACATAAAATAAAATATTTAAAATAATAAAAATATATATATAAATATTAATCACTATCAGATGACACACTATCAGAGTCACTATTAGCATATAAATTTTGCGCATTGTGAAGTCGTAAAAGCCTGCTATGAATTTCAAAATTTGTGCAGTTAAAATCATAACTTTGAAAACTCGATCGCGCTATACAAATTGCAGAAGTATTTTTATCAGATAAACGATTTCTTTTCTTAGTTTTAACGTCCGTGACTATTGAAAATATGCGTTCAGCTTCCGCATTCGAATGAGGCAAAGAAAATACTGCTTCAATTAATAAATCTATATTTGGAAACAATTTATCACCATTATCATTTTTAAATTCCAAAATAGTTTTCCACATTTTATTTAATTCTAGAGAAGCTAAATAAGTTTTTTCTAAATCATTAAAAGTGGTTGGCAAAATTTTCCACTCAAGTGCTAATTGCGTAATGTTAATATTTCCAATACGCGTAGCAATATTAGATAAATCTTTAATTTCATTTCTATTTTCACTATAAAGAGCAATTTCGGCTTCTGAAAAATTTAATTGTTTAAAAAAGTTATTATTATATGGTAATCGTTTAAGAATTTCTTTAATTATTGTTTTATAAAAATGCAGACATTGTAACTTGATTTGTTGCGCACTTTCTGTTGGTTGTGAGATCAGAAAGTTTTCACATTCTTGTCCTACATATACATTAGTCAAAGGTTCGATATTTTTTTCATCATCTACATTTAAAGTAGTGATGTTCTCTAAAGCCTCAGGAACTACAAAATTATTAGCAATTTGACGAATTAATAAATGACTGTTATCATATAATTTATGAACTAGAATTTTACGGGACTGGAAAATAGCATTAAATGTGTTAAAAATATTTAACGCATATTTTAAAACAACAAAAAAGCTTTAATAAAATTATCATTTAATAATGTTAAAATGTCTTCTGCAGATTTTAATTTGTTCTCTACTACAGCTAAAATAAAATAATGTTTTAATACGTCCTAATTATCAAGAAGTCGAACAACGCACTTGTGTAATACAAGCCACCTCGTGTTCGACAATTTAAGAATTTTTCTTCGTTCTACATTAAAAAAATCCTGAAATTCGCCCAAAGCTGCATCGTTTCGCACTGCTCGAAATGTAAGTAGCAACCCCTCTAATTAAATTTTCGCAAGATTGTGGTAATTTTTCGCAGGCTTTACTTGCTATAATTACAGCAGAATGGCAGATACAATTTAATAATAATAAACCCGGTATTTCAGAATTTAAACGCGAAAAAAAAGAATTATTGCATCCAGTCATTACCGATGCATTATCACTTGCCATTCCGACGATATTTTTAATAGGAATTTTGTTTTTTCTAAAAATGTTTTGAAAATTTCAAAAATTTTATTCGCGGTACAATCAGTTGCATCTAAAGGAAGTAATTCTAACAATTGAGTTTTTTATCGGTTGTAACATATTGAACAAGTACATACATTTAGTATCCGTGATACATATATTTAGTATCCGTGAAATCCGTGCTTTCGTCATTTAAAATAGAAAATTTACGAGTTTGTAAATTATTAATAATTTTTTCTATTTCACGTTTCGCGATTACATTTTGTATAATATTGGTGCACTTAAGTGGACCCAGTGAAAAATCTTACACAACTTCAGGCTCCAGACAAATGTCTTTTAAAAGAGGAACTAAATGATCCGTAACGCAAAGAGCAACATTGTGTTCGGCAAAGAAAGCTGATAGTTTTATTTCTGCCCGTTTTACTTTATCTTTATGTGATAATTTTTTTTAACTTCGAAGCTTTGATTTTGACTGTTCATATTTTGTATATGTTTGACAGTCTGTGAATGCCCTATTAAATGTGATTTTGAACATCTAATAGTGGTGTCACATTTAATACAAAAAGCTTTATTTTGAACTTGATGGGGAGCTAACCATCCTTTAAAAACATCTTCTTCTAACTATTTATTCTTAAAATTTCTAATACGTTGCTTCTTAATAATTCCTTTATACTCTAAATTTATTGCATTCATATTGCACACTAGTCCTTACTTAAAAAAATAAAAAACTTACATGTTATTTAATACTTACCTAAACATCCTTAACCTTGCCGATACCGCCTCGACGAAATACCGCCAAAACTGTTGTCTCCACTCTCCATACCGTCACGTCACGCCACTGAGCAACGGCCGCTGCACCGCGCATGCACGAAGAAGTGGACCCTTTCTAACAACACTGACTGGAGGTAGATTGGGTCAAACCGAGAAGAAAAGTTATGTGCCATTTTGCAAAATTCCTATTAATTATCGAGCAATTAATTAAAAATGTTATAGCGAATGAGCGCTTGGATTGAACGCGACGAGTGATATATGGCGAAGAGAGGTGAAGTGGGTGGAGTCAGTGAGCGTCGGTTCGCTAGCGTTGGTGGGGGGGGGGCGACAGGGGGCGACACAAGTTTTTCTCGCGTCGGTCGCCGCTCGCCGCGTGCCGCTTACCAACCGTTGCTCGCTGACTCCACCTCTCCTCGCCACATACCGCTTGCCGCTTGCAATCCAAGCGCTCATTCGCTATAATATTTTTAATTAATTGTTCGATAATTAATAGGAATTTTACAAAATGGCATATAACTTTTCTTCTCGGTTTGACCCAATTTACCTCCAGTTTTCGGGTTGGCACTTTAAATCAAACATCCTGTATATTCAACTTTATTTTGACTACTAAATTTTGGAATTTAAATATATTTATAAACAAACCTAACATTAAAACAATCTAAATTTTGCTACCTTCTAGGCTCACATTATCAAGTATGAGGATAAAATATGAAAATACTATACACGTTCTAATTTAGTTTTAAATCTAAACTATACATTTTGAAGAGTTTGTAGTTGAAAAAAATTTTAATTCCCTAATTGTAAATGTCAAAATTTGAATTTTCTTCATATTAGGTTTGCGCATAAGTTTATATTTAAAAGTAGAGTAAACAAAATAAATAAATAACAACAGTTCTTCTGGTATTTTCATGTTTTGACATATTTAGTGATTATTTTATACCTTTTCTAATGAATTTATGTATTTTGTTATGGCTGTATAAATTAAATGATATGCAGAGCAATTATTTCATTACACGCGCAATAGTATAAAATGCAGAATATTGCATTACACTCTCAATAGCAGAAAATGTTTATATATTAAAACACAAATTACAGAAAACTAGAGGGGGAAGAATCCGAAATTCACGGACGTTATACAATTTTTTTATTTCATCCCTTCTGGTAAGGGTGAATCCTGGTGACTCCATTGTTTTGTAACTTCGTGAGTCGTTTTATTTCGAAATAAAAGATTTAAATATAGAAAATTGAGGGAAGAATCCGAAAATCACAGGAGTTATGCAATTTTTTTTATTTCGTCCTTTCTGGTAAGGGTGAGTTCCGACGACTCTATTGTCTTGTAACTTCGTGAGTCATTTTATTTCGTAATAGAAGATTTAAATATAGAAAATTGGGGGGAGAATCCGAAAATCACGGGAGTTACGCAATTTTTTAAATTTCATCCCTTCGCTAAGAGTGAGTTCCAGCGACTTTATTGTCTTGTAACTTCGTGAGTCGTTTCACTTCGTAATAGAAGATTTAAATATAGAAAATTGGGGTCGAGAATCCAAAAATCACGGGAGTTATTCAATTTTTTAAATTTCGTCCCTTCTGGTAAGGGTGAGTTCCAGCGACTCTATTGTTTCGTAACTTCGTCAACCGTTTTATTTCGTAATAGAAGATTTAAATATAGAAAATTTGGGGGATAATCCGAAAATCACGGGAGTTATGCAATTTTTTAAATTTCGTCCTTTCTGGTAAGGGTTGAGTTCCGGCGACTCTATTGTTTTGTAACTTCTTGAGTCGTTTTATTTTGTAATAGAAGATTTAAATATAGAAAACTGGGGGAAGAATCCGAAAATCACGGGAGTTATGCAATTTTCTTTATTTCATCCCTTCTGGTAAGGGTGAGTTCCGGCGACTCTATTGACTTGGAACTTCGTGAGTCGTTTTATTTCGTAATAAGAGATTTAAATATAGAAATTTGTGGGGAGAATCCAAAAATCACGGAAGTTATGCAATTTTTTAAATTTCATCCCTTCTGGTAAGAATGAGTTCCGGCGGCTCTATTGACTTGAAGCTTCGTGAGTCATTCTATTTTGTAATAAAACTCCTGGATATAAAGAATTGGATGTGTAATCCCAAAATTGTGAATTTTCTAAAATTCGTTACACAGCAACGTTGGAAATTTCACATCATTATTAACCAATCTCTGATATAATAGCCACTGCGTGCGTAGATAGTGACATGCGCGTGCAGGTAGCAAGATGCGCACATAACAGTTATGCATAAATTAGAGTTTACTAAATAATCCAACAATGTTTCATTAATATTTCTTAAATATTTTATATATGTTAAATTTATATACCACAATGTATATTCTACAATGAATATTCTACTTGTATATTAAATTAAAGTTCATAAAATGTTATGTACATTTCACGAACATTTGAATATTCTAAGAACATTTTTATAATGTTCCATACATTTAAAACCTACGGAACATTTCAGGAATATTTAGGGTTTGTATTTTAGGATGGTTTGTTTTACGTTAATAAAATCACCCCTTTGTTCACGATTTATGTGAAACCGCGATATTTATTAATTCTTGATTTAGAGTGGACTGTATCTTACAAATGATTATATATGCTGACTGTTCGAGAGCTAAATTCGAAGTGAAGACGGGTGGTCATCCTGAGCTATCTGAGAGTCAATATCCGTGCGAGGTGGGAGAACAAATAAATCCACCTGCTAATAACGTGATGAGCAAAACAAGTCTCTCTCTAACAAACTCGAGTATTATTAAATTTTAAACCAATAAGAATATTATTGAATATGTCACGAAAATATTTTACAACCCGCCGCCCTTGAAAGAACCTACTTTCAAAAAGAATATAATAAAAAAGGCAAGTATAAAAATAAGATACGCAAAATCAAAATGATAAGTCCACAGTTACATTTCGTCCAAAGGTAAAATACATAATTTCGATATCGGTCTATCAACAGTCCCTTTGGAAGTCAATATAGTAGCAGTTTGCGCCATTCCATCTGCTCCGGGATAAATCTTGCAAATACGGCCCAGTATCCACTGCACTGGAGGTAGCCCTTGTTGCTGTACTAACACCATCTGACCTTGCTGCAGTTGCTTCCCCTTATTGGCTTGCCAACGTATCCTCTGCTGCAGCTGGTTTAAGTATTCGGTATGCCACCTTTTCCAGGCATCTCCGATTAAAAAATGATCTCCGATAAAAAAGATAAATCGTTTGGATCGTTTGAGAGGGGGGTTATAGGACGTGAATTTAGGATTGCTTCTATCTGCGTTAATAACGTATACATTTCATCGTAATTCAGATGAGCTTGACCTATGACTTTGCGTAAATGTGATTTTGCTGATTTCACCGCTGCCTCCCATAATCCTCCGAAATTCGGTGCGTTGGGTGGAATAAAGTGCCATGTTACTCTTTCCGAAGCTAGAAATTTTCCCAATTTGTTCTTGTGCTGCTCGTCTTCGAATAAATCATGCAATTCTTGCAGTTCCTTCGCCGCTCCTGTAAAGTTAGTAGCGTTGTCCGAATATATATGTGATATCTTACCCCTTCGGGCCGCAAATCTCTTGAAAGCATTTAAAAATGCTTCTGTCGATAAGTCGCCAACAAGCTCCAAATGAACCGCCTTTGTAGCGAAGCACACGAAAATGGCCGTATAAGCTTTAATAATTTTAGCGTTTCTTCGTTTTTCGTCCCGAATATAAAGTGACCATAATCGATACCGCATACTGCAAATGGCCTCGATGGTTGTACCCGATGTGCCGGTAAGTCTCCCATTTTGCATTGAGATGTGGCCGGACGATGTTTTATGCACGTGAGACATTTTCCAATAATTTTTCGCACTGTATTTCTTGCCGCCACAGGCCAAAACCTGAGTCTAACAAAGGCCAGAGTAGCTTGCGCTCCGGCATGCAAGTTCCTTTCGTGCGTGTGACGAATGATTAAATGCGTCAAAGCATGCTTGGCAGGAAGCAATATTTGATGTTTCGCCGAATAATTTAGCGAGGCATTCCTCAGCCTTCCCCCGACTCGAAGGATTCCCTGCTCGTCCGAAAATGGTGCCAGCCTCAATATTTGACTTCGGGAGGATATCTGTCGTCCATTGGCCAATGCTGTGATTTCTTCCTTAAAATGGTGAGCCTGCGCTTGCCTACAAAGAATGTGGATCGTCTCCTCCATTTCCTGATACGTCAAGGAGCCAATCTGACGACAAAGCCTTTTTTTACAATTTGTTAAAAACCTTCTACATAAAGCTATTACTCGAATCAGTCTGTCAAAACTAGAATATCGTTTAAATAAATTATCTTCATCCTCTTTATATTATTTATTAAACTCGATGATTTCTTGATTTGTTCTGGTATCGATTCCGTATTAATTTCTTCAGCCACCACAGGCCACTGCGCAGCATCGTGCTGTACCGGACCCGACCACCAAATAATCGCTTGTATTAATTGGTCGGATGCAACACCTCGCGATATAAGATCTGCTGGATTGTCATGTGTTCTGACGTGATTCCAATCTTCGATTTGAGTGTGCTGCTGTATTTCTCCTACTCTATTTGCTACGAACGGATTCCACCTCCTAGAAGTAGACCTTAGCCATGCGAGAACTATAGAAGAATCACACCAAAAATATTTCTTATGAAATTTTATTTGTAACGCATCAATTATTTTCGTCATTAATTGCGCCAGAAAGACCGCGCCGCAGAGTTCCAATCTAGGCAGCGTTGTTCGTTTCACAGGAGCTACTCTTGACTTAGCGCATAACAACCTCGCGAAATGTTTACCGTCCGCGTCCATAATTCTGATATAAATACACGCGCCGTAGGCCTTCATGCTAGCGTCGGAAAATCCGTGCAACTGAATCTCCTGATATGGATAACGCGCTATTATTTGTCTGGGAATTCTTAATTCATTTAAATCGCGAAGGCCCTCCTCGAATCGCGACCATTCCGTATGCATCGGCGTGCGTCGGCAGCGAAGCATCCCAATCAATGTGCAGCTGCCAGAGTTGCTGCATCAACATTTTCGCTATAATGATGATCGGTCTGATCAAGCCCAACGGATCAAAGATCTGTGCTATACGCGATAAAATGTTCCTCTTGGTAATACGTTTATTATCTTCCGGCATCGAGACTGTAAATCGAAAGTTATCCTCTGTTGAGCACCACTGCAATCCGAGTGTCCTTATGTTCGCGTCCTTATTTATTTTTAATAATGTAGCCTGATTGCATGTTTCTGGTATATCCTGCAATAACTCTGGAGCATTCGACGACCATTTTGCCAACGGAAAACAGCCCTTTCCTAGTAGACGAATAACTTGATCGCGTAATTCCCTCGCCTCTTCTAGAGAATCAGCACCGGTCAGTAAGTCGTCCATATAAAAATCACGTGCCACCGCCGCGGCCGCTTGCGGTAGTTCTTGACTATCATTCTCCGATAAATATGACAAGCATCTAGTCGCCAGGAATGATGCGGGTGAAGTGACATAAGTTAATGTTAGCAGCTCGAATGTTTCAATGCTCTTATTCTTATCGTCGCGCCATAAGACTCTTTGCAATGCGGTTTGCTCAGAGTTTATCAAGATCTATCGGTACATTTTAGATATGTCCGCGTTTAAGGCATAGCGAAATGCACGAAATCTCGCGACGATACAAAATAAGTCTTGCTGAATTATCGGCCCGACTCTTAGTATATCATTCAGAGAAATTCCAGAGCTTGTTTTACAAGACCCGTCAAAAACTACCCTCAGTTTGGTAGTCGTACTGGACTCTTTTATTACCGCATGATGTGGCAAATAAAAATGCGGTGTGGCATCGTTAAGCGGTATCTCAACCCTACGCATGTGGCCAAGCGAAATGTATTCCGACATGAATTTCGTGTATTCTGCTTTTAATTCGGGCCGCTTGCCGAGCCTTTTTTCCAATGCAAAAAACCTTCGCATCGCGGTTGTTCGCGATTCACCCAGTTCCGAGAGTTTATTCTCCTTGATCGGTAAGCTAACTATAAATCTGCCTTGAGGCGTTCTGTCCACGTTACGCAAAAAATGCTCCTCGCACAGTTTTTCTTCTTTCGTAAAAGGCTGCTTCGATCCGTAATCCTCTAACTGCCAAAATTCCGATATTTTTCTTTGCAATTCATCATTCGCGACAGCGATATGAAAGCTCCGCGCGCATGCTGTTACGCTTGCTTTAACCATCGAGTAAGGCAAGGCTCCGCCAGCAATCCAACCGAAATGCGTCTTTTGTAACAACGGATGATCGTTTGACTGCTTTATTTGCCCTACGCATACCAACGACCAAAACATCTCGGCTCCGATCAACAAGTCAATGTCTGATGTCACATGAAAGTCGTGATCTGCGAGTTTTAAATTTTTCGGTATGGACATGCCGCGGCGATCGACCGGGGATTCTGGCAACGGATCCGTTATTTTGCCTATCACAATCCGTCTTTATTTGATATGCATTGTATCGAGAGCCCAATTTAACATGCACTTTGCTCTTTAAATGCGTTCTTAATTGTCCGATGCCCGCTATCGCAACGTTTATCGGTTCCGTTTTTAGCCGTAAGCGTTTTACAAAGTTTTTGGTTATGAAATTAGACTGCGATCCGCTGTCCAGCAATGCGCGACACAAATGAGCGCGGGCCTGATTATCGTAGAGCCAAACCAGTGCTGTAGATAATAATACGCGAATCTTGTTTGAGGATGGACACGCGCGCGTCGCCGTTGTAACCGCGACGTCTCGATCGGAGGCCTTGAAATTTCCGAACGATACGGTCGCTGTTATCGACTGACTTCGATTTTCCCCTCGCTGCAACAATGTGTTATGCCTCTTACTGCAATGCCTACACGATCGCGATTTGCAGTCCTTTACTTGATGATCGCTTATGCGCATGCAATTGATACACAACCGGTGCGATTTTATTTCATTCCAACGCTGCTCTACATGTAAGTCGCAAAACCGTTGGCAATTGAAAATAAAATGTGTCTCCTTAGAGGACACACTACATTAACCGCCGATAAACATGTGCCTTTGGCCTTATGCCATGTATTCGAATGAGACGAATCTCCACTTGATTGTTTCTTTCCTGTTTCTTCTAACACTTGACATTTGTGTAATAAGAAATCGATCATAGTTTTCAACGCCGGCATATCGGTATCGAGCAATTTATCCTGCCACTCCTTTCTGGTCACCGTGTCTATTTTTGTGTACAAAATGTGTATGATAAGATCGTCCCAGGATTCCGTCGGCCGTCCCAATGATTTCAACGCTCTAATGTGCCGTCCACGATTTGCCTCAATGCTACGTGCCTTGTTTATATCGGATAGATCGAAGATATCTCTGATATGATTTTGGATGATGCCGCTTATTATCGTAACGCTCTTTGAGCATATACCAAGCGTTCTCATAATTATCGTCGGTTATCTCTAACGAATGTATCACTTCCGCGGCTTCTCCAGTCAACGATGATTTTAAATAATGGAAATGTGTATTACTAAGTGTCGAGTTATCATTTATCAACGAATGAAAAGTATGGAATGGCCTCCAATCGTTATAGTTACCAGAAAAGATGGGCAACTTTATTTTCGGCAATCGAACATTATTGCCATTTGCAAACGCTGGAGAAGCGGATCTAGATGAAGCCGCTCATGACGTTGCTTCCGTATACTCGTCGATCATTAATTTAATCTTACTGCTTAAAACCGTTCTCGAAATACTCTCTATCGGCGTTCTCGGTTGGCTGTAACAGTTCTAACTCCGTCTGAACCTCGTCGTATTGTCGTTTAATTTTTCAAGCCGCATTCTTGCCTGAACGATATCTTCCTCCGTGACAACGAATGACTTGATATAATTTTTACAACGCTCACACGCGGCCTTTATAGATGCTCGCCTTTTTTGCAATAACAGAATCCGTTCTTCGCTACTCATTTTTTACGAATAAATGCAATCCGGATATGGGATTATTCAAGGAATCGAACAATGTGCGTTAATCGCAGATTGACCTTAGAAATCACTGAGCCCACTGACCTTACACCCAGCCGTATAGCGACCTCTCCTTTCTCTGCTTCGCCTCTATCTCCGCTCTCCACGTCCGCGCGATTTGAGAAGCTGCCAGCCTTGCCTCCGCTGTGTCCTCTGCGCTGCACCCACCACAGGCATTCCCCGCCTGCCGAATCCGTAGAGAGATGTGCCGAAAAATCCGGCTCAAAGGACCAATGTATTTTAGGATGGTTTGTTTTACGTTAATAAAATCACCCCTTTGTTCACGATTTATATGAAACCGCGATTTTTATTAATTCTTGATTTAGAGTGGACTGTATCTTACAAATGATTATATATGCTGACTGTTCGAGAGCTAAATTCGAAGTGAAGACGGGTGGTCATCCTGAGCTATCTGAGAGTCAATATCCGTGCGAGGTGGGAGAACAAATAAATCCACCTGCTAATAACGTGATGAGCAAAACAAGTCTCTCTCTAACAAACTCGAGTATTATTAAATTTTAAACCAATAAGAATATTATTGAATATGTCACGAGAATATTTTACAGGGTTAGCTGGGTAATATTGTAGTAATAATACTGATACGGTATATTACATTGCAATATATCATAATATAATATTACTGAAATATTTCATTGCGATATATCACAATGTATTATTTCAGTAATGTGTGTGTGGCATAAGTTCGATTCACGCCGCTAGGAGTCGCAAGGATTATTCGTTTTCTCGTAAGTAAAGTCCGTTTTGGGAACTATATAAATAAGTTCAAATTTCATGCTTATATGGCAATATATCAATAATATTGCAGAAATATAATTAAAATTTTACAGATAGATTGCAGTAATATTATTTTAATATTACCACAATATTGCAGTAATATTTCAGCGATGAATTTTCGCGGACATTTAATATTGCAGCAATATTTCTGTTGTATTACTGATATATTACATGTAGTATTACTGCAATATTGTAATATTACTGCAAAATTGCTGTAATATTAGATTGATGTATGGATACTTACTTCATAATATTAGATATTATGTTTTGACTTGTATGAAGGATGATAATTGTTAATATTATATTAATGACATTTATTTATATATTTTATGTGTTTTTAAGTATCATTCAATGTCTGATATACATGTAATGTTATTAATATGCACAACGTTTCTTCGTTTCCTACAGTTGGATTCAGGTAAAATTCACGTTCAAAAGTTTTTCACCAAGAATAAAAAAATTTGCAAAATATCCAAATATATTCATTTGTGGTGCCAATATCATTTTAAATGACATTGTTTAAGACATTTACATAATTTACATAATTTACATAATGTAAGCACGTTTAATGCATATTTCAATTAAAAGCAAAGAATTTTATCAATTTCTTATTGAAGTAACTTTTAGCTAGGATCGTATAGCCAGAACATCCTTAATTGTCTTTAAGTGAACTTGAAATAATAATAAATAATTGTATAATTTTTTATTGGTAATAAATATCACTTAAAACCTGTCTGCGCGGTCGCATAGTGCGCTTCTAAATGCGTCAGAAAACATTTTAACAAAACTAACAAAGGTCCTGAATCACCTTATATATCAATTATGCATTTTATAACTTGAACTATATCTAATTGTTTCTAAAAGACATTACAATAAATTATATTATATGATTATAAATTTATTGATGGTTAATGATAATGTGATGATATTGAACAATGTGAGAAGAAGTTCGAAGAATACAAAACTTAATTTTGAAATAATACATGTATATATTTCTTTGGATAAATCCATTTTGATGTCACAATATAACGTCGCATAGAAGACGCAGTAATTATTTTATAATAATTATAGATAACATCTATCGAATATAAAGCGATCACGAAAGAGATGAAAAATCTTGATTTTCTTAGACATATATATCAAGTGAACGCTTTGCATTTAAGGAAGGAAAAGAATACATAATATTAATAACTATGAATGACGAAAAACGTGAGAAAAATTATAGTTACATTTCCAAAATTACAGTTAGAATTCGAGATCTAACTATAGATAGTGATGCGCTTTGCGCGCTAAGAGTTGCAGAATCAACATCTGAAATTTAATATAATAAAATTGGATGCATGTTTCGTATATTGTAAAAAACAGACAGTACGACGAGAAGGCACGTATTTTACGATCATTAACTGCACGGATGGTGGACATTACATACTCTGAAATATCGCAATCAACAATTAGTGCTCGATTTATACTGTTTGCGTTATTATAGTTGCTCGTTAATAACAAGTGTAACATTACACAGTACATAGTTTCGTATGCTGTATATAGTATCGAGCAATAGCTGAAATATCTAAATGTGTTTATTTTTTAAAGCGCGCCAAAATGTTATTCCTTCTAATTTCACCTCCTTTTTTCAATACGATAAATACGAATTATTGTATTTTTAATGAATACTGGCAGCTAATGAAACATAAGTAACATTCTCAGTAACGTTGATACATGATTTACGTGACGATAAAGTGATAAGGATCAATTTTATAGTATAGTTTGAATCGATTTACATATACAAATTACAAGCTATTTTTCATATTTGTTGATTTGTTGATATTTTCACTCATGTTTTTATAATCGATAAGACAGCGCATGTTCGCAAATTCGTAGATGTACGCATTTCTGGAATTCAGGCGTTGCGGAATGATTGCTAATATTTAGACGGAATAGATTCTGACAATAAAAGGCATATACTTTACAAGGAAACCCACGTAGGTGTCCCCCTCCAATTTTGATGAGCTTTTAATATGTTGTTTTCTAGCTCAAAGTAAGGCACATGTATTTTTTATATGTGCCCAATCGCATGTTTAGGGGGTGACACCTTTTGAAAAAAATTGGTTTTTTCCTTTCAAGGCGAAAATTGAATAAACCATTCAACTTTTGTTGAAATAATTTTTTTCTATCTTTTATACTTTCGACAATATTCGCCTCGAAAAAAAAATCAATTTTTTCCAAAGAGGTTTTTCACCCTTAAACATGCAATTGGGCACGTATAAAAAATACATGTGCTTTACTTTGAGCTAGAAAACAACATATTAAAAGCTCATCAAAATCGAAGGGAGCACCTATGTTGGTTTCCTTGTTAGTCATAATGCTCATTTGATTTCTGCCACTTATATTTGCCATTAAAGTTAAGTATACTTTGTGATTCGAGATAATTTATTATAATTGCGATATGATTGATGCGCTATTTTCCTATTAATTTATGATACTCGCTATGACTAGTATTTAAATTTTACATAAAATGTTTGAGAAAAAGTAAATGTAATTAAATATATACTTCAAAAATACGAATAGAAACAAATATTTATGCAATAAAGTATAAATAGAATTACATGTATTATACATGCGTTATATGTATAAATATCCCGAAATTCGAGAATAATGAGGTTACAGTATGAGATCATGAAAAATTTAGTAATGAAAATACGTACCAGTTTTTATTTATAAAGTATTATTTTTCAAAAATATACCTAAGGTGTAAAGTAAAACTAATTATTACTTTTATGTCACGATCTTATTATTCTCGAATTTCAAGATACCCTCCCTCTCTCTCTCTCTCTCTCCCCCTCCCCCCTCTCTCTGTTGCGTGCGTGCATACATGTGTGCACGCATATGCATATAAGAACATACATACATTTGCTAATACTATTGTTACTGTATTACACTAACATTATTATCGTTATTTGACATTCCACAAATATGATTAGAAATTTGTATGCCGTGTATATGTATACGCAATTTCATTATAAAGATGTATTGTTGATATTGTAAAACTTTTACATACATCATGTACACAAAAAGAAGATTGAGCAAAAATAATTCGCCGTGTATATTTATCATGTGTACATACATACACGAGCGCGTGATGTACATATTTTTTATATAATACATTTATTAAACGCATTAACATTTTTTATAAATAGAAATTTATTTCTAAATGACAACTCGTTTTATTAATAAACACATTTGATTAGTGTGTACAAATATATCAGAGCACAATTAAAAGCAAAAATATGATCAGATCTATCCATAGCAATATTAATATTGTCCCAATTACGTGTAAAATATATAACTATTGTGCAATTAATTTAATAATTATTATTTAGATTAAACATAATAATTCCATCGATTATATATCTTACAAATGTATATTGCTTTTAATTCTCTCTTTATATCAATATAATAATTTCTAACATTTATAAGCTCAAAACACCTCATTTTCTAAAGGAGCACTCTGATCGAATTATAAAAAGATGTTACATTCAAAATTGACATTACCTATATTATTTACAAAGCAATTGGATCAATTACTTTACATCAAATTCAATATTAAGAATGATGGAGATATTCATAAATATTTCTTATTTTATTTAAATGTTCAAAAATATTTTATTTTTTTTAACAATCTAAAATGTTAAAGTATATTGAAATAAAAAAACATGAAAATCTTAAGTATGCAAAATGATATTTTTTGTAGGTCTCAGATTAGAGAACTGCAAGACTAGAGAACTATTAATAAAATGATAACTTGTTATTTCTATTGAGAAATATTATTAATCTTTTGACAATTTATATAAATTTGATGATTCATCTCAATTTCTTTTGCTGCATGTCTTCGGATATTTTATTATTACACAGATTATGTGCACGCACGTATGTGTATACACAGAATATTCAATAGCTATATAACTTGTAAATAGATAGATAGAGTAAATTAAATTAAATAGAAAATTCCTCATTTTGCGATTTTCTTAAATAATCATACTTTAAATAAGAAACTAAAGATGTACGAATTAATATGAATCCCATTCAACAATAAAAGACAACCTAATGTTACGCATTGGTATCATATATCACTCATAAGCAATAAGTTAGACTTATTATTAGACCTTATAAATATACATACATATACATGGTGTCCCATTTTAAATGAGGATTTCAAATATCTGTGGAACAATACATTTTACAGAAAAATGTTTTATATAAAAGTTGTATGGCTTGAAGGGGGACAAATAATGTTAAAATTAATTTTGAAAAAATTGATTTTTTAAAATCACATAAAGGTCATGCCATTTTTTTAAATAAAAAATTATATAATTCTTTTTACATAATTTCTCTAATTATTCTCCATGTAAAAGTATGATAGAGTTGTTGAAAAATCAACAGTTTATGTGATATTTTATACTTTATTCTGACATATTTTGACAGAAAATTATAAAATATCTTGTAAACTATTCATTTTTTAACAACTATATCTTTATATTTTTATGCTCAGAATGAGGAGATAAATTACTTGATGTAAAAAAATGATTCCTTTTCGAAGAAGCAAATTGCATTAATTTTTGGATCATGCTTTTTCACACCAAGTAATTCATCTCATTATTCTGCATAAAAATATTAAAGTGTTGTCAAAAGTTCAAGTCACTTTTATTATACCGGGTGAATTAGTTAAAGTGCTACAGACTCATATCTCGGGAACGAACCATTTTACAGAAAAATGTATCTAACAAAAGTTGTAGGGCTTGAAGGGTGACATAAGATAGTACTATTGGTTTGAATAATAATTGAAAGCTCATGTAAAAGTCACCTTCGATTTTGTAAATAAAACTCTATATTTTTTATTGCATATGCTTGTAGCTTATTTTAAGAGTTTTCCAAAACACTATAAATAAGTATATTTTCATTAAGCACTTTTCAAGATATTTTAAATTTTGTCATGACTTTTTAATATAAAATATGAAGTAGCTCATAAGTATTCACTTTTCGATGATTTTACTTTTAGATGTAGAATAATAAAAGAAATTGATTAATAGTATTAATTTTTAAATATAGACTTTTGCAAAATCTACCAATGCAATTAAAAAATGCAATAAAATTTTTAAACCTAATTCTTCATGTTTTTTAATTAATCGATTCCTTTCATTCTACATCTAAAAATATTAAGATAAAATCGTCGAAAACTGAATATTTTATGAGATACTTCATATCCCACACGGCATGTAATATTGTTGAAATGGTGTAATATTTGGAAATGATACAGAAATATTTCATTAACATTTTAATTGTAACTTTCCATCAGAAATGTTTCGGAAATATACTTGCATTATGTTTTTATAATATTGTAAACGCAATATTTCTGAAATCTTTTAGAAAGATAAAAAAGTTTGCTTTATGTTTTTATGTTTCTGCAATATAACAAAAGAAATATGGCAAGTACAATATTTTAGAAATAACTTTGAAATATTATAAAAGTAAATGTGGCAAGTGTAGTACGAGGCGCCGCCGCTAGGCGGCGAATCTTTCTCACATGTGAAAATTATCCACAGTTCCTATAAGAAGAAAACCTCAGCGTAATTTTTAGACTTTTCTGCAGCTTAGTGCTGTATAACCGTAACCACTTTTTATATAGCAAACGAGCTCCTGAGCCTTCGTTTGTATCTACAATTTCTCGGATATAAAAATATTTTTTGCGATATTAATTGAAAAATGTCTAATATAATAAACTGTTATATTATTATTTAATAAAAATCGCTTGATTGAATTGTACCGGAAATGTTTATGTACTATTTCTGCAATGTTTTTGAGACATTATATAGATGGTTCAGAATATTTCAGTAATATTTTTGCAATATTGTTGAAATTTTTTAGCAATATTAGATTTGAAATAATCGCGGACATTGAAACATTGTAGAAATTTTGCATAAATGATTGTGAAATATTTCTATAATATTAGAGCAATGTGTAATATTTCAAATAAAATATTAAAACAATGTTTCACAAATATTACATGCCGTGTAGGATTTTATATTAAAAAATGTCATGACAAAATTTAAAATATCTTGAAAAGTGCTTAACAAAAATATATTTAATTAGTGTTTTTTTTATATAGTTTATATAATTTTTTTATATAGTTTATATAATTTATTTATATAGTGCTTTGAAAAGCTCTTGAGATAAGGTACAAGAATATGCAATAAAAGATATAGGGTTCTATTTCAAAAATCAAAGGTAACTTTTACATGATTTTTAAATTATTATCCAAGGTCAAATCAATGACACCATCTTATGTCCCTCTTCAAACCATACAACTTTTGTTAGAAGCATTTTTCTCTAAAATTCTTTGTTTCTGAGATATGAGTCTGTAACACTTTAACTGACTCACCCGGTACGTAATATCAAATTTACAACATTATTTTAAATAGCAGTATTAACCTCTAATTATAAATGTAAACATAAACATTGAAAGTTATTTGGAAAGAATTTTCGCATCGTAAGTACATAATATCCATCATTATAAGTGCTTGGCTCCATTCAACAGAAAAAGCTACTTTACAATCATTGTAAAAATCGTGAATCTGATTGGTATATGTTTTTAATTTGACCAAATACGTCCATTAGATTCACAAATTTTACAACAGTTGCAAGCTTTTTCTGCGGAAGTCCAGTCATCAGTATTCTCCGAGTCTTCTTCCAAAGATATGAAATATCAATAAAAGTGACAATTTTGATAGTTCGTTGAAGTTCCCTGGAATATTATCAACAAAATTTGAATGATGTCATTTAAAAATTTCAAATTGACATTGATTTTTTAAAAAAAATTATTTTTTAAATTTATTTACTGCATATGACAGTTTGCATGAAACAGATAAACGTTCATGAACTGTCGAAAACGTCTCAAAAATGGGAGCGTCCCAGATGCGCACAGAAGAAATCAGACACAGCAAGTTGAATGAATCGGATCAGACACAGTAGGAAACAGACACACCCCACACAGCATGTAATATTTCAGTAATATTACAGTAATATTACAGTAATATTACAATATTGCAGCAATATTACAATGGAAATGTAATATATCAGTAATATTGCAAAAACATCATTAAAATATTACTGATATATTACAAAATTTAAGTTGCAAACCTATGTGGAAGTTATGAGGTTGAATAATAATGCATGGGCTCCGCCCCTTCCCCTGTATCCCCGTGTAATATTTATAATATAACATAACTAGAGAGCTCCGCACCCAACAACGTGAAAACGAACAGCGTGGAAGTCCGATGTGTCCGATCGGCACTGTGTCCTATCAACACAGTGTGATAGGACACAGTGCCGATCGGACACATCGGACTTCCACGCTGTTCGTTTCCACGTTGTTGGGTGCGGAGCTCTCTAGTTATGTTATATTATAAATATTACACGGGGATACAGGGGAAGGGGCCCACGCATTATTATTCAACCTCATAACTTCCACATAGGTTTGCAACTTAAATTTTGCACCCTTTCTGTCACGATACATGCTCACGTTGCTACATTGCGTCAATATGACAGGTTTCCTAACCTCAGAACTTGGATATTTGGCAATTAATAACTCTTCGAATATTAAAAAGCGACGATTTTAACTTACAGATTCGTATTTTATGTATCGAAATCTATAATATTGTGAAGTTACAGCAAAATCGCCCGGTAAGATCGCCCATCTCCTTTAATATTACCCAAATTCATTTGTGTGTCCGATCGCTACTGTATCGGATCCGCATTGTATCCGATCCGCACTGTGTCCAATTACAACCATTGTGTATCTATTTCTTACCGTGTCCGATTGCAACCATCGTGTGTCCGTTTCCTATTGTGTCCGATTGACACTGTGTTCGATTCATTCAACCTGCTGTGTTCGATTTATTCTGTGCGCAACTGGGACTCACTCCTCAAAAATCATGCGGATCATTATGCTGAACACCTTGTATATATGTATAAATAAAAAATTTATACACAAACACACATATAGATAAATACCCCCTTCAGGTAGTTATTCCATTCAATATAATATGTTCAATGCAATATATCCAATATAATGCATTATATCAGTGCTCGGAATTATTTGCACATTTCAAGCCGATTCCTGCAGCGACGCCTACTGTCCCCCCACTACCATCCGAGACTCGACGGCCGAGCCGCCGATCGCGCGTGTGACGCTCTGCCTCAGGAGCGTCTGTATGTATTAAATGTGTCGCTTTTCACTTCAAATTGTCATAATAATTTTCCCTGTTAAATAATTTTTTTTATATATAATTAAATTCCAAATTTGCAATTATTAACAACATTAATTATGATACATGTTATATTTTATATAATATATAATATATAACAGTAATATGTAATAATTACAATTTTGTTAATAGTTTTCCACATCACCCGGGAGGTACTATTGTTGATGCGTTTTTTTTTAAGTGGTTTCCCCAAGTAGGCTTATTCCACTAAATCATTAAAAGATAATAAAGACGTTAAAATAAAATGACTTGGCAGGAAAATTTCATCACAGAATATTTATTTAAAAACGAAAGAGAAACTGAGAACAGAAGAAACTAATTTATAACAAAAATTTTGCAGTTTACAAATTATTATTTGATTTTCTGGGTCGTTTACACGATTCTACTAAGGATGATATATCCACAGATATGTTAGAAGAAGTAGTTCGCATCAGCGAGGATAATGATGCGTCGCTTAAACAAGAATTAATAAATAATCTCCTTCTTCTGTGGCTACATGATCCATAGTAGAATCGTGCAAAGGACCCAGAGAAATAAATAAAATTTGTAAACTGTAAAATTTTTAATTATAAATTCGTTTCTTCTCTTCTTAGTTTCTTTTGTTTTTGAATAATATTTTATAATAAAATTTTCCTGCTAAATCACTTTATTTTATTGTCTTCATTATCTTCTAGTAATTTATTGGAATAAGCCTACTGGGGAAACTTGAAAAAAAATACATTAACAATAGTATATCTCGTGTGATGTGAAAAACTATAGACAAAATTATAATTATTACATATTACTGTTATATATTACATAATATATAAAATATAACATATATCATAATTAATGTTGTTAATAATTGCAAATTTAGAATTTAATTATATATAAAAAGAATTATTTAACAGGGAAAATTATTATGACGATTTGGCGTGAAAAGCGACACATTTAATACATACAGACGCTCCTGAGGCAGAGCGTCACACGCGCGATCGGCGGCTCGGCCGTCGAGTCTCGGATGGTAGTGGGGGGACAGTAGGCGTCGCTGCAGGCTTGAAATGTGCAAATAATTCCGAGCACTGCATTATATGTACAAAATTATTAAGTTAGATAAAAATCATATAGAAAGTTGCTAAACACACTCGAGATAAGTATCAAATCAATAATTGTTACAATAATTAACAATTATATCACATAACGCTAAAGTTACATTAACAATTTACATTAACAATGTAATGTTTGCTGAACACGCTTGAGAATTCGCTGTTTTTCTTCCGATTTTTTAAACAATACACATATTTTTCTATACACATTTAGGCTTGTTAGTTATATACAAGTATGTATATCAAAGTTTTAGTTTTAAATAGTTGCAATTGTACTAACGCAGACTGTGGCTTAGTTCATTAAGAACGTGTCTGCGTGATATGGTTCGCTTTCGAATGGTCCGTGGAGTCTAACGCAGCTAAAAGTGCGTTAAGTGTAAGGCTCTAAATACACCTCGAAAAATTATCGCGAGTAAGGTATTCGGCAGTAAAGATAATAAAGCTACAATCCTACGACTCGCATTAATATATTTACGTCCAGAATTGATTCTGACAAGAGTATACGAGCCTGTACTCCAACACCCGAATTTTCCGCGGTAAATTTTTACAAATTAAATCAATGTATTATGTACGTGAACCATGCATGCATGTCATGTATGTATCATAAGATTACATTTGGTTTGCTTGACATTAGAGTACTTATGCAAAACATTATGTGACGCATTGTAAGAGAAAATGCTAATATTTATTTTATAGTAAATATATACTGTAAATTAACGTATCCGCATAAAATCGCAGTTACATGTCAATCTACCAAATGGAAGAATTCTGAACGCATAGCATCAAGAGTGACGGAAATAAGTAGAAACAACGTAACTTTTTCTTTCTGAACTACGACTTTCATATAATTCGATGTATCAGATAATTCAGAAACACGGACAATCTTAATGGACAAAAAGAATTCGAGATTTAACGTGCTTCTTACAGATGATAGTGCATTAAAATGCATGCTCTAGGATAAATTTACGACGATAAATTTGCGATAGTTCGCATAGTTATAGAAAGTGGAAGATTAAAAGCACTGACGCAATAATATAATATAAAAGTCGATAAAAATACACGATATTACACATAAACTATGTAATTATTTAGTTTTTACTAAATAATTTTTAGTAAAAATTATTTAGTAAAAAATACTAATTTTTACTAAAAAATGTATTATTTAGGCCTGCGAAATTATTTCGCATATTCGTATATTTGTGAGCGCGAGAGTTCCAGAAATGGATTCCTTTAAGACCCAAAATCGCGAGAAATTTATAGATTTTCTTGCGATCATAAGTAGTTTGGCATACCGCAAAGTGATCGTCAAAAGTTATATTTATTTATTATTATTGCAATAAATTCCCCTTGTTCCAAAATCCTCTTTTTTATATTTTTTTTAGCTTTACAGCCTAACATTTTCCTTTTGCGTTGTTCTCCCACTACTCTACTACTTATTACGTGTCAACGTAATAAATATCAATTTCATTAGAACAAGCACGAGAACTGAGAAGTGATATTAAAGACGAAATGTTGATTGAGTTTTCGAGCTTGAAATAGTCTACACCTGCAATCGTTAAAAATATTCAAAATTTTATGCTTTAACAAAGCAATTCAAACACAAAAAATTGATTATAATATACCTACACTCCCGGCTAAAAGTTTGTGTGGATATATATATATATATATATATATATATATATATATATATATATATGTGTGTGTATATACAGGTAAATAGACCCCATATTTAACTATGAATATTTTATTAGCTATAGTTGACATTAAAAATTCCTATTGAAGGCTAAATCCTAACAATACACAATTTAATTTTGGTTGCAAGAAAACTTCTCTAGCACGCCACATATCCTAGTTATAACATAACAAAGTACGTAATAATAGCTGATTTTTGCAACTTTAATTGCAAATTTCTCAAAATTACGACGTAATGGAGCAATTTGACGAACGAATTCGTATGCAATATTTAAAAAACGAGAAATACGTATTCTCGTTTGTTTGTTTTTTTTTTAACAGCGTAATCACTTCACATAATGAAAGTTATTCTTACCGACAAATAATAAAAAAAAAATGAAGGCCTTGCTGAAATTTTCTTGTGCTTTTACTACTGTATCCAAACTGTTGGCCGGGAGTGTTGTGATAAAAAAATGACAATTCAATAAGGATTACTTACAAATCACAAACTAATTTTTGGGCGCTCTGTTAATAATGCATATACATATTTCCTCTTTGGTTTAGCACATAGTTTCGGAAGCGGGGGCAGGTACGGTGCTCAGATTCTTTTCGGTTGGATCGGCCACCTCTGGGTCGCGGATCGGCGGTCGCGCGAGCGTTTGCTCGATCTCGCGAGTGACGCTGATTGTTGGTGGTGGCCGACGAGGATCCTCCTCGATCGCGGAAGCGCGGCGTAGCTGACGGTGCTCGTTGGACACGTTGAAGAAACACGCAATATCGCCACTCTCATCCATATGTGCGTGCCCGTCGTCCTCGCCGGCGTCATCGTTGTCTTCCTGGTAACGTCGCTGAATCAGATCTTCCATTTGCTGATAATCGCACTCCTCGGCATCGCGCAGGTGTTCGTTTTCGATCTGCCATGCCATCTCGGGATTTAACATGTCCGACATGTTGCGCATCCGCGACGGCGGTGGCGTCCTCGGCGGCGTCCTTGGGGGACTTAGCAGACCGCAATAGCTCTCGAGCTCGTCCGTGATGCTGGTGTACTCGGCGCGCATCGTCAGCAGAATCGATCTCTGTCCGCTGCCGGCCGAGGTGACGGATGACGGGATCACGGCCACGCGAGGCTCCGCCCAAGTCACAGCTCTTTGGATACCGGGCGGAGGGAGCAGCATGAAATCGTCCGATTCCGATCGCGTTCTGCTGTTTTGCCTGAATGTACTGCGTTCCGTCGAATCTTGTCTGAGCGTACGCTCCGTCGAGTCCTGCCTGGTGTCCGACGGTGGATTCTCGCTACTGGCCTCTTTGCTAGCCTCCCTGCTGGTTTCTCTGCTGACTTCTCTGCTGGTAGCCTCGACGCTGACCTCTCTGCTCACCTCTCTGCTCACTTCCCTGCTAGCGTCCAGGCTCATTTCTCTCTCGGATAATGCTTCTTTCTTGCCGGCCGTTTCGCCTTCGAGAACGTCCTTGCTGCATTCCGTTTCCAAGCTGGTAATCGTCTTGCCGTCATCTTGACCGACATGAGCGTCCACGCTTATGGAAGAGTCGTGTCTACTGAGATTTTCGCGGGAAGTCAAGGCTTCGGATGTCTTAAGAATGTCGTCTATCGGGTGGCTGACGTTCAAAAAGGTAGCATCGGTAAGAGATCTCAGAAGTCTTTTGCGCCGCGCAATCATCGGCAATTGCGTGTGAGAATCCGCCTCGGACGGAACCTCCGATCGCTCCGATACCCGACGCTGTCGAATATTCTCAAACGCTTCTAAACTGGTCAGTTCTTCATTCGGCATATACGTCGCCATGAAACGATGAATCACTCCGAGATGTGCTAAGGTTTGTTGACTTAACTCTTCCAACTTGCGGATACGAAACTCGACGGCCTGTAAATATGAAAATGATCTGTAAAAAATGTTAAAAAATTACATCGAAAATTCTAGCACTCGTTTAAGAAAAATCAAAATATTCAATCTTGTACAATTTTGGCTCATTATAAGTGACTCGTTGACATCTTTGAGTAAATCGATTATTCTCTCATCATATATAAGGTGTTTGATAAACGTATCATCCATCGTGTGTAGATAGATAGACTAAATAGAAAAGTTCTTACCATTCTGCGATTATAACAATAAAGAATATACTAAGCTCACTTGTTTTGCTGTGCATTACCGTTGTCTCTGAGTTCTCTTCTTATTGAATAGCGCGAACGCACTCTTACCTTGCAGATCTTTATTAATCCATTAAACTCCATGGTCAGCCGAGATAGCGACAAACTGACTATTGGATTCATACCATAAGGTAAAAATAAGATTCACTTGTTTTTTCTTTTATTTTTGTTAATAAAAATTATTTAAACAATTTTTTTTATTTATTGATTTTTTGACAAAATCTAAAAATGTTACTCGATTCTACAAGAAAAATCATGAAGATTTTGTTGGAAATATTTTGTTTAGGATTTGAAATATTTTGTTTAGTTTCGCTAGAAAAAATTAAAAGAAGAAAGTGGTTTTTCGACCCTTTTTCAACTGTTTTTGCAAACGCCCTTACTGGTTCGAATTACAAAAGTGTTCGCTAAATATTTGATTCATGACATAAATATATAAGAAATCACATAAGTACATTTTTATAATAATTTTTTAATTAGATATAACAAATTATTTAAATAATTGTATAATAAAATAATTGTTATAGATAATTCAAAAACTATCATAAAAATGTGCTTATGTGACTCCTTATATACTTATGCTATGAATCAGATATTTAGCGAGCACTTTTCTATTCATAATTCGAACCAGGCGTTTGCGAAAAAAATCGAAAAGAAGCCGAAAAATCACCTTGTTCTTTAATTTTTTCTGGCGAAACTAAAGCTCCTACAAAACAATATTTCCAACAAAATCTTCATGCTTTTTTCTGTAAAATTGAATAACATTTTTAGATTTTGCAAAAAACAATAAATAAAAAAATCGTTTAAACAATTTTTTATTAACAAACACAAGAAAACCATGTAAACCTTATTTTTACCTTATACTATGAATCCAATAATTTTGTCGCTATCTCGGTTGTGCTGGCCACGAGCCTTAATGGATTAATTAATAACTTTTTATTTAGTGTCACACTCGCAAAACGATAAAGGATTTTTCTGTATTAAAATAAAATGATCGAAAAGCAAATATTTTGCAAATTTCCGATATATTCTGATATAAAATGTAATAAAATGTATTATTAAAATTGTTATTGCTTTTATCTTTGACACGATTAATTTTTCTATATTGATTAAGCATTTCGCTTTTTTTAATACTACTATATATTCTTAAAAGTTTTTATGGATTTTATTTCAGTATGTTATATAAAAGAGAAAATATATTTAAATTGTGTACAACAAAATCTATTCATTATACATCTATGTATTATATACCTGAAGAGACGCATTCTGATTGCTTTCTTTCTTATCGATATCCTCGATCTTTTGATGCATATTCTCTACTCGATCCGTCGTAATTTTTACGCGCTCCTCCGTAGACATTTGCAATTTGAGTTCCTGTTCGCGGAAATAGCCCTCGACACAATCCTCCTCAAAGTCGTACAATCGCTCCATGTCGTCGGCCTCTAAGAACAATTTCAGCCCGTTGTCACAGGTCTCGCCGGTGCCACTTTTACCTTGCGTAATATGCTTCAGAAAATATCTCAGCAGTAAATATACGTGGCAAATCGCTATAAGCGGCGGCGGCAACACTGGTTTCTGTTCATATTCCATAACGACGGTAAACCGTTGAAACATCCAGACTTGATGAGCTATAGCATTTACCTCATTGAAAATATTGTTAAATACCGCAATTAACAGATTTATCAGCAAAATATTGGCAACTAAAAGATACACGGACATTGCAGCAGGTGTGATCCAACGACCTGGAAGACACTGTATCATTCCTGGCTCATCTCCGCAATCAGGATCTATATTATGCGCGTACACTTCTCCATACAGCATAAAGTATGGCTCCATAAATATCTGTCAAAAGAAAGTATAATAATTTTCTTTTTGAAAGATGTACGTAAATTGAAAATATATACGTACGTCTCGTACTATGCGCCACTTTGGATCAGAATTAGGATTCAATATAGCTTGTCTGGCAACACCAAAACTCATGAGCACAACCAATAAAAGTACCACAAAATATATCATATTTTTCACCATCTTTCCCATCATGGTCACCAGAGGACCTATAAAATATAAATTATCAAATATTAAATATCTATAAAATAATTAGATTAAAAAATATACATTAAAAAATACATTATCATATTTAATTACTTGACACACAAACTATAATTTCATATAGTTTTAATTATAGCTTGTGTGTGTGTGTGTGTGTGTGTGTGTGTGTGTGTGTGTGCGTGTGCGTGTGCGTGTGCGTGTGCGTGTGCGTGTGCGTGTGCGTGTGCGTGTGTGTGTGCGCGCGGGCGCGTGCGCGTGCGCGCGCGCGCGTGTGTGTGTGTGTGTGTGTGTGTGTGTGTGTGTGTGTGTGTGTGTGTGTGTATGTGTGTGTGTGTGTATGTGTGTGTGTATAGGGTGTTCCATTTTAAATGCCTCAGGAAAAAATTTCGAAAAATATTGAAGATACGAAAAAATGTTTTAGACAAAAGTTGTATGGTTTTGAAAGGGACGTAAGACGGTGCCATTGGTTTGATCTTGAATAATTGTTTGAAGGTTACATAAATTACCTTTAATTTCTTAAATGGAACCTCCCTCCCCCATTTAATATTGCGTATTCTTGTAGCTTATCTCGAGTGGTTTTTAAAACATTATAATTAAGTATATTTTCGTTTAGCACTTTTCGAAATATTTTAAATTTTGTCATGATACATTTTAATATAAAATATGAAGTATCTCATAAAGAATTCACTTTTCGATGATTTGACCTTAATACTTTTAGATCTAGAATAATAAAAGGAATCGATTAATGGTATTAATTAGATATGGAATTTAGATATGGAATTTTGCAAAATCCACCAATGCAATTAAAAAATGCAATCAAATTTTTGAACCTAATTCTTCGTGTTTTTTATATTGATTCCTTTTATTTTTACGGAATTTAAAATATCTCGAAAAGTACTTAACGAAAATATACTCAATTATAGTGTTTTGGAAACCTCTCGAGATAAACTACAAGAATATGCAATAAAAAGTAAGAGGTTCCATTTAAGAAATTGAAGGTGACTTTTACTTGACCTTCAAACGACTATCCAAGGTCAAACCACCTATGACACTACCTTATATCCCCCTTAAAATCATACAACTTTTGTCTGAAAATTTTTCTGTAAAATGTTTTTCTAAAAAGTTACTTCAGTGTATAAATTAAAATGACCTATCCTGTATATATTTATATATAGTAAAAAAGCAAGCAAAAAATCGAGTTATTCTTAATTTAATATTTCTATAAGCGTACCAAAATATTTGTTGACACCAAGGATATTGAGTATTCGTAAGTACCAGTAGATGCAATCAACACAGTATATAACGCGACCTACATCTAAAGTCGAATGTCGCAAACGTAACGCTAATCCGATTTGAAAAAATATAATAGCAGCGGCATCGCAGGGGTTCCACATGTTCCATGCCCACACACTGAATTTGTGCGAAAGCGTTGCAGGCTCCGAGATTGCTATCTCGCGTACCTTTTCACATCCGAGAGTACAAATGTATGCAATCGCATATATTTCGGCTATCGACGGATGATCGTTCATATGCACCAAAATGCAGTATGAAAAGAAAAGAAGGAAAATAATATAAGCTATCTGCAAATGAAAGAGTATCTTTATCGGATTACGCTTTATTACAACTATAATATTTGTTATAACCATTTATATTCGTAAACATAAATATAATTATCGACAAATATAAATACATATTTTATTCATGAGTCTTAAAACGATTAATACGTATAATGATACAAGTGTTTCTACTTACAGCGTTAGCCCAAAATTTTGTTATTGGAGCAGTATAAAATTCATATAATTTCTTCCTCAATCTTAACGGTCTGGTTGTTTTATTATCGTAATATTCAGATCGAAGACCATAAGCGCGATGTATTCCATCATCAACGTCTGTTAGCACTTTTCCGTTCTCTTGGACAATTGTCTCCTTGATTATTGCGCTGTGTTCGTTGCTAATTAAAGCCTACAAAAAAATAATAAATAATTTGCAACTATTCAAGCAAATTGTTCATATACTGGAAAAGATATAATTATATACACAAAGTTCAAGTTTCTTATAAGTTTCTCAATGCATAGTTAAATGGATATTCATATCAAATTTGAAATATTTAACGAAAAGAAAAAAAGAAATTTAATTCAGTTTGATAACACTCATTCACAAAAAAGTAGCATGACATGTAATAGAAATATATGAATTAGACGAAGTTGTTTGGACAGATAATAATAATTATTAAATGTTTATAAGACAATGAACAATTGCCAATGAACAATTGAAAATGAAAAATATTTTATAAAATACGAAATTTATTCTAAACATTTACATGGATATTAATAAGCAAAAAATAAGGATTCAACTATCATTATACCAATAAGCAAATCTTTATTTCTTATCTCAAAATTATGTATGTATACACGGTCGTGTGTTTGCGTGTGTAAACCGTTATAGTAAATAAAGACAAAAAAGAGGATCTTTCTATCTTTCTCAAACAACAATAAGAAATTGGAAAATTGTGATAAAATTTTTTTAAAATGTTATAGATTATAATTTATAATACATAAATATACCTAACTCAATATTTTTGACCTAAAAAGTATAAAGAAAAAAATTGAAACTAAAATTTTTTTCCAAGGGTATAATATATTTACCTGAAAAATTTTTTCTTGGCGCATTAAACAAGGATATTGTTAAAATAAAAATTATTACAAAATATATACACATATAGACGTATGTATGTACATGTATATACATATGTGTGTATATATATATATATGTATGTATATATATATATATGTATGTATATGTATGTATATGTATATATATATATATATATACATACACCCTGTATGTATATATATATATATACATACATACATACATAAAATGGGACACCCTGTATATATATATATATATATATATATATATATATACATACAGGGTGTCCCATTTTAAAGAACCCACTCAAATATCTCAGAAATACTGCGTTAAATCGAAAAATGTTTCATACAAAAGTTTTTTTACTTCGAGGAGGGACATAAGATAGTACTATCTATTTGATCTTGGATAATCATTTGATGATCACGTGAAGGTCACCTTCAATTTCTTAAATGGAACTCCCCATTTTTCATTACATATTCTTATAGCTTATCTTGAGAGCTTTCCAAAACATTATAATAAAATATGTTTTTGTCAAGTACTTTTCGAGATAATTTAAATTTTGTCATGACATTTTTTAATACAAAATATGAAATATCTCATAAAGTATTCACTTTTGGATGATTTTACCTTAATACTTTTGGACGTAGAATAATAAAAGGAATCGATTAATAGTATTAATTTTTAGATATGGAATTTTGCAAAATTCACCAATGCAATTAAAAATTCAATAAAATTTTTAAACCTAATTCTTCGTGCTTTTTTACATTAATCGATTCCTTCTATTATTCTGCGTCTAAAAGTATTAGGATAAAGTCATCTAAAAGTAAATACTTTACTAAATATTTTTTATTTTACGTTAAAAAATGTCATGACAAAATTTAAATTATCTCAAAAAGTACTTGACAAAAACATATTTTATTATAGTGTTTTGGAAAGCTCTCCAGATAAACTACAAGAATATGAAATGAAAAATGGAGGATTAAGAAATTGAAGATGACTTTCACGTGATCATCAAATGATTATCCAAGGTCAAATTGATAGTATTATCTTATGTCCCCCTCGAAGTAAAAAACTTTTGTATGAAACATTTTTCGATTTAACGCAGTATTTCTGAGATATTTGAGTGGGTCCTTTAAAATGGGACATCCTGTATATATACAGGGTGTCCCATTTTAACTTGGACAGTAAAATCTCAAAAACTGAGTCCAGCAGACAAAAATATTTCAGAGAAAAGTAGTTGTATGGTTTTGAGGGATACGTAAGATGGTACCATTGATTTGATCTTGAAGAGTAATTTGAAGGTCACATGAAGGTTACCTTCAATTTCTTAAATGGAACCTACTATTTCTTGTTACATATTCTTGTAGGTTATCTCAAGAGCTTTCCAAAACACTATAATAAAATAACTTTTCAATTTTCGAGTTATAAGGCTCCAAAACAGTCCTTCGCAGTACTTTGACATAAAGTACGAAATATCTTGTATGTTGTCATGTTATGGGGTCAAGTTAATCCTTAGGTATCATTCCAAGATCAAATCAAATTTTCACCCAAATCTCTGTAGTTATGCATGTTTACAAAAATTCGGATTATTCTACTTTTAGCGCTATATAAGAACAACGACGTGTACGTAGTAGAATTCTGTTCCCTTGGGGTGCTTGATTAACGTGAGTCTCTTTGCCTTTCACGATCGAGGTTGATGTGGCTAGCAAAAGCAAGATCGAGGTTGATCCAGCTAGCAAAAGCAAGATCGAAGTTGATCCGGCTGGTAAAAGCAAGATCGAGGTTGATCCGGCTAGCAAAAGCAAGATCGAGGTTGATCCGGCTAGTTCATTTCTTAGGCTTCATGTTCAAAGTGCCCTCCTTCATTATCTAAACACAAAGTCAATCGCCTGAAATTTTGATCTTGGAATGATACCTAAGGATCAACTTGACCCCATAACATGACAACATACAAGATATTTCGTACTTTATGTCAAAGTACTGCGAAGAACTGTTTTGAAGCTTCATAACTCGAAAATTACTCAATGAAAAGTTATTTTATTATAATGTTTTGGAAAGCTCTCGAAATAACCTACAAGAATATGTAACGAGAAATAGTAGGTTCCATTTAAGAAATTGAAGGTAACCTTCATGTGACCTTCAAATTACTCTTCAAGGTCAAACCAATGGTACCATCTTATGTCTCCCTCGAAACCATACAACTTTTGTTTGAAACATCTTTTTTGTCTGCTGGGCTCAGTTTTTGAGATATTTTACTTTCCAAGTTAAAATGGGACATCCTGTATATATATATATAATATATATATATATATATATATATATACATACATATATACTGGGTGTATCAGACCACCCGTGCCAACCGTTTAAATAACGTATAAATTTTTTTGATAAAAAATGCTGAAAGTTTTGATAAGTAAATCGGGTATGCTCTATCGAATGATGATATTTTCAACTTCCGGTACTGACCGGAAATAGAGTATTCAGACCGAAAGTCGAATTTTTCAAATGGAATATGGTACTTTCTATTGCAGATTCGGATTACATAAAAAAAAATAACAAACTTTTGTTTCAAACATCTTTTCTGAAAACGCCTCCATTAACCTTGAAAAAATCTTGAAAGAATGCGATGTTAAAGTGAACTGTAACTGCTTTTGGTGTTATTCAGGACCAATGACGAAGATGTAGCAGTTTTTTGTCCTGTGTGTGCGTGCGTTCGTGCGCACATGTTTGTGTATGTGTATGGAATCGCGGATCCCACGACTCGTCAGTTTTGCGTTGTTTATTTAGATTCCAAATCGCCCTCCATACGGGGATGTAATGTGTAGTATGCATGCGTAGGCAGGGTGTATCACAACCACTCTTGCCAGCCTTTTGTCTCGAGAAATTGCAATGTTGCAAGGAAATGGTAAATAATAATGTTTATAAGTGCACAAAATGCTTGCCTTGATTTATTGCCGCAACTGGCTCCTAACTTCAGAGTATTAACAGTAAGGCTGACGTCTCATTGCATGTATTTCCCGTGTAACGCGTAACCACGTAATCAAAAAAAAGCGTTACTCGATAAGTAAATAATATAAAACGTTACATGATTATGCACTTATTTACCATTTCCTTACAACATCGCAATTTCTCGGGACAAAAGGCTGGCAAGAGTGGTTGTGATACACTCTCCCTACGCATGCATACTACACATTACATCCCCGTATGGAGGGCGACTTGGAATCTAAATAAATAACGCGAAACGGACGAGTCGTGGAATCCGCGACTCCATACACATACACAAACATGTGCGCATGCACGCACGCACGCACGCACACACGGGACAAAAAACTGCTACATCTTCGTCATTGGTCCTGGATAACACCAAAAGCAGTTACAGTTCACTTTAACATCGCATTCTTTCAAGATTGTTTCAAGGTTAATGGAGGCGTTTTCAGAAAAAATGTTTGAAACAAAAGTTTCTTCTTTTTTTTATGTAATCCGAATCTGCAATAGAAAGTACCATATTCCATTTGAAAAATTCGACTTCCGGTCTGAATAGCCTATTTCCGGTCAGTACCAGAAGTTGAAAATATCATCATTCGATAGAGCATACCCGATTTACTTATCAAAACTTTCAGCATTTTTTATCAAAAAAATTTATACGTTATTTAAACTTCTGGCACGGGTGGTCTGATACACCCTGTGTGTGTGTATATATATATATATATATATATATATATATATATATAATAATAATAATAATAATAATAATAAATTAAAAAGTTTTATGAAAAGAAATATATTTCTCTTCATAAAACTTTTTAACTGTCTTGTTACTCATTAGAAAGATAAATGTTGAAATGTACATAAAATAACTACTGCAATTATGAAATATGACTGATGAGAACTAAAAACAAATAAACAACAGCTTAAAAATGCACCAAAAAGTGTGATTATTGTTATAGGGTCACTGCGTTCAGGCCAATGGATATACCTTAACACCTTGTTGGTTGCTGGATTTGTTGCGTATGCTCAGGCTCCTGCGCAGACGTTTCTAAAAAATAATTAATACGCGTACCTACACAGTCTATATATTATAAGTAGTTTAATATACCTTTAATAGAGAAGGAACAATCAATCTTTGAGATTGTACATATTAAAAGTACGTTCCTTTAATACAGCAATTATAACATGGTGCATTATAAATTTATGGCGCAAATATTACAAAGTAAACAAAAAAAGAAGCTAAAGGTAAGATTATATTGTTTCAATCATACGGATGAAATGATGTATAATTCTATTAAAATAAAAAAACATCAGCTTAAGGGGATCCTGGAGCGACGCTCGAACTTGATCGAGGTCGATAATGTAGGCCGGAATTCTAAGTTATAATATTATAAATTATCAAATTGGCTTTATAGAATACAAAATCCTTTTGCAGGATTATAGTACACGCAAAAATGAACCACACGAGTATCGATTTCATATAAAAAAAGAAAAACATTCGGTCTTCTTTACCTAACCTAACCCATAACGCACCCATACATCATAATTTTTGTAAACCCAAATCTTTTTAATTATGTGTCGAAATAAAATTTACAAAATTTTATGTTGTTTGTTAATGTAATCTATGTATTTACTCGGTGGTATTTCGCAAATACGGATTGCAGAGATCTTATGTCAAGCACATATTGTCATGACTTGACAGCTTATTAAAAAATTTTTGTTGTTTTCAGCATCAATACTACGGAGCAGACACATATTAATGCCTATATTTTTATTCTGTAAAAGGATTTTCCAATCTATGAAAGCAATACGAAGATATGGGTTTACAAAAATTGTTGGTACCGCGGAAGGCTACAGGATCCCCTTAAAAACTATAAGATATATAGGAGGGATTATGCATTAATATACTGGATTAAAATACTGGAGAGATGTTCTCTCTAAATAAATATCATTTAGAAGATACACACGTATTATTTACATTATATTCATATATATAGTATCCGAGACCTACCGCACAATCTGCTAATGGCAGATTCTAGAAGTCATTTAGAGAAAATCCCAATACCAAAATACTGAGATTACAGTAACTTTTAAATGGAAAATGCTTAAAGATAGTCAATTTGTTTGTTAAAAATTCTCAAATTCAGGTTACATAGTACAAAAAAAAGATATCCTTAGATATTAATATTTAAATATTAATAATTTTGCATGTACTTTTGAATGTCTTTTTATAATTTTTCTTATTTAATTAAATTTTTCTGTTTGCTGATAATATTAATAAAACAAATTTAAATTTTCATGTTTTTGATAAGAAATTATGTGATTTATTTTATCAATAATTAAAATTTGTTGCATTAATTTGCTACTAACGTAATATTACGTATAAAATGCTAATTTTGGTACATAATCGCACTGTAATAAACTCTGCACTTTATGTGTAGAATTTTATGTAAGTTAATATACTTTATATTGTACAAAATAATATGTGTGTAATTCAATTACTATTTTATTTCCTAAAAAATATATCAAGAAAAATGAATATTGAAATTGTTATTTATGACATATACTTCATATACTTCAACTGGGAAAGATTTGCCGGCTCGATGCGTTATGCATTTTAAAATCAATATTCGGTAAAGTAATTATGCAATTATTAATATTATCAGTATATACAGCAATTTGATTAAATAAATAAAAGAACCTATAAAAAGACAAATTTAAAAGGGCAAATTTAAATTAATATTTAAGTATTAATATCTAAAGGTATCTTCACTGTATGTATAATATATATAAAAAATATTTAAGTATTAATATCTAAGGGTATCTTCACTGTATATATAATATATATAAAAAATATTTAAGTATTAATATTTAAGGGTATCTTCACTGCATATATAATGGACCAGAACGCGCGAATTTTTCACGACTAGATTGACTATCTTTAAACGTTTTTCATTTAAAACCTACTATAGCTTTAGCATTTTGATATTAGGATTTTCGTCTCTAAATGACTTATAGAATCTGCCTTTAGCAAGTAATGCAATAGGTCTGGGACAATTTTAAAGCGAAAACTTCTCTCTGAAGACGAGCAATATATAATTTTACACTTGTTTTACTACTTACATAAATTTTCAAAACAAAAATTTTTGTTAATGTCTTTTGTTAAATGTAAATTTTCAAAACAAAAATTTTTATTAAATGTACCTAGTACATTTAGAATTTACATAATCTCAATCAACAATACAATAAATATATTAAATTATATTGTTTACAGTGTTTTTATATGATTGGTACAACTTCTTTCGCATAATTTTATTCTAATGTTAGTGAGTTATTGCAATGTCTTTCATGGAAAATATTGTGTAATTAGATTTGTTGACACATAACTAATTAAAAATATCTAAAACTCTTTAATATTTATTATCATATTTTACCAATTTTTATCAATGTTTATCATTATATTTCTAAGATGCAAAATAATTACCTCGACATCTGGACCTGTTGGAGCACTGTGCTCAGAATCGCTATCTTCCTTTTCATCTTCCAAAGCGATCAGATGCTCTTCCTGCGTTTGAGGCATTAGTTGTAATTCTTCTCTGCTTTTAAACTCCAATCGTGTTATATATAGAGGGCAAAACAATCCCAAAATCACCTAAGACAACATTTAAATATGCGCATTTTAGATATTAAATATTGGATTGGATTAGTCAATTGAAATCAGACAACAAATTAATCTGTTACCTTTAAATTAGTATTTTTACGTGTGCGAAGGCCACCCATCCACAAATCAGCCAAGATAATTTGGCTACAAGGATGCGCCAATAGCGGCCGATGATTCGCTGTAACCGCGAGTGACAGACATGTCTGCCCCGACCAATTTTGAAGTTCCGAAGTTAACAGCTGTTGCGTCTGATCGTCGTCTTGTCGATAGCAATAATCCAGTAATTCAAGCGCTATAACAAGAAGCGTTACAATTCGCAATTAGTTATATGTACATACATACAATTAGTTATATGTATGTACATACATACGTAGTGGTTTTTTGCGGAGCTAAGATTTATTTATGCGTACCAATGTTTTCAAATTCTTTGCCGTAACCGCGCAATTCATCGTACACCTCGGTCTCTAAATCGTCCTCGGCTGCTTCGTGCGCCATCGCCTTGTACAGTTTCAGCGCGACAAGCGCCTTGGCTAACGCCTCCTCTCCGTGTTGCCACATCAACAGAGCCATTTGCTGACGCTTCGTTAGCACGGCCCAAATGAGCAGTTCGTTGAAAGGATAATCGAAAAGCGGGGTGTCGCGATTAGCTGGTAACGTCTCGGCGAGCAGACTCATGGTCAAACTGTCAGACTTCCCGCCGGAGCTCGCATAATAGCGCGTATTGCAATTCGGTGCACAGCTGTTTCGATGCATATGCTGCTGATGACCACCACCGGACCTCTTCATCACCTTCGTATAAATCATGCGAAATCTTCGCCGCGTATACTGCGCACGATACGCACCGCCCATCAACTTATTAATCACGAGACCGATGTCATGTAACGTGTACATGTAACCGCGCGGAATGTTTGGCCGTACGTCGCGTAAAATGTAACCCAGTGTGTTCGACGGGCCTTCTTTCTGATTGATTCGAGAAGAAAAAAATATTGTTACAACGTTCCACGGAAATTGCAATGATCATATTTTCAAATTACTTATTTTGATAGTCTCTCTTTTTAAATTAAAAGAACCACGCTTGCACGCGTATGAAACAAATAAATTTCATGGAATACATAACTTTATTAGAATTAAAAGATTAAAAATTGTTTATTTATTAAGCGGCCAAATACACTCCCGATCAAAAGTTTTTTAGATACAATAAAAAAGCACAAGAAAAATTCAGACTTTCATTTTTCTTAATACTTGTCGGTAAGAATAACTCTCATTATGTAAAATGATTATACCTAATACTTCGTTTTTCAATACTAATTTCCTTACGTTTTGTCTGTTCAGAACAGCTTTAAAGACAGAGATGCGAATGATGTTGACATCGTTCACAATATGTATAATGCAATGTATACTATTTATTGAAACTCACAGAACTTACTAACAATATATTACAAAATAAGAAAATAACAGAAAACTAAAGTAACTTTGCATAACCTGAAATTTGCGACTTAATATCTTATCAAGGAAAGTAGCCAACACTTACAAACCCTTGTGTATCTTTTTATTATAGGCCGCGAAAGATATTTTCGATAAATATTATTGTATATAATGAATTTACTGATTTATTACTAACAAAAAAATTCCTTTCTGAACCATTAGGTTCCTAGTAAAGACAATAAAATAAAATAAAAAATATATACACTAGCGATCAAAATTATCGTATAGGTAATTCCATGCCAAAATTTCGCATGATTTCAAATAAGCGTAACTCCGTCAAAAGTGGACTTTTCCGCGTAAATTAAAAAAAATTGAATGTCATACGATTTTTTTTCACGGAGTTATGTCGTTTTTGAAGTTACCCATACATTTTTGTGCAATTACCGTCAGCATAATCATTATCCGATGCGCACCACGAGGAGATTGGTGGTCGGATTTGACGCATCGTGTGTAAAAATTTTTGCATTTGAAAATGCATATTCCCATCTCGTCTTTGAATGATCTCTTGTAGACGATCACGCATATTAATGCAGGCTTTAATAGTGTCTTGAGGAATTTCATGCCATATTTGTTACAGCGCTGCTTCTAATTGTTGAAATTTAGTTGGCAGTCTCTCTAAATTTTGTAATCTCCTATTCATTATGTCCCACACATGTTCAATCACAATCACATCAATCACATGTTAAAAATTACAAGAGGGCTACAAAACTTTATAGGACACTTTGTCAGACGCAGTCATTCAAAGACGAGTCGGGGATACGCATTTTTAAATGTAAAGATTTCCACGCACACGCACACGACGTGCCAAATCCGATTAGCAATCTTTTGTTAGGCGCATCAGGTAATGGTAATGCTGCCGATAATTGCACAAAAATGTATGGGTAACTTCAAAACGACATAACTCCGTGAAAAAAATCGTACGACATTCAATTTTTTTTTAATTTACGCGGAAAAGTCCAAATTTTTCGATAGTTGTAATAACATTTGCGAAAAAAATTTATTCGAGCACGTGGAGTGCGTCAAACTATGCAAATTTTGGGAAATAAAACACGTCTTTACTTATGAAGAGATGGCTCGAAGGGAGAAAGATAAAATCAAAATGTCTTAATTGCTTTTTAAAGTAGAGACTTTAAGCTTCAAAACAAAAAAAAATTTTTTAGGATACGATCACTTTTGACGGAGTTACGCTTATTTGAAATCATGCAAAATTTGGCATGGAATTACCTACGCGATAATTTTGATCGCCAGTGTATATACAAATATAGCAATGTATCCAAACTTTTGGTCGAGAGTGTAACTTGTTTGTTGTACCCATATTATACCATATTTAAATTGTTTACTAAGAAAAGTTGTCGGTACAGAAATAAAGTTGACCTACCGTATTATATAGCTCTTCAAGACGCGGTATCGATAAAAATTTCCGCATGGATACTCCATTTTCCAGTAGAAGTTTCACAAAGTCTATTCTGTCATGCTGAAGCGCTTGCATCATAGCTTGTTCTAAAGCGCCGGGTGGCCATTTTTGACCGTAGACAAAGATTTCACTTCGGGCAATGTCCACACGGTTCCATATTAAAGAAAGAGACAATTGTTCAGCCGGGGACAATTGTTTCGATTTAAATAGGGCTGTTAATATCGTTTGATCAAGCTCCTGTGGCCTATCTTGTGATATTCTGAATACAGTGATCTGCAAGAATATAACTTTTACTTAAAGAAGTTTTGAAGTTCAACATTTACATGACGCAAGGCTAAATTTTGTTTCTAATAAAGATATGAAATGGCGACAGATACCAAATGTTTCTTTCGTGTACACTGCAAGAGTTCTGAACAGAGCTGACTCGCTTGTTCAACGGAAACTTGGAAGGTACGTTTAATAGTTTCCAAAACTTGTTCTTTAACACCCTCGAGCGGTCCTTCTCCGTCACCAATCTGTCCATCTCTCCATCTACATAAAAAAAAGCATACTTCGTAAACATGCACAATATATCTCTTTAAAATATACGCGAATGCATGCTCATCATTACTTGTGCATAAAAGCAATCAGATCGGCTGCACGTCCTGAGCCATCGCAAACTACCACGGGTACAGGAGGATCATCCGTTACATACTCCAAAACTGCACGGATTGTATTCGTTCCACCTTCGATAACTAACGCGACTACCGGTATGCTACTGTGTGTATCTGCAAAGCATTGGTGAATCAAGCGTCTTGAATTATAGAAATATTTTAATAAATATGGATTGTTGTAACGCTTACATGGTTGCAATTTTAAATTTGAGATGTATTTTTCTAATCTTCTGCGGAGAACAATCTCCGCACCATATCGACCGCCAGTACCGTTGTCTACTAGTAAAAAGTAAGCATGCCGATTGTTTAATACTGTATACTTAGTCCTGAAAATTCATATATAAATATACTTTACAAAATCCAATATATATGTTTCAATAATACCTTTACATTGTAAATATGCAGTCTTACCATGGTGAGGAGACGCAATCGTACGACACTTCTCCACCTCGTCCAACTAATTCATGGCTTTTATCCAAAATTCCCCAAGGAGCAATTCCTATACTTACTACGCGACCCTGTCGTTGAGAACGTTCCAACAACAATGCGTCACCAACCTGTCGTGTAACACCTACGGAAATAATTTTGTAAATAAAAATTAAAATTTATTGAAGCTACATTATTAACATTTTTCATGAATAGAAATATGTATACCCGTATTTGTTCCCCCTGTAAATATCCATGCTCCTGTTGTTTTAGCAGCTTTCAATAAGCCTTTACGCAAAACTTTCTTCAGGCTCGGCTGAAGCTCGAAATTTGATCGACCACCATGGACTGTAATTAACAATTTGGGCAATCCTAAATTCCATTCCCGACATAATAGTTGTACGATCGGTTCTGGTCGTGTATCATAAGCCAATCTTACATACTACAAATAATACACACGATGTCACATTTCCCCATTCAAATAAATACAATTATTATTATGAAAACATTATAGATATAATGTTAATAATATATAAAGTATTGAATATATACTTGTGCTTTTGTAGGATGTGGGCCACCCTGAAATTCTATAGTACCATATGCATCAGTAGGAAAAGGACGAGTATTCTTCCCTGGAGACCATTGTTCACGATCTTTTTCCCTATTCTCGGAAAGATTGTAACTTTGAACATCTGCGCCAGTTCCGCAATGATGAGTATATGAATAGCCACAGCAACATCTATAATAATACAACATATTATATCATGCATAAAAATATATATACATTAGTCATATTTTTATATGTATCACTATAGTTTCATACTTGGTTTATAAAATTGTTGTGCGTTTGCTATAAAGCATGACATTTTTTAATAGTACTATATTATAGTACAGTATACTTAATAGCATAATATAATAATGCAAATATAAAATATACATTTTTTTATGGTAAATGTGAAAATGAATTAGAAGAGAAGTGCCATAAAAAAGTTAATGTTTAGTTGAAGTTTAGTTGTAGCGATACAGGATGATAATTAAACATGATAAAGTTCAAGTAATGAAACAAACATGACGCAGAAAGAAAATAAATATGTTATATTTATACTTAAAAAAATTTGCTAGAACAAGAATGTTATTTCAAATAGATGATAAAGGTACAAAAGTAAACAGAATTATTTATAAATGAATGCAAGAAACGTACGAGGGTCTCACCTGGAAGTAGTAATCACATCATATTCCGCACTCTTATCTCCCTGCACTTGTACAAACCTACAAATGGAATAAAAGAAAAAAAAACTGAAATCAATGGATGGGCGAGTAAAGAAATACAAATCATAAATATGAATATTCTGATATAAAATCTGTGATTAAAATGCATTGACCAAGAAATCATAGCTTATGACAATTGGTATCTGATCATAATATGATTACACCAAAGTGATAGATGACATGACATGACGAAAGAAGAATAAAACAGATTGATCAATGAGACACAATAAATTTATATATCTTGAATACTTATCTTAAATACTAATTTGATGACAAGTCACACTCTATAGCATACGCTGTTTTGTATAGATATAAAATATAGTATCAAGAATCTTTTATTACATAATAAAACATAAATATATTAATAATTATACTGTAATCATAGAAAATTTAATACAATGCAAAATTTTATAGTGCAGAATTTTTAGTACCATATATAAATCTTTTTAACATCATTTCTCTTTTATATATATCTTTTTTTTCTTTGTATACAACTGTTTCATTTTAAAGTATTACCTGTGTTCATCTTCGGTGCTTGGAATAAATTTTACACATTCCCTTTTTTGAAATGTTGCCTCTATCCAACTGCGTTCAGTTGTCTAGAATTTAAAAGTATAAGAACGTAATAGCTGTAATATTAATTTGAAATATATTAAAAATCTTCATATAATATAATCTCCTACTATTATTGTTATACATAGGAGAGAGTGGGGCATTATGGGCCACGGAGTACCATGGTCATTGACTGTTTAGAATAATTTAGAATGTTTAGATTAGTACAACTGTTATCATGTGACAATTACTTTGTTGCCTATACTTCATATGTAGGTATCAGTGAAAAATACTTGTTACCTTGAGACGTACGTAACGTAAATGGTTTTAGTGATGCGTAAGTAATTTTTTAACCACTTAGAAATTTTTTAATATTATTTTTGCAGTAAAATATACATGTACACAAAATTAGAAGCAACTTTCTAGCATCTTTTATCATTTTATAACACTAGGAATAATTATGTATCATTAATTTTTTTTGTTACGTTTCATCGTTTTCAATATTACGTGTATTCGGGGCATGATAAGTCACCTAATGCAGGGTCACCATGGGTCGCACATCTAATCTATTTATGATTAAACGGAACAATACAAAGCAGTTATTTTATATTCTTATTAATTAATTAATTTGTTAAATATATAAAATACAATTTCTTTTTACTTTTGTAACTTTTTCATTAATTTTTTGAATAAATTTAGTTTTGAACATTGTAATAAAAAAATATCTAAAATATAATTTCTTTTCACTTTTGTAAATATTAATTATTTTTTTAAATAAACCTACACTGTAAAAAATTTATGTAAAATTACATGTAATTTTGAGACCCACTATAATACGTGTAAATTTTTGCGTGTTTCTTTAATTTTGCAGTACATAAATAAAAAAATTTCTTAATTTGTAATTTTTTCTTAGTGTATGCACAAAGAAAAACAAATTAGAAAAACAAATTGTAAAATTTATATGTAGAGTTATAAACATGCAAAAATTTACAGTTTTTAGTTGTAAATTTACAATTTAGACTGGGTCTCAAAATTACCTATAATAGGTGTAATTTTACATAAATTTTTTACAATGTAGTTCCATTATTTTTTAAATAAACTCAGCTTATTTTTTTAATAAACATCATTTTTGTGGGTGACCGATGGTGCCCCAACGACAGACCCATGGTACTCCGGGCATGGGGCACTATGGGTCATTTTCTAAAAATTATATTTTAATTTCTTTCTGAAAACTTAATCAATATTTACCAAAAACACTAAATAAATTTTGAAATATATACATTGTGCTTTAATTATAAAAAAAATGAGATAAAAAATCTTATATTTAAAAGCAATTTTTCAAACTTGAATTTTTGTGACCCATGGTGCCCCACTCTCCCCTATACATATATTTGCTTTATAGATTAATTGTCAAATAATATTGAAATAAAATTAAATATACAATACATAATTAAAAACAAAATATTAAAAACAAATTATATTGATATCTTAAACTTAAATAATTAATAAAAAAAATACCTTAACTTTTTTTTTCTTCATTTTCGGAGTATTTGCACCACAGATAACATTTCCAATTGCCATCTTGATGGAATTTGTATTTATTTTAACTTAAGCAATGTTCTAAAGAAAAATATAATTAAAAATAATAAAAAAACGGAAACTAATAAATATAATAAGCAAGATACTACTATTTTTTAATTCATTACACCTAATCCCAGTGAGAAATAATGATCGAAAAGACATCGAATCGACGTCAAATTGATGCCTTTTCGACGCAAAAGACGTCGATTCGACATCGATTTGACAAATAATTTCTCACTGGAATAGAACTCAAAGTTTTAAATTTGAGGATAAAAAAGAGTAAAAGACGAAACAATTTTTTTTTTCAATATCTGTTTCAATGTATCTTCAATATATTTCTTAGAACGATGAATTAATTTTTCTATATTATAAAGTATTTTGAATTTGTCCCTAAAATAATTTAACATTGCGCAGAGGTTACTTTTTCATAATATGTATCAAGAGACATGAAAGTGTCGCCCGCCAACGGAGGGAGGCACACCGAGTATCTAGACGCGAGACAACAATTTCGAAAGCTCTTAAATTTTGAGATCTTAACACCGGTTGAACCGATCAATTTCTAAATAGATTCAATCGATTGGTTGGGTTTGATTTATATCAAAAAAGTGTTTTCACTTTTTGTCTACATGTCCTACAAACGGAGATATTACGATGCGAAGTGACAGATTGACAGATTTATATTTAAGAAATGTCGTCATTATCATTATTGGCGTCGTCGTCGACCAGGAAATTGGTGGGAGAAATGTACTTTTCGTTTTCTCGACACTATGCGGCGCGCTAGTTTCTTTGATAATAGCTTTGATAATAGAATGATATATGTCATCGGTCGGTATAACTTGAATTATGATATATGTCAATTGGTACATTATCTTTCTAATGTTAATAAATTTAACTTTTTGACACTATGCGGAGCGCTATATTCTTCGATAGTAATGAATAAATAATAGTCAATCGATATAATTTGAATCATGATGTCAATGAGTATGTATATACATTATCTTTCTATTAAAAGCCGAGATATTTATTAATTTTTTCCTTTGATAATTGTAAGAAAAAAGAACTGTTGTATTTGATACTACAAAATCTGATATTAGTAAAAAATTACTCTTTTAAAAAAGGTAAAAAAGACGCCAAGTGTACGCACCCATTAAAAAAGAATTGTTATTGTGTTTAACACTATAAAAGATGTGATATCATTAAAAAATTACCTTTTTAACCTTTAAACTACATACTATCTGTATGAAATATACACTACACTCTGGGTCAAATTGACCCCAATCACTTTGAATGATATTATTACAAAAAAAAACTATTTTTTTTTAGTTGAAAAAATTAAGTATGTTCTTCAAATATTTATAAATAAGGTGCAATTGTTCCGAATAAGAAGAAAATGTTTAATGTTGTTAAAAAATTGAAATAGGAGATATTTCGGAGCAAACTTTTGTTGGGGTCATTTTGACCCCATGTATAGTTTAAGAGTTAATAGAAGATAAAAAGGTGACAAGTGTGCGTTTCGAATCGCACTTGTGTGTTTAAGTAATTTAGTAACGCCAAGTGCGATTTGAAGCGCACACTTGGCACTTTTTTATCTTATATTAAAAAGGTAATTTTTTTTACTAATATCACATCTTTTGTGGTGTTAAACACAATAACAATTTTTTTTTCATGGGTGCGTACATCTTTTTTCAACCTTTTTTAAAAAGTATAATTATACATAAAAGATCTGCGCGATAAGAGAAAGAGAATAGTAGGAGGAAAAAAGATAAAATTGGATTTATTCTGCGAGGAATAGAGATGATGGTAGCGAGATGGGTAAGGGCGTGCCACGATTTCTTCAGGAAGATTTCAGCACGCGATAGGAAGTTTTTCATTCGCCGATCGGCGCGGCTGACAAAAAGGATAAGGACAAGATGCGCGGTATGATACCGGCAGGAGATTTTGGAGAGTCTTTTCTCATCGTTGAAAATGGAAGGAAACGATTATGTCACAAAAGTTAAAAATTGAAATGTTGTTTTTCAGAAGACTGCAGTTTGCTACACACGTTCACATGTTATCCATAATCATTTAATTATTATCCATCCATATGGATTATCCATAATCCATAATTATCACGTTATTCATAATCATATAGAAAGATTTATGCTACAATTCTAAACAAAATCGTAAAACTCGTAACCTGCTTTCGAAAGATTCGTAAGAACTTATGAGTAGATATTCAATTCCATACGTACTGTATGTCATTACTCTATGCTCAGCTTTTTATGATTGCTTCGTAAGCACGACTTACGATTTTACGATTGATTCATAGATTTGCTTAGAATTGCAACATTAGTGATTTATCTTAAAAGAAAGAATTTGATTTATTTAATATAGTTAATATATTTATTTAATATATAATTTAATATATATATATATATATATATATATATAAATCTATGACATTAATATGCTCTATACATGATTTTTATACAATACAAAATATAATTCCAAGTTATATAACAATATAATTGTAGAAGAATTTTGAAATACTCCAATAAAATTTAGAGAAATTACAGGTGAAAGCTCTGAATACCTATTAATATTTTTTCTTATCGAAAAAAATTGTAGCCAAAAAGTCATTATGCATAAGGATTAAAAAACGATAAACATTTATATTAAATAATACTTGTTTTCTGAATATACATAATTATTATTTTTATTTTATCGTTATTATGAAAATTAAAAATGAAAAAATTTTAACCAATAATAGGCATTATTTAATTTGTATTACTTCTGTGAAGCTAGCCCCTCATTATCAAAAATTTGAAAAATTTATTAGAGTTCTGACAGCCCCCCTAAGAGTTCTAGAGTTCCCTATCAGTTTTAGAAATAGTTCCATCGTTTAAACCAACGAAAACACCATTTGAAAATACGCGGGGGGCCAACTTCACATTTTTGCAACTTTAAGAAGCCATAACTTTTTTATTATTAATTTTAGCGCTTCGATTATTAAGAAAAATTGTTAGAACTCTTCGGGGGGCTATCAGAACTCTTAACAGAACTGTCAATTTCCCCAAAAAATTTCTACTCTTGCGGGACTTAGAAAATTTTCGAATCTGTAACTTCAACCAGTCAGAACTTTTTTATTTCGCATCGGAGCGCTTCGATTATTAAGAAAAATCATTAGAACTCTTCGGGGGGCTATCAGAACTCTCAACAGAACTGTCGATTTCCCCAAAAAATTTCTACCTTTGCTGGACTTAAAAAATTCTCAAATCTGTAACTTCAACTAATCAGAACATTTTTATTTCGCATCAGAGCGCTTCGATTATTAAGAAAAATCGTTAGAACTCTTCGGGGGGCTATCAGAACTCTCAACAGAATTGTCGATTTCCCCAAAAAATTTCTACCCTTGCGGGACTTAGAAAATTTTCGAATCTGTAACTTCAACCAGTCAGAACTTTTTTATTTCGCATCGGAGCGCTTCGATTATTAAGAAAAATCGTTAGAACTCTTCGGGGGGCTATCAGACCTCTTAACAGAACTGTCGATTTCCCCATTTGAAAGTACGGGGGGGGGGGCTAACTTCATATTTTTGCAACTTTAAGAGACCATAACTTTTTTGTTATCAATTTTAGCGCTTCGATTATTAAGAAAAATCGTTAGAACTCTTCGGGGGGCTATCAGAACTCTCAACAGAACTGTCGATTTCCCCAAAAAATTTCTACCCTTGCGGGACTTAGAAAATTTTCGAATCTGTAACTTCAACTAATCAGAACTTTTTTATTTCGCATCGGAGCGCTCCGATGCGAAATAAAAATGTTCTGATTAGTTGAAGTTACAGATTTGAAAATTTTCTAAGTCCCGCAAGGGTAGAAATTTTTTGGGGAAATTGACAGTTCTGTTAAGAGTTCTGATAGCCCCCCAAAGAGTTCTAACGATTTTTCTCAATAATCGAAGCGCTAAAATTAATAATAAAAAAGTTATGGCCTCTTAAAGTTGCAAAAATGTGAAGTTGGCCCCCCCGTATTTTCAAATGGTGTTTTCGTTGGTTTAAACGATGGAACTATTTCTAATACTGATAGGGAACTCTTAGGGGGGCTGTCAGATCTCTAATAAATTTTTCAAATTTTTGATGATGAGGGGCTAGCTTCACAGAAGTAAGTTTAGCTTTGATTCTTGAATATAGGATAATTGAAACATCTGTATAAAGATGAGTTGAGGAGGTGAATTCTATGCAGTAACACAAAAAAAGAGATCTATGAACAAAAGTCTTAAAACGATTCATTATAGGAATTCAGCTTTACAAAATTGGAATTACAGTAGTCACTGAATAAAGTGACGAAACTCGAAATAAAATGATAATTTTTTTCTATGCAAATTCAATTTTAATTTTGAAAATAAAATCCAACTTGTGTGGAAAAAATTTATCGACAATAAAAAATGATCTCCATAACGTGTGTAAGTCCTAATTTAAGGACAAATATTATAATATTTTGTAGTGACTAAAACAATTAATTCATTGTTTTAAAAAATAATAAAATAAAGAGTGATTATTTATAAAGAAAAATAAAGATTGTTTCATTTCATCAATTTTTCCTTTTGACGAATCTCTTGAATCCTGCTAATCTTATAAATTTTGCTATGTATCGAATTTTACAACATATAAGGTTAAATGAATTGAAATCTTTATTTCGAACACGTTATTGTGTTCTATTTAACACAATAGCACAGTTCCAGGAATGACAGCATTAATAAAATTTATATACGAAAATAAAATATTTTTATATTAAAATTTTATTATCCTCTGCCTAGATTGCGAAATTAGTTTTCAATTATCCATTCGTATGAATACATAATTTAATTAAATCATACTAATTATTGATAAAATTTAACAAGTTTAATACTTGGTTAGAAAATAAAGTAAAATATTGATGTAAAGTAAAATAATTAGAATAATTGAATGCGTGTACATCCCTCTTTATGATCAATAGATTACTTAAAGATTTATTATTAATTTACTACTCACCAATCGACAAGATTTGTTCTTTACAATCATTTTTACCAATCCAATAATAAATGTAAATCACGCTGGCGAATAGGTAACTTAAACACAATTGTGATCGTCACAATTGTGTTGGAGTAACACCATAATATTATCTCGTTGGAGTAACACCATAATATTATCTCGTTGCGTCTATTTTGACAAATCATGCCAACTGAAAGAAAAATCTGTGGATAAGACTTCCGAGTTGTAAAAATTTTTGCTTTAACCTTTAGAGGGCCGGGATTTTTCCATTGAAACTTTGAATTTTTTTCACAGAGAATTTTTATACACATATAATCTATATGTTTTAAATAGTTTCCAAATATGTTACTGGCTACTATAGTGGCCACTCCGGCCCGATACGCCATGGAAATGTTGAAAATGATGTTTTTAGGGTTTCTAGAGGCTCCTAGAAGGTTTTTGATATCGCTGATCACGATTTTTATCAAAAATTTACATAAAAATAATGTTGTAATCCTCAACATTGTTGTGGAAGTTTAAATAAATACATACGCAAATAAAACGAAAAATTGGCTATTACGAGCTAAACTACTCCCTACAATATATTATATTATATTATGTTACATTTTATATATTTTTTTATATTTTATAAAATGTACACATAATGTACATTACTATAATGTAAATGTACACATTATGTACATTACTAATAATTCAATAAATAGGTGTCTACCTTAGTGGTCATTATAGTGGCCACCCCGGCCTTCTAAAGGTTAAAAGAAAGATATGAGATGAAAGTATCATCATTTTGTAAGAGACATATTTTTTTATACGTGCCCATAAGGCCGATAAGAAGATGAAACATTCTCTTGAAAAAAATCGGTTTTTATATTACTGACAATAAGTGCTTTGCAGCAACGTACATAGACGATACTGTGTAAAACAGTGTATCATTTCGTCCTTGTTTGCTAAATGTTAAAGAGAGATGAAATTATTCACTGTGTTACACAGGCTGTGTTTCAAAATTGCTGTCAGTACTGAAAAACTATAATTTATGTAACGTGTACTATAGATTTTCAGTACTGACAGCAATTTTGAAACACAGCCACAGTGTCGTTGCAGGAAAGCATCCAATGAGTGAATACCAATAAAAGATATAAAAAATGTTTCAAACAAAAGTTTTATGACTTTAAATATAATTTATAACAGTGCAATCAGATTTTTTAAAAATATTTTTCGAAATTCTCTTTTTTCTCGTAGTTTTCAAGAGAATGCCAAGAGCAATGAATATCTGATGGATGGAATAAATGGAAGAGTAGGCATTAACACAAGTAACACTATCCAAGAGTCACACAATTTTAATAAGCTTTGTAGTTGTGTCACATAATTTTAATAAATAGTATATATTGTAGTTTAACAAGGAAACTCACGTAGGTGTTCCCCTCCAGTTTTGATATGCTTTTAATGTGTTGTTTTCTAGCTCAAAGTAAAGCACATGTATTTTTTATACGTGCCCAATATGTTTAGAGGGTAAAACACCTCTTTGAAAATAATTGGTTTTTTCCTTTCAATACAAATATCGAAAATATAAAAGATAAAAAAAATTTTAAACAAAAGTTGAACGACTTCAAGCGTATTATAATTTGGTGATAAAAATTTCAAAATTTCGAGAAAAAAATATTGAATAGTGGAGATATTTAGAAAAAATTTTTTTGTTTACAGCTTTATAGTATTCTTGAAATAATTGAACTTTCGTTTTTTTCCATCTTTTATACTTTCGACAATATTCGCCTCGTAAGGAAAAAAATCGATTTTTCAAAGGGGTATTTCACCTTTAAACATGCGATTTGAAACATAAAAAAATAAGTCCTTATTTTGAGCTAGAAAACAATATATTAAAATCTCATCAAAATCGGAGGGGGACACTTACGTGGGTTTCCTTGTAAGTCAAAATAAGAAACATATTTTTTTTATACGTGTCCATATGGCCTTTAAAGGAGTAAAACATCTCTTGAAAAAAAAGAGAAGGAATTTCGAAAAATGTTATTTTTGAAAAATTTAACTGCACTGTTATAAAGTATATTAAAAGCCATAAAACTTTTACTTGAAACATTTTTTAGAGGTATCTTTTATTGTTTCGACGGTATTCGTTCATAATCAATAATATAAAAACTGATTTTTTTCAAGAGGTTGTTTCACCATCTTTTGGACAATTGCCGCAGCCATATTCCATAATTATGACATCAGAGGCGAAATTGTACGCTGATTTTGCAAATAAGTATAACTTTGGATAAAATAATACATTATATTACTTTAATACACTTCTAAAATCCAGCGAATGCTATCTTTGATCTTTATTGATCAAGGTCAGCATTTGGCAAATTTTAGATTTGTTTGAAATATTTAAATGCGAAATGTAACGCTATTCCAACTCATTATCACACTGAAGATGACATCATTATAGGTCAAAACATTTGTGATCCCACTATTGTTTTTAATATAGTTTATCTGCACGTACATCTAGCGTGGCTCGATAGCCCTTATCTCTGTTTATTATATTCAAAGCTCATTAAAATCGGTGTATGGCACTTGGGTAGTGTTACTTATAAGATACGTTTACGTATTAAGTGAAAAGTGGTGAGTGACGCGAATAAGGCTCAATTTAACACCGCCTAAATATCGCACAGATATAATTGTTCGCACAAGACAAATTGACCGATTTTGTGAATGCGATCGTCTTCGTCGCAAGTTAAATAGATCTCACTCGATTGTTAAACTTAACTCGTGTTAAATAAATCAATTCAATCGTGGTGACGATGGCATGTGGCTCGAAAAGGTGATTCAAAATCGGCGGGAAAATCGACGTTTTGCCATCACGCGGTGAGATAACCTCGCGAGTTAACCTGCTCGTTCTTCCTCGTTGTTCTCATAACATGCGAATATGGAGAATACGGAAAAACGATCGATCACAATCTCGGTACGAAGCAGAAACGCTTCGTTCATCATTACATTCATTCCGATAAGAATTTCTCTTTTGCACTTGCACGTATCTACTAGGACCATTCTACAATTGTATAAGCGTGGTTGTAAACGTAAGTTTGTAAGAAAATGACCAATCATAGTCGATTATTCTTCGATCGCAAAAAGAATATTCGATTATAATTAAACATTTTCTTACGTTTACAACTACGTTTACGCAATTGTAGAATGACTCTTACACCTTCTACTCTTACACCGTCTCTTACACCGACAATTTCTGAGTATATATATCTATCTCATTTCAAGGGTAAAAAGTGTAAAAAAACGTGATGCGAGACACAGAGTCCGATTGTTTAAGCCGACCAAAAAAAGCGCACTCACCGAATAAAAGTGAAAAATCAAACAACTTTCAAGTGATCGCGTTCATCGTACATGTGATGCACATTTACGTGGCACGCGCGCGCGCGCGCGCGTCTTCACGAAGGTTGCGAACGCACAGACAATTCTTTCACGATGTACTCGGAGCGGTTCGAGACAACTCGCAGCTCGCAGCGACTCGGTACTCTCGACGACCGTAGAGGTAGAGTACCGAGAACACCCGACCGTGAGCGCTTACTCTGAACAATCTAAATGAGTCCGAACCACCGAACCAGTGCTGTCAGATATTAGAGGAAGAAGTGTAAGGCTGAAATCACATGGTAGGGAATAGTGCTGCGGAATAGAACGTGCGTCATAGAACCAACCAATCAGAGCCAATGAAAAATCTGCAGAATAGCTTTGATTGGTTGATTCTATGACGCACGTTCTATTCCGCAACTTTATTCCGTACCATGTGATTTCAGCCTTAGGGCTATCGCACACAAAATTACATAGCCGTACTTACATAGCATAAAATCGTCTGGACCAATAAGCATTAAGCATAAATCAATATGGCGACTTTATAGTTGACGTTCATTGGTCCAGAGTCTTGTGCTATGCATATGCAGCTATGCAATTTTGTGTGCGATAACCCTAATACCAACTTAAACTAAGATTCCATTCGTTTCAGCTGCGGCAACGCATGCTGCAGTGTGCATCGATCAATCAAAAGCCTTACTCAAGACCTCTGATTGGTCGATACATATTACCGCATGCGTTGCCGCAGCTGAAACACGTGAAGGGAGTCTTAGGCTGAGTTCCCACCAAGAGCGTCACACGTCGCGTCATGACCTTAGAGCATATATACCTGGAGGAGAAATGGCATGTTTTTTATGATCCGAAAGTGTCGCCAAGATCTGTGCGAGAGAGAAAGGTATAGAGTCTTATTTCTTCTCTATGCGCATGCTTTTTTACTACCGCGCATTTAAACTGCGCTTCTACTTAACCTAAGATTTTACTCATGCAGCCAAGTGCGTGACTAACCTAATCGAAAAAAAAAACATATTAGGCATAAATTTATCAAATTAATTTTGTACATAATACTGAAAAAAACTGTTGTCCTAAAGTCATCATGTTATTAGATCCGATAGATGACTTTAAAATTTTACTATAACTAATATATACCTTTAAATTGACAACTATTTTACTGTTGTCTTCAAGGTATCTTTTTTATGCTATCTTAATAGTGAGAAAAACTGTTGTTCTAAAGTCATCATGTTATTAGATCCGATAGACTATTATTAAGGCATCAAAAAGTGATCAGTTTTTTGTTATCTAAAGTATTTGCATAAAAGTTGCCGAAAAGATATTTTTTAGCAGCGTTATTTCTGCAGGTATACCAGGCAGCACGGTCTGCCGAACGTCATCACTGCAGTGTCTGCTTCCTTTCGGTTTTGAACTGTTTTGAACTGGTGCAATCATCACGCGTGACTTTCGTATGTGAAGATAGAAGGAGATATTGGGAAAAAATTATAAGGTAAGATGTGTAATAATTTATATTATTCCAGTTTTAATGAAATACAATGAAAGTGTAGACTTTCGCCAAATAAATGTAATGGTCACATTTTATGTTTTAGGTTAGGATTCTGTGCTCAGTGCATGCATGTCGTGTACACGGTTGACGACCGTTCTATCCCAGTATCACGCTTGTGGCTCGTGGCTTTTGTATGTGAAGATAGAAGACATTGGGAAAAAATTCAGTATTATATATTATATTACACGTACGTTATGATGATCTATTTTTCTTTCTAAGCAAAAGACTGTTTATTTTGTTTATTATGTAAAAGATTTATATATGTAAGACTTACAAAGTTATTATTTTTTGACAAATATGTGAAATAGATATTATAAAATAATATAAAATGTTTAATAAAATAATCTAGGTATAATACAAATGTACATTATTTTCTAATTATAATACAAACGTACATTACTTTTACAACATAGAGGCTTATAATCTGAAATACGGATATTACATAATATATAATTAATTGTCATCTAAAATTGTTAATATAGTTAATACTCAACTATATGTGTGCGTGCGTGCGTGCGTGCATATATATATATATATATATATATATATATATATATATAGATTATATATATATATATGTATATGTAATAATTTAATAGTTGTGATTTTATAATTTAATATAGTTGGTTGTTAGTACTAACAATTTTAGATAACAATTAATTCTATATTATGTACATCCGTATTTCAGATAAAACTGCTCTTTCATCATTTGTCTATATCCTATCCTATACAGGGTGATTCAGAATAATCACTTGTCCTTTCATAGACATATTCGTGGTGATATTCTGAGACGATTTTTCCTCTAACAAAAATTTGTCCGGAGCTTAGTTTTTGAGATACAACAACAAACAGTTAACGTATTATGAGCCGGATACTAGAGGCAGTCAGGGGCGGCGCAACTCATTGTTACACGCAGGTCGATCGGACTCCCGCTGCGATCAGCTGCACAGAGTCGTAAACACACACACACACACACACACATACACACACACACACACACACACACACACACACACACACACACACACACACACACACACACACACACACACACACACACACACACACATACATACATACACAAACACACACGCGCGCTCGCGCACACACAGACACACACACACACATACACACACACACACACACACACAAAAATACAAACATATTTATTACGACGTATGAGAGCCTGTGTTGCAATGGACGGTGGCCACTTCGAACATTTTCTGTGAAGAAAGCAAGAAAATAATTAATCTGTCCTTTTCAAGGCAACCAAATATTTTACTTCGAGGAACATCTCTTTTCGCAAATAATTAAATATTACTTCTTTAATTATAAACTTAATTACATTAAATACAATTAATCATCATTTTCAATAATAAAAAACTTGATTTTGCGGTATTTTTTAATTAATTCCATTAGTACAAATCATATTTATTGATACTTTCATTTTAAAACATGTAATTTTTGACTTCAAGCAATCACGCGTTCGACACAATGGGAATATTCTTTTTCGCTACACTGCTGCACTTATCGCAGGAGCAATCAGTTGACAGGATAGTACGTGAGTAAACATCTTCAAACTTGTCTGAACGTGTACTCTCCCTTCTCTTGTTCTCTCTTTCTCTCTCTCTCTCTTTCTCTCCCTCTCTTTCTCACTCATTTTAAATATTTTATCTTTTACTTAAAAATAATATTTAAGTGATCTGATATTTACATTCACACAAGTGATACATTTCTTTTATCAGAATTATTTAAAGACAAGACGGCAAATAATCAGATATTATTTTCGAGTTAAAGTTAGCATGATTAAAATGACAGTGAGAGAGAGAGAGAGAGAGAGAGAGAGAGAGAGAGAGAGAGAGAGAGAGAGAGAGAGAGAGAGAGAGAGAGAGAGAGAGAGAGAGAGAGAGAGAGTGTGCGTGCGTGTTTTCGACTCTGTGCAGCTGATCGCAGCGGGAGCCCGGTCGACCCGCGTGTAACAATGAGTTGCGCCGCCCCTGACTGCCTCTTGTATCCGGCTCGTAATACGTTAACTGTTTGTTGTTGTATCTCAAAAACTAAGCTCCGGACAAATTTTTGTTAGAGGAAAAATCGTCTCAGAATATCTCCACAAATATGTCTATAATAGGACAAGTGGTTATTCTGAATCACCCTGTATATCCTATAAATAAGGCATCTTTGAGATATTATTGATTGTTGTCATTTAGATGTCTTTTCTGGATATCTATAAGACATCTGTTTAATAATTGTTACTGTTTTCGGTTTTAAAAAGGATATCTTCTGCTGTAGCAATTAGATAACTTTACGTTAACGTATTGACAGCTGATAAAAGTTAACCATATGCCGACAATTTGGTAATCGTATAAGTTGTCTTATAGTTAGCATTTAGACACTAATAAGTTATCAATCAGGCGGACATTAGTGATACGATTTGTAATACAAAAAGGCAACTTTTTAGCCAACAAAAAAGTCATCCGAATCTTTTTTTGGTTGTCTTTTTGACATTTTTTTGATAACATTTTGCTACCTGGGTGGATGCAAAACTCGGATAGAAAGCTCGGACGAAAAAATGCACCGCGTCCCATTTTTTCGTAATAGTTACTAGTTCAGACTCGTATAAAATCAGACAACCAACTTTTTAAAAATTATTGAGTTTATAAGACGGTAAGTTAAAAAGGTTAATAAATAATAATATATTAAGAAATTGATATAAATAAAAATTATATTAAATCAATATTAAATAAATTGAATTTATTATATTTTACATTTTGCATTAAGATGAATTAATAGAGATCATACCATAATCTTAAAAGCTTAAAAATTTTTCCTTCAAAATACTTACTTTTAAGGTTGAGTTATAAATTAATGAGAAAAGAAAAGAAACTTTGAATCTTCGACACAGTTTTTATTTTAAAAGTCATAAATTGCAAATTTTGTTTTAAAGAGAAGTGGATTTAATAAGTAAATAGTACTTTGTTATTAAAATTCATTATTTTCTTGAATCAAATTTGTAATTTATGATGTTTAAAATGAAATATATTCTACTGAATAATTAGAAGCGACGTTTTAGCCGTTTGAATTCTTCTTATCCAAATTCTTCGTCTTGTTCAACAGCTTCAGCTAATAAACCAATAACTACTAACTTTTTCAGTTTCGGTTTCTTATCAGTCATTTTAATAAAAATGTTAATTATTTAAATTAAATGGTTGGATGACACTAAGGCTCAAGAGATCTAAAAATTTGACTGAAATAATTATTATATTATTTACAATGAAAAAATAATAAATAGAAATTAATAATATAAAAACTTACAATTATAATATAATTCAATATATTTATTTTTCTTCGGATTATATAGCACAATATTAAAAATATGATGTTTGAAGGTTATGCTTCAATTGCAACTCCTGTAACTTACGGTAATACCATCTGCAGTCATCAAAGGACAAACATTTGGTAATAAAAATTCTATCCCAGAACTCGGACAGAGTTCTCGAATCGTGGACACAAGCCTTTAAACCTTAGCAGAAAAACAGAAAAGCAGAAGCAAATCAGAACTATCACTTATAGTAGGCAATATGTATTGGTATATACTATTACATACTGCTTACTATGAGGGCGCATCCTGACGGATAAAGAAATAGTGGGCGCGTTCAGCAGACACAAGTGATCAGTAAGCAGTTAATAATGATTGGTTGTTACTGTTAGATCCCAAAATCTAGACCAATTACATTGATGAATTACTCAATTGTTATGCAACCTTTGATTATATATATATGGACTGCCAGTTGCTCGTTGCACGGCGTATCAACATGAAAAGCGCCTCAGTTAGCTAAGTGGCAAATCTTGGTACTTCGATGGTAATGGTAGCAAAATGCTATCTATGCTCATTTCTTTGGTTCTTGTCATAACCAAATTGTTTAATAACAAGTACAAAAGCTAAAACTGGATTCATTGGATTTATAGTCAATATGATTAGTTTAAAAAACATGTTTCATAAATACGTAGAAACTGGCTATTTAAAATATATATATCGAAAAAATATAATAGTCAATAAGAACAAAGTTATAAGAAAATTTTTATAACAGTTAAGCTGTGCTATTTATTTTTAACGTAGACTGTGTAGACTTTAAGGTTAGACTGTGATCTATTTTATATCAACCCTACAACCTAACCTTTAAAAAGTTAGGTTAGGTTGTAAGGGTGAAAAAAAGCCTCTATGACAATTCTGACTTCGGATTCGGATTCAGCGAGTCAAAATACATAAGGATATACTGATTTGGTCCGTCGGACAGATTACTTTTTTTGGTAGGGCTTTTTAAAGCTGAAATTTCATGCGAGCGAAGAAAAGCTGGCGTTTATCCTCTCTCCATCGATTCTTGATAAAATGACTATTTTAGCGAAAACACGCTCAAAGTTCGTTTCAATCGAACTATTAGCAAAGCAACGCCGACAGCAATGATTGGTTGTTACTGTTAGATCCCTAAATCTAGACCAATTACATTCACATCTAGACGAATTACTCAACTTTTGTGCAATCGTTGTGTCCGCTGAACGCGCTCAACGCCAGCGAAGAAACGCTCCATGAAAAGGCAGGAGGCGATAGCTTTAGCTTTTCAACGCTAGAATTGTAATGCGGCGAAGTGGGGGTAAACGCTAGCTTTTTTTCGCTCGCATGAAAATTCAGCTTAAAGGTTAGGTTAGTTAGTTGTAGGGGTGAAACAAAAGCCTCTATGACAATTCTGACTTAGGATTCGGATTCAGCGGGTCAAAATACATAAGGATATACTGGTCTGGTCCGTCGGACAAACCACTTTTTTTTGTAGGGTTGTGTAATTATTAATAAAATTCACGAACTATCCATAATTTGTAGATATACAAGGTGGAATTTAAAAATATTATATAAAAAATTAACAAATATGAAGAATATCCTATAAACACGTAATATTACGTAAAAACATACTTAAAATATTATTTAAATACATCTTAGATACATTCTTAGAACATTAAATGCTATTAAAATAACATTTAACATTCTAAAAATATAGTTAGACACATTATTTAATATTAAATTATATCACGCACTTGTAAAATATCTCTTTTTACACGGCATATAAGTTACGTGACAATAAAAGAAATCGTATTATTAAAAAAACCATGTAAGAAAGAAACGCGTAAAAGAATTGAATATATTAAGAAAATACATATATGTATATACATTATTGTGTGACTCAGTTTTTAATTTGTCTGTACATCATCTCAGACGCGCGGTCCGCATGATCTGTGGCGCACGCTAGGGATTTCCACCGCGGTGCTGATGTTGGAAAAACTAGAGAATACTACTATAAACAATGTTCAACTTTTGAATATGTATAAGCTTTCTTACAGTTAGTTCAGTTCAGTTGTTTTGCAGTCGAGTTCAGTTCTCACGCCCGATACAGTCGTTGTACTTTAAAATAAAGTGAGGTTTGATAACGAAATGTACTTATCCTTCTAAGCCGATTTAAGGCCGCAGCACATAGAAAAACTTAAGCCATAAGACTTAAGAATTTCATCCATACGAAATTCTCAACGGCGCTTAAATTTCAAAATGGCTACCTTACTGCTCGACCGTAATTGGTTGATTCGCGGTATGTCTTAATTCTACTGCTTAAAGGCCATCACACGTACATTTCCGTAACTGTAATCGTAAAATTTTGACACATTATTCAATTCGGCCGTCCGTAACCGTAACTGGCTGAATCGGCCTATCGTGTTGCTCAATACAATCTTACGATTATAGTTAGGGAAATGTACGTGTGATGGCCTTAAGTTTTTTTATGTGCTGCGGCCTTGAATTGTCTATACGTAAGGACTCTCCCCCACAGATTGACCCAAGACGCAGTCATCTGTAGATGATTTTCGGTTCATTACAATTGCAGTCGGTAATCCGTCTGCTATGGTAAAAAGCTGTTGCAACCATTAAACTTCATCCAAACATTAAAATTCATCCTGTATAGCATACAAACACTAAAAAGTGATTTATCGACATGGTCAAAAAGAGTATGTAGCACGGATACACACCGTGCAATGAAGCGATTTTTCGTCGGTAAATGTGGCTACATAGTTCTACATCCATGTTTGGCGCGGATACTAAACGAAATACTGATCTCACGAAAAAGGCCGAGATGGCCGCTCTCAGGCTTCTCTCTGATAACACTTAAGGATAAATTCTTGAGATCATTTTAAGGCAAAAATCTTAATACCAATTAATTCAAACTATAAAAGTTTTTGAATTAGAAGGATCTATATTATTTACATCTTCTTCGTAAGAATATATATTAATAAAAGGATTAATAAAAATGAACATTTTTATTTGATTCTAGTTCAGACGATAGCCATCAACATATATTTTAAGAATCTCTTTGGACTTTTTTTTCAGATAAGCAGAACGGCCGCAATCATGGGTACCATGATTTTTACATGCACTTGCAATTATTACTGTACAAGACTTATTTTATGAAATAAAGCAATAAAAAAATTCTGAAAGATACTCAAGATGTGTACTAATATGTAGGAGAAACCCTGGTATAAATAAACCTAAACAATTTTGCATGAAAAAAATAGTAAAAATACCTCAAAAATCGAACTCCTAGACCGAAGTCCCCCCTTAAATTGGTAAAATAGAGATTAAAAACTAGAGAGCCTTGAAAGTTAAATGCGATTATTACTAACACGATACGTATTAATGAAAACTACTTAATAAATAATAAAACTACATATCAATCGACATAAAAATCGACATTTTGGGTCATCCTCATCAATGTTTGTTAAAAAATATTCTCATTTGTTTCATAATGCCCATATCGTATCGAACTACAGATTAGATTGGAATTTGACCAATCAAAACAAAGTTCATAAAATTATTTCAGATTAGCTTTTAATTGGCTGAATTCCAATTCAGTCTCAATCCATTATCTCACTTATCATCTACAGACTTTAACTCACAGGCGAATACAAATTGTTCCAAAAGAAAGTTGACTAATAGATTCTAAACCATGAGAGAATTGAATCCAATCAAAGACTTAAATTATGGTTAAATATTCAAAAGTTAATAAAATAAAGTTAATAAAATAAAAAAATTAATAAAAATAATCATGTAAAATAAAATCAATATACGGTTAACCTGGCGGTTATCAAAAAAAAGATTTACTAAAAAAGTTTTTAGTTTATTATACAATTATATTTTACTTGTATAGTCCTATTTGCGAATTATAAATTTCTAGTTATTTTATTCATATTTGATTTAATTCTATTTATATTTTGTTTTATGGAATTCTGTTTTCAGTTTTATGATATATTCTGTTTATCCTTTTAAAAATCTTTTTACATATAATAAATATAATTTTAGATTGTTCTCTTTATTATTGAAAATAGATTAATTATAAGTACATTCCGTACTTACAATAATGTCAAAAGTATCAGTAATATTTTAATATTTCTACATTACTTCTTTCAAAATATATTTTTAAGATTTGTCATTTTTATATCTTAAATAATAGAAAACAAATATTTTATTCAAATGTTTATTTAATAAATTAAATGTTCACATGCGATGCGATACGATTTAATTGACAAATTGTCAACTAAAAGATCTGGTTCTGAGATAATTACATATATATATGTATATATAAAATACATATATATCAAAATACAAAAGCTTTGAATACTTTATATAAACCAATATTTTCCAAAATAAAGCACCAATGATATTGGCAAGACTTATAATTTCTCAGTGATCCAGATTAATTAAATGCAATTCGATTTTTCTAACAAATGGAAAGATTTGTTATCTCATCTCTTTGTGCAATTGTATTATTTTGTTATAAACTTTAATAAATTTTATATACATATATAAAAGCTTATACAATTACGTATATTCTAAGATACAATCGCACATATATGTGTACAGAATATTTGATAATAAGTATGACATCTGCCACTATCTGATAGAGCAAATTAAACTAAATAGAAAAATTCCGTACCATTTTTTGGTTATGTACAATAAATAATAAGAAATTAATTAATAATTCGCGAATCAATGTGCATCTGCGTGCATTTTCTATTTTCTATTCAGTTTAATTCGTTCTACCTATTTATGGGAGATGTTACACTTATTACTAAACTGTTTGTGCGCGCGTGTGCTTGTGTTCGCGCGCGCACGTGTTTATGTACTTTTGAACATGTTTAGTGTTTGAAATTGTACCACCTTTATATACAGGGTGTCCCAAAAAACTTGTACCCTTTGTCCTTTCACTGACAGATTCTGTGGCACAATCTAAGTCGAAAACTCTTTTGCGAAAATATCGAGGCTGTAACAGTTTTTAAATGGAAAGTACTTAAAGTTAACCAGTTATAGCGAATTCGGGTGGTCGCACTCGTACATAAATCGACGTAAGAATGGATGCTTAACATAAATATAGATATGTTAAAAACCGAAACCTTTAATTCATTTTATCGTGGTATTGTGCTATTTTTTAAAATATTTATTGGGCATTATTCACTTTCACATTCAGATTAGTTCTGTGTACAACGGCTTTAATGTGCACTGAGTGCGCACTAGTGCGACCACCCGAATTCGCTAGTAGTTTGCAGAAATTTGACGCTCAGGCATGGCGCATCGTATAGTAATGAAGGTGTCTTTGTATAATGACTTATTTTTCAGATATTGATATAATTTTGCAGGCACCTTCACTACTGTACGATGCGCCATGCCTGAGCGCGTCAAATTTCTGCACACTAACTGGTTAACTTTAAGTACTTCCCACTTAAAAATTATTATAGCCTTGGCATTTTCGTACAAGAATTTTCAATTTAGAATCTGTCAGTGAAAGGACGTGCGAACTTTTTGGGACACTTTGTATAATGTCTATAAATGATATTCATCTATTTCTTTCTTATTAGTTGCTGGGCAACTAATATACACTTATGTAGATTTCTCGAAACATTAAATTCTTTAGAACGGAAACATAAAAATGAAAACTTCTACATAAATTTAACATTTAACGCAATTATACTATTTTTTAATTGATAAACGTCTGTGATAAAAAAAACTTTACAGAAATTTTACGAGATCAGAATAAACGGTAAGACGAAAAATTTCGTTCCAAATTACAAAATCAGTATCGTTTTTTAGTATTGTTCATTTTTCACATTTTCACTTCTTCAAAAATATATAATCGAACTCCTAGTCATGTATCAATCTTCAAATTCCTGACTCTTCAGTCTATAGTCATGTTGAATTAGGATTTCAGAAATGGAACCAAAATTTTAATCTCATTTGTTTCTAATTATTGTATATGATTATATGTATAATTTTTAAACCTAACTTTTTCTCTAAAAATTTCTTTTATAATTATTCTGCTATGTATACAGGGTGTCCCGTAAAGACCGTAATAACACTTAAGGGTTAGTCCTTGAGATTATTTTAAGACAAAAATCTTAATATCAAAATACTCAGGCTTGAAGTTTTTGAATTAGAAGCGTTTATAATTAGCGAATGAGATAGCCTAAAGTTCGCGCACTCAGGTATGATATGTAGTACAATGAACAGTGGTAATTGTAAGATATGAAACTAGCAACAGATTTTATGTTGCAAATGTAAACTGTCAAATGACATTTTATAAAATGCTTACATTTTATGTATCATGTTGTTTTTTTCTTTTATATTTTCAATACAATTTCATCTGCATTTGTAAACATTAGTAAAAGCAAACCTATTCTTTCTGTATACGTAATCTCGACATCGATATTGAGAAAAAGGGCGACTGTCAGCTTTCGCCTTTAGCATTGTGCGTTGTATGTACCACACCTGAACGCACCAACATTAGGCTACCTTATTCGCTAACTACAAATCCTTCTAATTTAAAAATTATTATAACCTGAGTATTTTGGCATTAAAGTTTTTGTCTTAAAATAATCTCAAGAATTTATCCTTAAACGTTGTTACAGTCTTTACAGGACACCCTATATATATGTGTATGTGTGCGTGTGTGTATATATACAGGTTGTATCAGACCACCCGTGCCAGCCGTTAAAATAATGTATAATTTTTTTGATAAAAATCCTAAAAGTTTTGATAAGTAAATCGGGTACGTTCTATCGAATGATGATATTTGAACTTCTGATACTGACCGGAAATGAGCTATTCAGACCGGAAGTCGAATTATTCAAATGGAACATGGTATTTTCTATTGCAGATTCGGATTACATAAAAAAAATAAGAAACTTTTGTTTCAAATTTTTTTTCTGAAACCGCCTCCATTGACCTTGAAATAATCTTGAAAAATGCGATATTAAAGTCAATTGTAACTGCTCTTGGCGTTACCCAGGACCAACGACGAGGACGTGGTAATTTTCTGGTTCCATGTGTGCGTATGTACGTGCGTGTGTGTATACGTGCGTGTGTGTGCGTGCGTGTGTGTGTGTGCGTATGTGTGTATGGAGTCACGGACCCCACGGCTCAGTTCCGCGGTACACAATACACCCCCGTATGGAGGACGATTTGGAGTCTATAAATACCGCGAAACTGACGAGCCGTAGGGTTCGCAACTCCATACACATACACAAACATGCGCGCGTATTTTCTCACATATACATACACGCACACATGGGACCAGATAACTGACAAATCCTCGACGTTGGTCCTGGGTAATGCCAAGAGCAGTTACAGTTCACTTTAACATCGCATTCTGTCAAGATTATTTCAAGGTCAATAGAGGTGTTTTCAGAAAAAAAGTTTGAAACAAGTTTGTTTTATGTAATCTAAATCCGCAATAGAAAGTACCATGTTCCATTTGAAAAATTCGACTTCCAGTCTAAATAGGCCATTTCCGGTCAGTACCAGAAGTTGAAAATATTCGATAGAGCATATCCGATTTACTTATCAAAATTTTTAAGTTTTATCAAAAAAATTTATACATTATTTTAACGGCTGGCACGGGTGGTCTGTACACTTGTATAATACATATATATGTATATACAAGGTGTAAATAGTAACAAGCTTTACGAGCTAAGCGTCTTACTATTTACGTAGGTCTGTATTTTCAAATGAACAAGTGAGTGAAAAGCGCGCGACGACCCTGAATACCACATGGATAAGAGTACTTATTCGTCAATTTCAACCTGCTCGCCTGCGAAAGCTACTCGTCGGACGGAATTTTGTTAAAGGAAAAAGTTGTTTCTTTTATCATAAAGTATCACGTCACATGCATCGAATGCACGAATTTCCGGACACCCTGTATGTATATATGTATATACATATATATATATATATATATATATGTTTTTGTTTCAACAAAAAACAAAACTTACACAATAGATTAAAATTTATAATTGTTTATTAATCTTTTTTCCATAGGCTGAGAAGAAAATATTAGGCAAATTTTATCAATCTACGCTATCAAAATAGTGTATGTATGTATAATTAAAAATTAATTTATTCTTATATACAACACAAGGAAAATTCACATAATTTGAAGGATTTCTCATATCATAATTCAATATGTACATAATAAAGAAAATCAGGAAGATCAAGAGAAAATCAATGATAGATATAATTAATAGAAATGCAAACAATTCAGTACTAAATTTGTTTCTTGCTTTTTAGAAAATTATTGAATAAACCAATGATAATAAAGACTTCTTCAAAATATATTATAAAAATTTCTACATATAGAAAAGTTAAAAGATATGTAAAAATTTCTAAATATTTTCAACATATCTTTAAACTTTTTTCATCTTTATAACCTTGAATTTATTTTATGCAATTGTAAAAAAATTACACAATTTTTTTTATTCAAGAATAGTCGCTTATTTTTTATCATTTGCAAAAATATAAACGGAAAAATAATAATCTAATCTTTGTTATTAGTTCTATAATCAGAAATATTAATGTATTTATAAATTATAAATAATTGTGGCAATATGATAACTTAAATGCTGGAAGTATGCATATACTTAAAAGTATATGTCATCTAAGTAAATGCTGAGATAATTATCACATGTTACTTTACAGTGTTCTTCTTATTCTTATCTTTACCATACATAGCATCCAAAAATAAACCTGAGAATACTATAAATGTACTTATCCATTGTCTAGAAGAAAGATTATTACCGAAAATTAATATAGAACCTAAAACAGTAAAAAATTTCCTAGTAGTAGTTATAATTGAACAAGGCAGTGGACCAAATTCAGCTACAGTTAGAAATATAAAATATTGCCCGAAGGCTCCAGCTATAGAAAATGTCATTACATGCCACATGGTAGAAGGATATCTCTGAAGAAAGTGAATAAATTCAAAAAGTTCTCCGGAGATAAGAATTACTATACTACTACAAATAACGGACCAGAGATTCATATTAAGCATCATATGACCTGATTTTGTGTTATGTTCTGCCCTCATTCGTTCTTGCACCGCGCTTGTTAATCCATCCATCATTAATGATAACAATAATAACAATTCTCCCACTGATAATTGTGACTCTGCTTGCTTCTTTGAAACATTGTCCTTATACATAAACAATGCGACTCCGATGACGATCAAGAAGATAAATATGTACTTTCTAATTGGATATACCTGCAAAGAAAATATATTCGTGTTTTTAGATGGAGAAAGAATATACAAAAAAACTGTCTCGCGAAATATAGACGTATTAAGTTACTCACCCTTTTTCCTAACAATACACCGAGCACCATTACAGGTATAGGCTTGCCAGCTTTACCAATCACCTGCGTCGGATAACTGACAAACTGCAATGCCATATTACTGCACACCATAGCGAGAAGATAGGTCAGGGCGGACAACGAATAATATAGAGTTGATGTGGTATCCTCGCCTTGTTTCATCACCGTCAGCAGAATTGTTTTGGCAAATACGTAATTCACCAGGCACTGGACGAAAACCAGTGCAAACATGTATGTGAATTTTTCCCGATTCTTCCCATCACCGTACTGTCCGCGCGTGATTTTCTCTTGCAACATACCGAAGTAGAAGTAGCACACAAATATGCCGGCCGCGCATACGAACAGTTTGGTATGTTTGTTAGTAATGGTCATTTTTTAACGGATATAATATAAAACCTCATCAAGCCTTTTTCCAGACGTATCGCTGTCTCGTCTGTGCGAGCTAGTGCGAGCATATGACACTAATAAATGCCGAAGACACGAACTTACAGATTGTATCACGTATGTATGTACATACATACGTGGCAGGTAATGGTAGGGTTAGAAAGCTTACATCCAGCTTACATCCCCTCTGTCCTATTCTCCAATATTTTTTCGTTCCGGCTCCGTTCCATTTGGAGCTCGTAGCGTGTTAAGGCTGGTTAAGGCTGGCTTCACATGGGTAGAGTCCTATAATGACTATAGGATTCTAGTAGATCCGGGCTATTGGTTACGGCCTTACGATATGACAGCGACATACGACTGATTGTAGAACCGGCCTAAATCAGCCTTAAAACACGCCAACTTTAATGATTAATATCTCGCTTCGCAGGCAAGAGCGACACTTTTTACTGCCAGATTTGTACGTTTTGAGCAAAAATGCGTTGAATAAGCCTAATTTCATCGATTTTTGAGATGAGGGGGCTAAACTTAATAATTACCGAGAAATTTTCTATCTCGCCAATCACTATGTCCGACAATGACTACGTTTACACGGCACCGGTAATCAGGTTTAATAACATCCGTAGTTGTCAGGCAGACCAATCACAGCTATCTCATTCTTCTGAAAAATTGTTACGATTGGTCTATCTGACAACTACGGATGTAATTAAACCCGATTAACAATGCCGTGTAAACATAGTCAATGTCGTTGTTGAATGCATGTTGAATACCAGCTTCAGATACGAAACACATTCGATGTCAAAGAGGAAAAAGACACAGGAGGGAATGTATTATGTATAATGAGGGTAGTGGGGTTATGGGCAATCGCTGATGGAAATACGTCATGTAGCCATCTTGAGTGTCCACTTTTTTTGACGTTTATCAGCGCCTTCTAGCAGGCAGTGTTGAAACTGTTGATATATTTGTTGTGGATACAATTGTGGCTACGTTCCATTTAACGCTCGTAATGCTCGCGAGCATCGTTGGTCCTTGTTTAATATTTGATGAATAACAAAAATGACATGATTTCACGAGCGTTGCGAGCGTTAAATAGAACTTATCCTGTGAAATATAATATGATTCAATTATGGCGCGCGTGAGCGGCCATCTTGAGTGTCCTCTTTTTTCGCTCATGTATATACATATAGATACTTCTGTCAGCTTCGTGAACACCTAAATGCTCCCTCCTGTGTCTTTTTCCTCTTTGATTGAAACGAACTTTGAGCGTGTTTTCGCTAAAACAGCCATTTTATCAAGAATCAATGGAGAGGGGATAAACACCAGCTTTTCTTCGCTCGCATGAAATTTCAGCTTTAGATTCAACCAATCGCGTTGATCAATTCTTACTGTTATGGTTACGTACGGTTGAATTAAGCAATTCGATTGGTTGAATCTTATTGTTACCTCTTGTTGTTACCTCTTGTTAGGCTGAAATCACATGATACGGAATAGAGTTGCGGAATAGAACATGCGTCATAGAACCAACCAATCAGAGCCAATGGAAAATCTCTGAATAGCTCAACAGAATAGCTCTGATTGGTTGGTTCTATGACGCACGTTCTATTCCGCAGCTCTATAGCGAGGAGCACAGACTTTTGCATAACGCATAATACATAAAGCATAAGGAGATCAACCAATCAAAGTTCTCCATTTCTCTCTCCAGGTAGGAAATAAAGAACTCTGATTGATTGATCTCTTTATGCGTTATGTATTATGCGTTATGCAAAAGTCTGTGTCGCGGCCTTTATTCCGTACCATGTGATTTCAGCCTTACGGAAATTCATGTGTTATAGCCTTTAACGGTGCCGTGTAAACGTAGTCATTGTAGACGGGCCAATAGCCTTGATTAGAGTCCTATAGTCAGAAAAGCGACATTTACCCCCACCATGACTTTTGTTCGCCATCTTGTGTACCTTAGGAGCTGATCCGTGAGTGTGTGAGTGAGTGTCCATGACATGAAGTAGTATAAGGAGACTTAACTAGATAGTGCAGAGAGGAAGAAGATGGTCACGAAAAATGTTCCGTGTAGGAGTAGGTCCGTTGAATGGAATAGTTTGCAACATTTTGTCGCCATCTTTCCAGCAATAAGTTAGAACGAGAGAAAGAGTATATTTGTTTCATTCTAACTTATTGCACTTGCACTTGCTTGCACTAGTTCAAAAGTGCAACGAAAACGAAGTGACCGCTTAGGTTTTATATATGCAGTGTGTTAATCCTTTGATTTGTAAATATTTCTAAAAAAGTAAAGTATTTAAAGTATTTTTAAAATTTAAAGTATTTAAAAAATTTTTAAACGTTTATAAAATATTATATTTACTTGTGCCACATTTCTGAAATAATATTTTACATTTACTACCCGTATACACATGTGATTATGTGTTTCTAACCTTTTCGTCTCATGTCTCAAGTCTCAACAGCTGTCATTTACAATTTCAAGATGGCGACGAAATGTTGCAAGCTATTCCGGTCAGCGAACCTATCCCTACGCGGAACATTTTTTGTGACCACTTTCAATCTACGGAGGGTGCGTTCCGAGTTGCGCATGAAACGCATAAACTGCATCACCATTGCGTAGTGCTTCGAAATCGTTCCGTTTTGTCAATGCGCATGAAGCGCTTTCATTATTCGGAACGGTTGTCTATGGATTCTGTGCCCTAATACAGCTTGAAAATGGATACCAAGCAAAACATCAAGAAACGAATTGTAGTATCTTTGTTAATGTTTTTAATTATTGAAATAAAACAACACAGCTAACACCTAACCCAGAGTTGGGCAAATATTATTTAAAATAATTAATTAATAATTCCATAAATAATACTTTACACAGTGAAATTCGAATAATTAAATTATTTAAAATATTTTATTTAAATAAACAAAGTAATAATTTATTTGTTATTCGCATTTCTAGAGTTGGACATCATTCAAATAAATTGTTATTCAGCTTGTTATTTAAATAAAATTTTACTTATTATTTGTTCATTTGTTATTTCTATAATTATTCGTTATTTGCATTATTCGTTATTCAAACATCTGTAATTATTCGTTATTTGGTTTATTTGTTATTTGCCTTATTTATTATTTATTATTTACTATTCCTTGTTTCTATTCTTTGTTACTTATGTATAAAAGATAATGAATAATAAATACTTTTAGAAAATTATTATTTATATTATAGAATATTATTATTTATTTATTTATTTATACATGTAATATTAGAATAGTAATATAATAATATAAGTATAATAATAAGTATATAAAATAAAAATAATTTATTGTAATATAATGATATAAATACACACGCGCGTGTGCGTGCAGACATACACTGTTTATATTTAATATTACTGCACACATTTATTATTATTTATTGTCCTTTATAAAATAAGTAACAAAGAATAAAAACAAGGAATAGTAAATAATAAATAAGAAATAAGGCAAATAACAAATTAAATCAAATAACAAATAATTACAGATGTTCGAATAATGAATAATGTAAATAACGAATAATTACAGAAGTAACGAATAAATAAATAATAAATAATAAGTAAAATTTTATTTAAGTAACAAGCTGAATAACAATTTATTCGAATAATATCCAACTCTGTAGAAATGCGAATAACAAATAATGCATATAAGGAATAATGCAAATAAGAAATAATTACAAAAATCTAACTAATGAATAAAGAAATTATAAATAATAAATAAAATTTTACTTAAATAACGAACTAAGTAACAATTTATCCGAATAATGCCCAACTCTGACCTAAACTATACATTAAATAAATCAAGATATAATAATATTTTGATATAACCTTGGCTTGCTTTCTCTATGTTATCTTTATTTAAAAATAAGTCAAAACTTCATTCGTTTCTATTAAAACTGGAAATTTATGTAACTGTCGTTCCATCATGAAGAATACCGTGATTTTTATCCGTCGTTTGATGTGTTCCGAATTACGCATGAAACGCATAGATTGCTTAAACGCATCAGACGCATTAGATGCCTCAAGTCGAAAGAGAAGCAGTCAATGCGCTGGGAAGAGAGCTAAGAATTTAGTACGGTTAGTACAATCTAGGGAATTCTCAGCGCTTCCAAAGCGCTACCAATGCGCGCATTAGTTAAATCGGAACGATTTTCTATGCAATCTGTGCGTCTCATGCGTAACTCGGAACGCATCCATAGTTACGTCTCTTTATACTACTTCATGAGTAGAGTCCTATAGTCAGAGAAGCGACATTTACCCCTTACAAAGACTTGCTAAAGTATTCGGCGGCGGCACGCACGGAATCGCAAAAACAATAATTACAGAAATTACATTGTTCAATATTAGTTTTAAATACTTTTATGAATAATTTATAAATTTTTTTTGACTATTTTATGAATAATAGTTAGGTTAAGACTCATTATAAGATTCATTATAAATAAGACTGCAATAATGAGTCTATTCCTTTCCGCTGCACTGCTGTACCAGTGCAATAAGTTAGGAAGAGAAAAATATATATATGTTTGTTTCATTCCAACTTATTGCACCAGTTCAGCAGTGCAGCTCCGAAAGCCGAACATATCCGAATCACAACGAAAATAATCGAAGTCAGACGAGTGCCCTCTCGCCCCGAAAATCAGACCCTCCCCATCGACATAGAGCATGGACTGCGCCATCCATATGTACATAGGCCGGTATTCATAGTCAGTTCTTATTTTAAGACCGTCTTAAGTAACGTCTTAAGATGCTAATACGGCTCTGTGATTGGTTTAGAACCATGTAAGACTTTACTTAAGATGATCTTAAATATAAGAATTGACTATGAATACGGGCCATAGTGTGGTCGACAAAACTGAGTGAGATAGGATGCGAAGACGGCCAATCTCTCTCTCTTTCTAACATATGTGATTACGTTAAATAGAAAGTGATAGAGATTGGCCGTCTTCGTATCCTATCTCACTCATTTTGTCGACCATTTTTACACATGGATGGCGCAGTCCATGCTCTATGTCGATTAGAGTCCTATAGTCAGAGAAGCGACATTTACCCCCACCATGACTTTGGTTCGCCATCTTGTGTACCTTAGGAGCTGATCCGTGAGTGTGTGAGTGAGTGTCCATGAGCTTGTAACAGCTGGTGACGTCAACAAAGCGGGTTTGGAGCATATAGTCACATAACAATCATATAGGCTAAAGTTAACTGACATTGGAGAAACAGACTCATAATAATATAATAATATTACATATTATATAAAATAAGATTTTACTTTATAATTTCTAATTGCATTGTCTCTTTATGTAGCAATGAATAGTACGGAGCACGCTATTTTATTGTATATGAAGCCCGACAGTGGTACACAAAATGGCGACTAAACCACGTGACTCAATTGACCAATCAAAAGGAGTTCGCTAATGTCGCTTCTCTGATTATAGGACTCTAATGTCGATGGACCCCCCCTTATCTAGAGTAGCAGCTTATGCTCCGTCTAGGTATGTCTATGTCCGTGAATGTGTAAGTGAGTGTCCATGAGCTTGTAACAGCTGGTGACGTCAACAAAGCGGGTTTGGAGCACACAATCACATAACAATCATATAAGTTAAAGTTAACTGACATTAGAGAAACAGACTCATAATAATATAATAATATTACATATTATATAAAATAAAATTTTACCTTATAATTTCTAATTGCATTGTTTCTTTATGTAGCACTGAATAGTACGGAGCACGCTATTTTGTTGTATATGAAGCCTGACCATGAAGTAGTATACTACTTCATGAGCCCGACCATAGACATACCTAGACGGAGCATAAGCTGCTACTCTAGATAAGAGGGGGTCTGATTTTCGGGGCGAGAAGGCACTCGTCTGACTTCGATTATTTTCGTTGTGATTCGGATATGTTCGGCTTTCGGAGCTGCACTGCTGAACTGGTGCAATAAGTTGGAATGAAACAAACATATATATATTTTTCTCTTTCTAACTTATTGCACTGGTACAGCAGTGCAGCGGAAAGGAATAGACTCATTGTTGCAGTCTTATTTATAATGAATCTTATAATGAGTCTTAACCTAACTATTATTCATAAAATAGTCAAAAGAAATTTATAAATTATTCATAAAGACTTGCTAAAGTATTCGGCGGCGGCGCGCACGGAATCACAAAAACAATAATTATAGAAATTACATTGTTCAATATTAGTTTTAAATACTTTTATGAATAATTTATAAATTTCTTTTGACTATTTTATGAATAATGGTTAGGTTAAGACTCATTATAAGATTTATTATAAGTAATAAGACTGCAATTATGAGCCTATTCCTTTCCGTTGCATTGCTGTACCAGTGCAATAAGTTAGAAAGAGAAAAATATATATATGTTTGTTTCATTCCAACTTATTGCACCAGTTCAGCAGTGCAGCTCAGTGAAGCTACGAAAGCCGAACATATCCGAATCACAACGAAAATAATCGAAGTCAGACGAGTGCCCCCTTACCGCGATTATCAGTTATCCCTCGTACGAACGTTCCGTCTAGGTATGTCTATGAGCCCGACAGTGGTACACAAAATGGCGACTAAACCACGTGACTCAATTGACCAATCAAAAGGAGTTCGCTAATGTCGCTTCTCTGATTATAGGACTCTAGAGTGAAGTTTCTGAACGCAGCTTTAATATATATGTATAGATGTCTGTGGTTAGCGTATATGACAGTTGTATTTAAATTTTCATTTACGATTTTCTTGTAAAACATGATTAATTCCACTTTTATTCTTGATAATGGTGCTTGTACGGCAAAAGTTGGTTTAGCTAATGAAACACCCAAGTATGCTAAATGAGTGCAAATTTATACTTTTAGTACAAATAGTGCGTTAATAATAATAATAATGCGTTTATTTGTTAATCGATGGAAATATTTTAGATTAGTTCCAAATTGCATAATGAAAGCAAAGAGTGAGCGTCGCAGGCCTTTCATAGGAAATCAAATCGAAGAATGCAGGGACGCTTCTGGACTATTTTATATTTTACCGTTCCAAAAGGGTTACTTAGTGAATTGGGATATTCAGAAAACTGTATGGGACTATATATTCTCAAAAGAATCTTGCTCGATCAATTTAAATCAGCTGTCTGTAATAGTGACCGAACCTATATTTAACTTTTCAAGTATTCAGGAAGCTATGACAGAGATCTTTTTCGAAGAGTACGAATGTCATAGTCTTCTAAGAATAAACGCAGCGAGTCTTTCGTGTTACAATTATAGAGCAGAGTACCCTACAAAATGCTGTATAGTAGTGGACAGTGGTTATAGTTTTACCCATATTGTTCCATATGTTAATGATGCAAAAGTAAAAGAAGGAATACGAAGAATAGATGTAGGTGGCAAGCTTTTAACAAATCACTTGAAAGAAATAATATCTTACCGTCAGCTGCATGTTATGGATGAGACATATGTAATAAATCAAGTGAAGGAAGATAGCTGTTTCGTATCTCAAGATTTTTTCAAAGATATGGAACAAGCCAAATGGAAACTAGAGAATAATATCATCGTTAAAGATTATGTTTTACCAGATTACACGACTCTGCGACGTGGATATCTCAAGGATCCAGAGCTGTCAAATGAGCAACAAGTATTACGTTTGACTAATGAGAGATTTGCAATACCAGAAATATTATTTCATCCATCAGATGTCGGTATTCGACAAATGGGTATTCCAGAGGCTATTATGGATTCCATAAAGACTTGCAGTGAAGAAATGTGGCCTCATTTTCTATCCAATATTATTCTGACTGGTGGTAATGCAAAGTTTCCTGGATTTAAAGATAGAGTCTACAAAGAAGTTAGAAGTTTAGCTCCAGCCGAGTATCCTGTGAACGTCTATTTACCACAAAAGTAATATATCTATATATGTATATTGTTCTATTATTACTTTTTATTTTATGAAAAACTAATTAGATTTTTAAAATTTTAGTCCAATTACTTATGCATGGTATGGCGGAAAACAGCTTTCGCAAGACGCAACATTTTCTAATCTCTTGGTGACGAGAGAAGAATACGAAGAAGAAGGACCATCTGTATGTTTTGAAAAATTTGACGTATAATATTCTTGTTTTTGTTACATATTTTAATAAAAAGATCTTAACATTAAACAATCAATATGTAAAAATATAAATATTTCGTAAAGATAAAATTTATTTTAGCTCTAATATCAAATTATGGAAACAATATTATTTAAACTACACTGTCTGCACATCTCTCTTCCATATAATCTATCTTTTTATTAAATATATTAAATGCTTCAAAATATACTTATGTAAAATATTGCATTGTTATCCAAAAATTATTTCTATACTAAAGTATAACTTATAGTACATATTATATTATGTAAATATAAAATCGAAACTTTTTTTTAATACGGAATGCGACAGTATTTACATTGAATTGTCTTCAAATTGATTTCATCTCTGCCATTAATTCTTCTAAACTTAATCCTGTAGGAACAGTTTGTTCCTCTTCTGAATTGTTTTCGCATGTAGGCATTGATACAGTATATGCATGTCGTACACCTGGAGTTGATACACATGTTTTTTCATTTTCGTGACCACTATGTTCCTCGATCAAAGAAATTCCTAGCAAGAAAAATTATATTTAGCCAAAAGTGTTGTGCGAAGATATGATATTTCAAGTACAGATTGTAACTACTCGTTTATATATACCCCATTCATTATCTTCGTGTACGGATTTCTCTTCAACAATGATAGTTTGTTTCTGTTGGATTTTTGGTATCGCCAAATATTCTTTTTGCCTTTGCTTACAATGTGCGTCATCACAATTTGGATTTGGCTTCAAAGTCATAGCAGGGAAAAAGTCTTCCATAGCATTGTAACCTAAGTAATGAGATACTTTCCCAAATTTTAATAAGAACTTTAAAGCATTCTGCACCAAAAAACCTGCTATAATACCCATCGTGGTAGGTAATGACGCAGCGCATACTCCTTCGCGTTTCAAGGTTTTCTCATCGATGCTAGAGGCTACAATCAAAGGTGGTGCACACTGAAAATTCAAATATAACAATAAACAAATATAGGATAAATTCTAAAAAATAATCGGACTTAAAAAAAAGACTAAAACCAAGATGATTAATTTAATACAAAATAATTCGTTTTAAATAATACACAAATTTTTCTACTGAGCTAAATATTTTCTGTTTAAAAAAAAAAGTTTTCATCTCATAAAATATTCATTTCTAAATGCTTTTACTATACTTTGTACATAGAATAATAAATCAGTAAAGAAAACTAACAATTTAGATAGGCATACTACTACTTTTTCTTATATGCAATTTGCAATTATATACTTTTCTTTTTAAAAGTAAATATTTTCTTTATAATTCATTTCGTATGATTTTGTACATAAGTGTTAAGATAAATATATTTCATACTCCATATTTCATATTTTGTCAGAATCTTATTAATTTTTTTTTTATAATCTTTATCTTAATATTTTTATGCAAAATAATTAATAATTAAGAAAACTAGAAATGATGTGTAAACAAATTATGCTATAATTTTTAAAAAATACTAATGATGTTAATGTCACAAAACATTGCATAAAACATTTGTTGCTTGCATCTTAAAACTGTAAAACTGTTTATTTAAAATACTTTTCCCTAATATGTTTAGTTCCATGAGCAAACTTAAATGGACTTTTTGGATATATATAAATCGAATTGAATTATCGCTTAATTAATCTTACTGCAAAACAGGCTGTTTCACCAGGCACAATAAACTGAATGTGACCAGACACCGCATTTTCAGATACGCCACTTTCAAACCACTTCTGGTTAAGTTCGTTACATGCAGTGTTAATTGCCATGCGGGCTTCAAAATTATCCACACAACTCAGTACTAAGTCGACTGGGCCATTCTTTAAACTGGAATTACTGCAAAAATATATGAATTTAACTAAAACATGTCAATTTTTTAAAAAAATATTCAATATAGAAATCCAGAGATATAAAACAAAATAATTCAATTATTGAAGAGGTATTTATAAATATTTCTTTATACCTTATCGTATTCATAAAATCTTGGAAATAATCAACAGTTGTGATATTGTAATTGCGTATTTCAATTTCCACGTCAGGATTTATGTAACGCAAAGTATTTGCTGCTGCCTCCACTTTACTCTGGCCCGCTTGATACGGTTGAAAAAATAACCTGTTCATATTTGCTAGTTCCACATTATCATAATCAAACAGTATCAACTAAAACATATAATAAAACATGTTGATTAGTGATTTATTATCATACATTATCATTACCCTTACCTTTCCAATACCACATCTTGTTAACATTTCTGCTGTTACACTACCAACACCACCAATTCCAACTATAGCTATCGTCAGTTCTTGTATTTTTTCATAATTTTCGACGATCCCCATGCGCTTCAGTGCCATCAATCGGCTGGAAGAAGTGTTGGAAGATAGGAAAAATTGCAAATTTACAGGATTTTTTAAAAATCGATAATTTATCTTCTCTTTTACGTAAAATAATGTAAATAATAAACATTACACTGAGATATTTATTTTGCAAATTTACCTATACGGATTCGAATCCACCACTTCATCTGACATATGTTCGATCCTTCCCCTCGTTGCTGTTGCATCTCTATCTTTTTTTTCTCGCAACTCGTTTTCAAGTTCTACAACTCTCTGTCGCAGGCTCTCTACTTCGTTCATATTTCAATTTAAGAAAAAGCTAATCCAAATTTAGGTGAAATAATAAATTCTGTAAAAGAGAGATCGCTTAATAGGTGACACAGGTCTAATTTCCACCGAGTGCACCAATCTGGTCTCAATCCAACACGGTGTAATCCGGAATGAAACAAATTTAACTGTTTCCATCGAAAATGAAATAGGAATAAAGGCCGCAGCACATAAAGGCCATTCTACAATTGCGTAAGCGTTGTTGTAAATGGGCACGTTCAGCGGAAAGAACAGCTCAATGAGTGCTTAGTGATTCTTTAAAATGATTGGCTCTTACCTTTAATTTTTCTTTGGATCTAAGTGTAGAAACCAATCGTATTAAACAATCACAAAGCGCTCAGTGAGGGTGCCGTCACATGAAAGCCTTATGTCCACGATCCGAGAACCTTAGGCCCGTATTCATAGTCAGTTCTTATATTTAAGATCGTCTTAAGTAAAGTCTTATATGATTCTAAACCAATCACAGAACCGTATTAGCGTCTTAAGACGTTACTTAAGACGGTCTTAAAATAAGAACTGACTATGAATACCGGCCTTAAAGCATATATACCTGGAGGAGGAATGGCATATGTTTTCTATGATCCGAAAGTGTCGCCAAGATCTGTGCGAGAAAGAAAGGATAGAGTCCTATTTCTCCTCTATGCGCATGCGTTTTTACTACCGCGCATCTACTTAACCTAAGATTTTACTCATGAAGCCAAATGCGTGACTAACCTAATCGAAAAAAAAGACATATTAGGCATAAGTTTACCAAATTAATTCATTTTGTACATAAGTAAAAATTTTAATAAAATCCACTTTTCATCTCGCTTATAACCTTAAAATTTACTCCAAGTTTATAACTAGAGTCCCTGTAATAAGGGCTCAGACACAATGCCAGGCAATAGGCAATAGGAACAAGAATAAGGAATCCAATTGGTCGAAACAGAATTTTCGACCAATTGGATTCCTTATTCTTGTTCCTATTGCCTATTGCCTGGCATTGTGTCTGAGCCCTAAGAGTCTGGCCAACTCGACAGTTTTGGCAAAATCCTGCGAGAGAGAAGGTGAGGTTAGAGAAAGAAGTGAATATCTCACTTCTCTTTCATTCACTATCTCTTTCTCTAACCTAAGGCGCCTCTAACCTCTTCTGACATTCATGGTCAAAAATAAATGTAATGAATTTCATATATATATATATATATATTATTTTAACGTTTTATATAAAAAATAATGATATTGCACTCTCCTAAAATGTTTATTGTTTATTTATGTTGCTAAAATATTATGTCTATGTTAATAATAAGGTTAGTGTAATTCGAATATGAGCGGGAGTTGCCCAGATTTAGAGAACCAATCAAAAGTGGATATCTGATGGCCAGACTCTTATTACAGGGACTCTAGTTTATAACCTGTATCCTCTAAGTCACGTTTCGTCTGTCAATTTCAACGCATGCGCATAGAAAACGAATAGGACTCTATATCTTTCTCTCTCGCACAGATCCTGGCGACACTTTGCAGACAGCATTCTCCCTCCATATATGCTCTAAGCCAAGGACTCTGTCCGAGTTCTAGTTTTGAGAAACGTGTAGCTAATAAAATTGTCACTTTTCCATAAAAGCTGCACTTTAATTGACTATAAATTTCTCGGATCGAGATCTCGGCCCGAGTTCTAGCATCGTGGACACAAGGCTTTAAGCGTAACCTGCGTATTCTAGTAACTTATCAAAAGTTACGTCATTCTGAAGGTCCGCATTCACATAGGGCGTATTTCGCTGAAATATGAAAAATGCGTAATTAACACAACCAATTGCTTCAATTAGAGTTTCTGTTATACATTTTAACAGAAATGCTAAACAAATTTGTGATTGGTTTTCGTAATTTACGCACCTAGAAAATAGAGTCCTATAGTCAGAGAAGTCATTTATCCCCATCATGACTTTTGTTCGCCATCTTGTGCCACTTTAGCAGCTGATCCGTGAGTGTGTGAGTGAGTGTCCATGAGCTTGTAACAGCTGGTGACGTCAACAAAGCGGGTTTGGAGCACACAGTCACATAACAATCATATAGGTTAAAGTTAACTGACATTGGAGAAACAGACTCATAATAATATAATAATATTACATATTATATAAAATAAAATTTTACCTTATAATTTCTAATTGCATTGTCTCTTTATGTAGCACTGAATAATACGGAGCACGCTATTTTGTTGTATATGAAGCCCGACAGTGGTACACAAAATGGTGACTAAACCACGTGACTCAATTGACCAATCAAAAGGAGTTCGCTAATGTCGCTTCTCTGATTATAGGACTCTACTCACTGAAATATAGTAATACTGGAACGCGCACTGGTGCGCTCATAGACATATGAATAGATAGACAGAGCTTTCTGAGAGGGGCATCTGAAATTTGCGGTAAGGGGAGAGTACATGAACTTCGGCTAATTCCGTCAGTGTTCGATTATGTTCGCCAACAATCTCACAACATATATGTCTAGACCTGTACTTTTTCGCTGCACTGCTGCATTAGTGCAATAAATTGAAATGAAACAAACATACTTTCTCTCGTTCTAACTTATAGTCATACTATACGAGCAGAACCGAACATTATCGAGCGTAGTCGAATTCGACCGAAGTTCATAGATCACTATCCCTTCACCGCCAATCTCAAGCCCCCTCTTGCCCTAATCGGTAGCTAATGCTCTGTCTATCTATTCATATGTCTATGCTTTCCGTACACGGGCTTAGCACGCCAGTGCCCGTTCCAGTATTACTATATTTCAGTGACTCTACTAGAAAAGTACGCGTCATGGGGAACCGGGGTTCTGTGTACGAGTATAGCTGCGATTTCATTGACGCTAGAAACTAACGGCAAATATAGTCACGTGACTAAATTTGCCGCTTGTCTATATCATAACTTATTAATATCCTAAAAAGCAGCATATTTATGTACAAGAATAATCAAAATATTTCAAATCTGCCATATAATATTAATATTGTTACGAGTCGCCCGGTAGACTCCGCTTGCACGAGACAAATGACGAGAAATAAGGGCTTTATTTATACGTAAAGATTCACAGGAGCGAGGTTAAGGGAGCGGGCGACACGTCTTCTCGAAACGAAGACCGGCACAAATCAGACTTCAGTTTCCTCCGTGATTTCACCCCGGCAACGGCTGCCGACGCGTCCGAACGTGGCAATCGTTCGGACGCGTCGGCAGCCGTTGCCGGGGTGAAATCACGGAGGAAACTGAAGTCTGATTTGTGCCGGTCTTCGTTTCGAGAAGACGTGTCGCCCGCTCCCTTAACCTCGCTCCTGTGAATCTTTACGTATAAATAAAGCCCTTATTTCTAACATCTGTCTATTTCCTTTCCGCGAGCGCGACTTCGCGAGTGCTAGCGTGGACGAACGAGAACGCCCCGAAGTGTAACAATATATTACTTACTTCATTCTCGTTGTCATTCATTGTATAACTGTAATTGTATAACCTTTGAATTTTGCGGCACGCTAAAAAAGTTGAGATGGTCTGAACTTCTTTTTTTCCCCATTTTCTTGACGCCAAAAGTCACGTGACCCCCATTTACCGCTGGTTTCTAGCGTCAATGAAGGCTGTGTTCCGTTTTTACTGGCAGTGCTACAAAGGCTGTGTTCCGATATTCACTGCCAGTACTGGCAGTACTGAAAATTCGTTCCGTTATTAGTATGCAGTGTGCTGCGGATGTTATTTTTGTAGCACTGCCAGTAAAAACGGAACACAGCCAAAAATGACATCATCACAGTACACTGCCACAGCCGTTCCAAAATTACTTCAATGCTGCCACCAGAATTGTGACATCATATTTCGGAACAACATTGCAGTGCACTGCAGAATGTGAGGAGATGTGTGGCTCGTATTGGAGGAATCCCGACGCCATATTGCACTGCAACTGCCTCACCTCGGAAATTACAGCAGTCGCAGTAGCAATATGGCTACCATTTATGAGGTCATTGATGGAACTAGATGCTGTCCGCAGCACACTGCGTACTAATAACGGAACGAATTTTCAGTACTGCCAGTACTGGCAGTGAATATCGGAACACAGCCGAAATCGCACCTTATGGGTGCGTTCGGGGAGCTTGCTATTAGCGCTATGTAGCACTACCGCTGTTCGCGGAGACGCTGGGTAGCGCTAGCCAAAGCTATGATGACGTCACTGTCGGTAGTGTTTGACGTCATAATCGCGCGCTACCCATGCTACTCCTTCCGAGGTAGTGCATTGGTAGCGATAGCGTTGAATAGCGTTTGCGAGCTCTGTGAACACTGCAATAGTGAAGCCAAGTGAAGCGAAATATAGGTTGAATACTGTTGCGAACTGAGCGAATACTGTTGAATCCTATTTATACTGCTAATAATTTATACTATTGTTAATATGGATTATACAGAAATAAATTTGTATGATCCAGAATCTGAAGAACAATTTAACATTATGTCATGAATCACAATAACAGCAATCGTTAATATTTCACGATTCACTTGCTCTCTTTGCTTTATAGCTTGCTCCAAATTTTTTATTAATGATCATTTTTAATTTGATATTACCTTAATGTTTTAATAATAACATTTATAAAATTCGATTATGACTACAATTTAGACAAAAAGTTAGTTCAAACGCGACGCTATTGCTGTTCATGGAACTTGCATTCACTAACGCTATCTTTGCTCTGCGAACGGAGTTAGTGTTAGCGTTGGTATCGTGATAGCGAGCTTCCCGAACGCACCCTATGTGTGAAATGGAATATATGTGATATTTATAAAGTAAATCTGTAGTACACCTCGTGTGTTTTAACAGTTCTTGAGATTGTATTAATAAGCTAATAGTGTAAAAAGCCAGAGGAAAGGTATTTTTGTTGACACGTAAAAAATTAATTAGTTTTCTTTATTAATATTACGTTAAATCCATAGAAGCCAAACAAAAAGAGTTTAAATAAGATTGACACAACTGTAAAAAATTTATTTTCCAATATTTCATATTTTTTAGACCTTCATGGTTAAATATATTGATATAAGATTTGTTCATGTTACTTGTGTGATATGAGATGTGTTCGTGCTGTAATTTCCAAAATTCATGCACTTAAAACAAAATAGATATATATTAGAAATTGGAAAAAGAGAAAGCAAAGATTCTACATGTAAAAAATTCAAGCAACACGTACAGGAGCTTGATTCTTGAACTTATACGAAAAATTTTCGCATACGACAGTGATACTATGCATTTATTGATTGATATATCTTTTAGATCTCAAATTTAGATCTCAATCAATGAACGCGCAGCTTATTTTCATATGTGAAAATTTTTCATACAAGTTCAAGAATCGGATTCTAGTCCTCTCAGGCCTATTTTATATACAATTATGACCTTAAAATTTCGCATCGATATTCATGATAATATAATACTGCGATTTCCACATCAAATACAGCGGAACATTATTACAGTTATTCTATAATAAAATTGATATAAAGCTAGTTTTTAACTTACTCTGATTTGATCCTTATTCAAGTTTAATCCTTTAATGTGATCTTGATCTAATGTGTGTACCTTTTATTAATATAATAATGTATTCTGTACTACTACACAGTCACACACTTTAGTTGCGCTTCTTTCGGCGTAACAATCATAAAAGCGTACAGCGTAAAAAGCATAATATAACTAGTGAAAGTAAACATTCAAATAAGACGATGTAATTGGTCGGCGTAAGTTACGCTTACACAAGTTACGCTGCATGTGACGGTACCCTGAGACATCCAAAATTTCTTCTTCTTCTTAGTTATTAATTTTGTGACATTTTTGTAAGCAATTATCGCTATAGCTACCATTAAATTATTTTTCCTTTGTTTTTGTAATTCTTCGTGAAGTATAGTTGTACACTTTAATAACTATTGATAATAATAATAATTAACTGACATCTTGAAGTCTATATACAATAAAATATAAATTTTTAATATATCAGAACTTAACTACTGATGAAGCTGGAGGCTCGATGCTAAAATCTGTAGTACATTTAGACATTTGCGCATTTTTCTGCGCACTCGACGCTCGACGCTCGACGCTTAGCATATGTAATGGCACCTTAAGACACCGAAGGTCAACTTTTGAATTTGTATGTTATCAGCCGACAACTTTTACTTTTTAAAAAAATATACATATTAAATCGATTGTATTTCGTTTGTAGACTATTGTAGTGCAATCATTTTTGTTTGTTAGTTAATAATTAATTTTTAATTAATTTTTTATTTATAGCTCATGAAACTAACCGACATTTATACAGAATGATTTCTTTTTTTTTTTTAATCAATTGTATTTTGTTTGTAGAGTTTTGTAGTGAAGTTAAAAAGTTTTGTAATTTCTTCCAATTATTTATAATTAATAAATACGTTCGTTAAACCGTGTAGGTGTTTGACAGTGCGAAGGCGCATGCGCATGTCGTTACGTTTCGTCGGTATAAAGCCCCCATCACACGTACTTTCCGTAAGAAGTAAAGGCCGCGACACAGACTTTTGCATAACGCATAAGGAAATTAACCAATCCGAGTCCTCCATTTATTTCTCCAGAGTGGAAATAAAGAACTCTGATTGGTTGATTTTTTATGCGGTATGTATTATGCGTTATGCAAAAGTCTATGTCGCGGCCTTTACGTCTTACGGAAGTATGTGTGATGGGCTTTATACCGACAAAACGTAGCGACATGCGCATGCTCTATGACAATATGCGCATGCGCCTTCGCACTGTCAATCACCTACACGGTTTAACGAACGTATTTATTAATTATAAATAATTGGAAGAAACTAAAAAACTTTTTAACTTCACTACAAAACTCTACAAATGAAATACAACTGATTAAAAAAAAAAAAAGAAATCATTCTGTATAAATGTCGGCTAATTTCATGGGTTATAATTAAAAAATTAATTAAAAATTAATTATTAACTAACAAACGAAAATGATTGCACTACAATAATCTACAAACAAAATACAATCGATTTAATATGTATATTTTTTAAAAAAGTAAAAGTTGTCGGCTGATAACATACGAATAACTTTTGATTGGTTTCGCCATTTATAGAGAAATGAGAGAAGGAGTGAAGGAAGGAGAAAATGAGAGAAGGAAGACTGTATAGTCTTTTTATACATCTCTCATCTCTATTCCTTCTCTCATTTCCCTAAATATGGCTGAATCGGCATTTCTCCAAAATGGTTTGGGAGCAATTTGAAATCGTCGAATGACTCTCCCTGTCTTGAAGTAGTATAAGGAGACTTAACTAGATAGTGCAGAGAGGAAGAAGATGGTCACGAAAAATGTTCCGCGTAGGAGTAGGTCCGCTGAATGGAATAGCTTGTAACATTTCGTCGCCTTCTTTCCAGCAATAAGTTAGAACGAGAGAAAGAGTATATTTGTTTCATTCTAACTTATTGCACTTGCACTTGCTTGCACTAGTTCAAAAGTGCAACGAAAACGAACTAGCCGCTTTGGTTTTATATATTCAGTGTGTTAATCCTTTGATTTGTATTTCTAAAAAAGTAAAGTATTTAAAGTATTTTTAAAATTTAGAGTATTTAAAAAATTTTTAAACGTTTATAAAATATTATATTTACTTGTGCCATATTTCTGAAATAATATTTTATATTTACTACCCGTATACACATGTGATCATGTGTTTCTAACCTTTTCGTCTTATGTCTCAACAGCTGTCATTTACAATTTCAAGATGGCGACGAAATGTTGCAAGCTATTCCGTTCAGCGAACTTACCCCTACGCGGAACATTTTTCGTGACCACTTTTAATCTACGGAGTTACGTCTCCTTATACTACTTCATGCTCCCTGTATATTATCATACATATGTAAACTTATCCATGTAAACTTACAGTATCGAAGTTCTTTTAAATAAAATAATCAATCTATCCTTCAAACTGTATTAATCCTTTATAATCGATCTTATCCTTTAAATAAATGATGATAATAAGAAATAGCGAGCTATTGCGGGAGCGTAATTATTAGAAAATAAAGGGATTTACACTCTTTAGGAACAAAATTGTATTTGTTTTAATCTTTAATTTTATATCGCAACGTTGCTTTAGTTTTGTAGTTTCTCCCTATTCACATAGCAGACAATATTATATAACATTATCGTTACACTATGCGTATTGGACAAGTATTTAAGAATTTTCACAGGCAAAACAGTTTGGGTATTTCAACACTAATTATAGTTTTAAGCTGTAACTTCGATGTTGATATTGTGAAAATATTAAACATGCTACCTCATACTTTGCCATACTATTTTAAATTATTTTAAATTAATGTAATTCTGCGCACTTTGGCAAATTTTATTGTCATACCTTAATTATGTCTGTGTTATATTTGAGATAGTATATATTTGTAGAAAAAGTGCGTGATCATATCTTGATGTTGTCAACGTAGTAATGCAGAATATGAATTAAAGATATTTATTTATAAATAAACAGAACATGAAGTAATAGAATGCTTATTTGCTTGGTTTTATCTACAATTAACTAGGAAACGGAAGAGGAAAAAAAAGAGAAATAAAAACAAGAGAGAGAAGAGGAAAAGGTGTAAGAATTGAAAATGAAAATAAAGAGAAGCAGAATTGTGAGAAGAAAGAGAGGAAAGGAAGAGGAAAAGAGAGCAGGAAAAGTGTACAAAGTAAAAAAAGAAAAGTGAAGGAGAATAGATAAATCAAAAGCACAAGAAAAAAAAGAAAAAAACCGAAGCAAAAGAATAATGTAAGCAAAAAAGGAGAAAAGAATAAGAAAACGACAGAAGAGAAGAAAGAAAAGGGGAAACAAAACAAAATTTGATGAGAAAAAAGAAAAGGGGAAGCGGAATAAGTTAGAAAAAGGGAAAAGGAAGAGAGAGCTGAAGAGCAGAGAGATTCAAAAAGAGATGAAAGAATGAAAGAAGGAAAAAACAAGATTTATTCAAGGAAAAAACAACATTAGCCTTTAAATAAAATTAGGAAGATATTTTAAACGCGTGTTATATGCGTCTCTCTTTCGAAACAAGTCGCATATTATGCAAAAAAGGATCTCATAGCCAAAACTTAGCGTAATTTATTATTTCTATTAGCGATAATTAATTATATTCATTCCTAAGTTAATTTGCTTATTTTGATAGTTATTATTCCATATTCCTCTTTTCTATTATACTAAAAACTAGATTATTATAAATTCTCTCTTAACATATGAACAAGTGGTATAAAACTTGAATAAACAAATATTTGTGTGTGCCATTCTTGCCGCGAATTTTTAATTAAACATTCTCGTATCATGTATATAAGTAATCATATTTAATAGTATAATATGGCAGAAAATGGAATAAATAAAAATATTTATATAACTATTTGTAGATAAACAATCTCGTTTCTTTTAGATATTCTACGTGCACGCGCGCGCGCGTGTACATACATACGTGGTTAAATTATGCGATTGGACAAAAACGGCACACAGATATATTGAAAAGTGAATGTTACTATTTAACTAATAAAGTAGAGCGTTCACACGCTGACTTTTCATCATTCCGTTTAATACCAATATGCATTGCGTTAATACACGAAAATACAAACGATGATCGATTAAATTTTTCTTAATGCATTATTCGTATTCACATAGGAACTGACAAATCCTTGGAAAATTATATAAAAAGATACAGCGTATAAGAGAATGGAGCGTATTGTATTCCTATACATTCTTTACAAGTATGTTTCATCTTGATGTACAAATCCTCTCAAATGTACATTATGTGAATCGACCTTACATATTTATATAGAATAATTCATGTATTCAATGCATAACAAAGATACTGGCAATTGTGTATAATCACGAAAAGCATATCTTTTTATGATAAATTATGTAAGTTATTGGCGTAAGATTGATCAGCGCACAGATATCGAGTTTACAAATTACATATATATTTTGTTTTAAACTAGCATGTGGTTATGTGTTTTTTACGGAGTGTTTGATAAGTACAACACCTGCTATAAATAGGTAGAAAGGATTAACTTGAAGAGAAAACTCTTATACCATTTTGTGATTAGGACAATAAATAATGAGACATTAATAAAAAAATGTGTTGTTTACAGAGCACTCCTCCCAATGCCTCACTCCATGCCTAGTAATGATAAATATTGGGCTGTCTTTCTCGCCGAATCGCGCGAACGCACGCTAGCTTATAAATTTTTATTAATTCTTATTATTTATTGCTATAATCGTAAAATGGTACAACAGGATTTTTCTATTATATAATCTATTTTAACCACCCATGGCAGGTATTATACTTATTATCAAACCTCTTTTGTGTGTGTGTGTGTGTGTTTATATGACAATGTTTGTTAAGTATTGCTTTGAGGTGCTTTGCTTTGTGAATTTTCATGCGGTACTTTACTTTTTAGTGGAATTTACCGCAACCTGCATCCATTCCTTTATAGTAGGAGTCAAAAAATGATCATGCAACAAAAATGTGTGTGTCAATTTATTTCACATGTCGCGCCTACATTGATCTTTTTCGTCGAACGGCGGAAATATCGCTGGATGCGCAGAGCAGGTATTCACAGAGCACAAAGAATGTACTTGGCTATAACAAACATTTTATTCAACTATTGTTGTTGTATCAGATATAAACGAACATTTTTTTATTATTGTTAAAAGTAACCGAATAATCTAAAGTATGTGTACAAGAGTGTGATTGTATATGTTTGTTGTGTGTCCGTTGTGAATGTGAGTATATGTATGTGAATAAGAATGTAATTGTTTTTTAAAGTCTCCGCAACTGCGCGTATCAAGTAATCATCTTTCAAATAATAATGAATCTAGCTGTATCATTTACACAGCTCTGCCAAAAATATAATATACGTAACATCGGAAAAAATAGCGGAGACAGGACAGCGCATCGCAGATCTGTAACGCGTTACCTTCGTCGCATGCACACCGGCCAATATGGACGGAGCATGTACTTTTAAACGCGATAAATTTTATGTCAAAATCGTAATCTTCCGTGATTCTCTCTAAGTACATCGCAAATTTTGAATAGCTGTTTTTTAAAGGAAATACAATAAAATAAGATACTTCAGTCTTAATGATGAGATTGATGAAGCCGCCGCTACAAACCAGAATGACTTTCGTGCAGAGAAGGATATACTTGGCGATAAGAAATATCTGCTGTTGTATCATTATATTCTGTAGTGGATTGGGACTCTGTTGATAATTGCTGTTCAGAATCGATGAATTTATAAGAGTTGAGGAAGTTCTTCTGAAAGGGTTAAACACCCACTTCCAATTTCTTCCATGCTTTCCAATCCGTTTGTCCCATGAACCGGTACGCTGTTCATTATTACGCCACGATGATCTGTAATAATCTGCTGGTTAAAAAATCTTTTTGACACGAAATCTTTTATTATATCAATATATTGCACAATTTACGCACAAATATATCCGATGCCTATTATTTTGCTTACTTTCAAGGGAAATAAATCGTTTGTTTTAAAAAATATTCGTTTATATATGATATCGTTTCTATAAAAACTTTTTTTTCAATAACATTTCTCAATTGGCTTAATATTTTCAAATAATTATCAAAATTATTTTGCGAATTCGTTAGACGAGATGAAAAACGGGAGTTTGAAGAACGAATACACAATGCGTCAGAATGTAATGTTACATAACATATTTTTTAAACATTATTATTGTGTATACATATACACTATATGCAGTATTGGCCATAAATTTGGACGCATCGGGAGTAATGCAAAAAGTTGAAATTGACAAAATAAATGATTATTCCTTTGACAAAAACAATTTATTGAATCACAAAATTACTTTAATATTCAGATCAATAAAAAAAAAAATGTTTACTTTATTCTTGGTTATATAGAGCTAAAGACTGTTTTCGTCTAAGGCTGCGGTCTACTTGACGCTTCAAATGCTTCAAAGTGTTCTTCTCCTTCTATCTTTATTAAAAAAGGGAGAAAAATGCTTTGAAGCATTTATAGTGTCAAGTGGACCGCAGCCTAGTCTATAGGTTTTCCTGGAGTATGGTTAAAAGTCGAAAAATGACCATATTTCCGATTTATCCATATGTATCTCAAAAACTGTCCATTTTTGGACTTTGTGCCCATTATGGCTTTTGATTAGCATGATAAGAACTAACTTTTCTGAAAGTTTCAGACGATTCAAGATTTCGAGACCGAATTTCCATAAGACTTGTGCCGGGTCCTTTTCGCAATTGTAAAAACTAGAGTCTTTTTACTTTTAACAATAATAAAAAATGTTCTAAACTAACTTCTAAAGTTTCAGACGATTTGACCGAAATTCAATTTCCATAAGATTGTGTGCGGGGTGTTGGACCCTTACGGAAATTGAATTTCGGTCGAATCGTCTGAAACTTTCACGATTCGACCGAGACCCAATTTCCATAACATTTGTGCGTGGTCCCTTATTGTATTCTATTAAGAAGTTTCAAGAATGATTCTGAAATATCTTTTCAAGTTGTTTCTAGTGTCTAAAAAAAAGTTTTTGTATTTTTGGGATTAACTTCTTTTATGCGTCAGTCTTAGTTCATCTTATAATTCAATAACACTTGAATTCAGTATTGAGAAAGTCGTCATATTGCGAAAATTTTCGAGTTTCTCTTTTTTATATCTTCAACATAATTTAGAAATATTAAAAAAAATGTTATAATTATTTATTTGATCAATTAAGTAATTTCGACTTTTTCCATTTATTTCAAGTGTTCAAATTTTTGATATTAAACACATGCACGCACGCACGCACACATACACACACGCACGCGCGCGCGAACACACTGATATACATTTTAACCAATAATTGACATATTAGTTAATATAACAAACAATATATATATATGTATAATCAATATTTTCTATTTGCTAATTTGTATTTACAACTTACATTTCTTTTATCTTACTTAAATACAGATTAAATTCCGATATAAAGTGCAAACATTCGCGACTATATTCCTGCATGGTTTCAGGCGTAAAAATTTATATATGCGAACGTACTCGTTTTATTTTACTTGTTATATTATTATTATTATTATTAAGTCTAATCATAATGATAGATATAAAATTAAGCATAACAATTTTAGAAAAAAGATACATATTTAAGAACGCATATCTCGACGAAATAAGAAAAACATATTTTACAATATTAAATTTGTAACATAAGTTAACTATGTTATAATTATATGGAATTAGTATAGAGTTAGAGGTAGGTTAAGGTGATGACATTACCTGGGCCGCTACTCACCTACAGGCACTGAGCCTGCCATGGGAGTAGGTGATGACGACACCATGGTCAAACGACCTTGTTCTTTTACTATGGGATCTAAAATAAAAGAAAATATAGTTAGACAAGAACACGTTCTGACACTTATGTGATTAGAGAAGTCATACTCGATGGCACTATCACGCTCAACAAGATATAAATATATGTACAAATGTATACCGCATTAATATAAATTTCCTCTCTCGTTTATATTTTTAGATATATCATAAAATGCGACAAATATTCCAAAGAATATACAAAGATACATCATATTAATGTAGGCTTACAAAAATAAGGATGTTCCATTGCTTCACGTGCAGTTAATCTCTCATAATGATCATAACGTAAGAGTTTGTCAAGAAAATCCAAACTATCCGGGGACACTAAATGTTGATTCTCCGAATGTACAAAGCGTTCCCAACGCTTACGCGAATGTCGGCCTAAAATGTCATTAAAACGAGGATCTAGTTCAATGTGATACTTGTCAAGATACTCGAACAGTTCTTCAGTTCCAAGAACTTTTGCAATTCGAACTAGTTGGTCATAGTTGTCATGTCCGTGAAAAAACGGTTCTTTCCTGAATATCATACTAGCAAGCATGCATCCCAATGACCACATATCTAATGAGTAATCATACATCTGCAAAACATCAAGATATTTTTCATTAGCTCACACAGACATACACATAAACACGCACATACATACGTATACGCGCACATAGGATCTGATAATTATTTTTACACATTACTCCTGTGCAAATAGAGCAGTCAAGAGATCTGAGTCAAAAAGTCCTGAAAAGTCCAATTTTCACAATAGTTAATGAGTTATTATATAATTACTAAGGTTACCGTATTCATCTGACCTGCTTACTGAATGCAAGCGCATAATGAAATATGACGCTCAGCGGTCGTGGTTGTTACACGTGCAAAAAGTTGTTTTCTATAACCGATTTGAAGAAAAAAAAAAAAAAAAAGGAGAGAGCACAATTATAACTAAGAGCGAGATTCCAGCGTAATGCATCATTTATGCCATTGCCACTGGATAGTTGTATCTCACTATGCGCTAGCTTTCGGCAATGAGCGAATTTGGCGATATTTAGTAATTAATAATTCGTTAATTATTTCGAAAACTGTAAAATGGTAGAAAGCTTCTCGGCTCAGTTTAGTCTACTTTTCTTGCACACGAGCGTTGCGTCATTAATTATTAGATACCGCGCACGCGAGTGTTACATTTTATGGAAATATTATATCATATATATTTATATATTACTTAATGATAATTTTTCGTTGAGATAATTAGTATTATCATTCTTTTTTCTCTTTATCTCCCAATCTCTTTACTTTTTTATATTCCGTTACATTTTCATAATATAAAATACCTACTTGATAATCTACAAGTAATTCCGGGCCTTTAAAATAGCGAGAAGCTACTCGTACATTGTATTCTTGACCAGGATGGTAAAATTCTGCTAGTCCCCAGTCAATCAATCGTAATTTTCGATTTTCATGGTCTATCATAACATTGTGCGGTTTCACATCCCTGTGCATAATTCCCATACTGTGACAATAATCTAACGCCTGTTCGAGAACAAAACGAAAACAATTATTAAATATTACAATATTCTCGTTTTTGTATTCGATTACATACATCAGACATGCTACTTTAATACGTTGCTTACAACAAATATTCACAAGTCCAAAATTCAAAAAAATTGTTGAAATTTTATTTGTTGATGCATTCTTAGAAAGATAAAAAAAAATTTTTTATGTGTTCCATTTTCGCGTGAAATTTTAAATGTATTTTTAAAACTTTTTAAAATTGCAATAAAAATAATAATTATAATAAAAGGTGAACATATATAAGATTATCATATATTTATAATATAAATCTTTTATATATATATATATGTATATATTTATATTATAAATTCTGAGCTATTAAAATTATTTTTGTAAAATAAAATAATATTAATAATTACAAATAAGAAAAGATAAATCATACGAAAGCTGATTAATCAAAATCTACAATCTTTTCAAAAATTGTTTTAAAAATAGAACATGTGTAACATTTTTATTTTAATCAAGATTTGATATCTTGCATGGATGCTTTATGACTATATAAAACAAAACTAGGTCGCCCATGTACTCAATATTAATGAGAAAAATAAAAATAATATAATTTAATATCTCGCTCTCGGACTCATGATATACACCTGCATCTATCAAAATAATAATCTCGATGTTCATCATCAATTGATATTTGGTTCACTTCATTGCACTTAACAATACACGCACTTTTAATAATTCGTAGAGGTAGTATCTTATGTCATAGTCAGTTAATGTCTGGTATAATTGCTTGAAATCTGTGTTGTTGACATGTTCAAAAATCAATGCTGGTGTCCTTGAAACAGGATCTTTGACAACTGCTTGGAGTGTAATTATGTTGGTCCCACCTTTAAGGTTCTCTAAAATTTTTATCTCCCTTTTTATTTTCTTCTTTTTAACAGGCTATAACAAGTAAAAAATGGTATTAATAGTAGCATTGTAAATTATTATGTTCTACTATTGTAGAATTATTAGTAAATTATTAATATTGTTTTAGTAAATATGTATGATATATAACATAATAATCGTACCTTCAATATTTTTACAACACAATTTTCATTGTTTGTAACATTTATGGCCTCGAATACTTCACTATATTTACCCCTGCCCAATTTTCTTACTAACTGGTAATCATCTTGTTGCCTATGTAAAAAAAGATACATAGAAAAATAAATAAAATAACATGTTACAATAGCGACAATATCACTGACATCTTATAACGATAAGTCTTACCCCCAATCGACAACATAAGATTCGTAATCCCAGTATTCTCTTGGTTTATGTGAATTTACATCGGCGTAGACACGTGCTCTACTCGGTAAAGCCATCCTCGCAGAAGTATTATTATGAATAAGCGTCTTAATTGGTGTACTATCTTGACTGTCTATTCCTAACTTACAGCTATTAGTGATTCCAACTTCCTTGCCTATCCAACTACGTGTGTGTGAGAACAGTAATAAACCTAGGCAATTCATACAATTCTGTTGAGTATTTATCGCAATAAGAAATATAAAGATTGATTTAAACGAAAAATTGAATGAATAGCTATACCTACAATAAGTGATTCAACTATAAGTCAGTGCTTACTGTACTTATTATATATATTGTATATATTATATATATATATAATTATATGTTTAGAATGTATTACAAACATACACACAATACATTTTGAAGGTCTCAAAAACAATCCCAAAATCTCCAAACAGATACAGATTTGCTGCGATTAAAAGGCTATGCCATAAATCTCAAGATTTATCTTAAACTCGCAATGCAATAGACGCGAAAGAAATATGCAAACAGAAATATAAATCAGAGTTTTTTCGTCGACTAGATATACGCACACATATGTGTGTGTATGTGTATTATATATATTGTGTGTGTGTGTATTTTGTGTGTGTGTATGTGTGTGTGTGTGTGTGTGTATACATATACATATATATATATATATATATATATATATATATATATATATATATAGAGAGAGAGAGAGAGAGAGAGAGAGAGAGAGAGAGAGAGAGAGAGAGAGAGAGGGAGGGGGAGAGAGAGAGAGGGAGGGAGAGAGAGAGGGAGGGGAGGAGAGAGAGAGAGAGGGGGGGGGCGCTTTGATGTTATTTCATTTATCGATTGTAACGCTAGAATTTTGGACATATTTGAAAGAGTATTTAAAGTTCTCGGGGGCACAATATGCGTCAACCGCATCGAAATAGAAAGCCCTTTCTAGACGAGATTTCCCGAATCACGAAAATTATGAAACGTACTAGCGAGCGACGAAGCAAGAGCCACGCAAAAGCATGCAAAAGGCACAGGGTACGTATACACATGTACCCAGTAAATCACACGCCATCGCGCTCGGGGAACTGATGTAGATTGATTTCGGACTCACCTAAAACATTCCGAGCCTGAATCTTGATCGGATTAAACACGATGGATTCCTGGATTCGTCGCGAGTGCGCGAAGCCCACTCGCGGAGTCGCTAAGGCCGCACGAACGCGTGAAACTCTAGATTTTTTAGGGCGGCCGGCTTCTCAAACGAGTAAGGTGCAAGATGGCAGCCGGCAACCCGCCACAAACTTCAAAAAACTAGAGTAGAAACCCTCTGTACCGTAGCGACGAAAACTTGCGCAGTGTGCACACATGTCTATGTCCCAGTTTACATCGAACAAAGAGGAAAAAGACACAGGAGGAAGCATTTAGGTGTTCACGAAGCTGACGGAAGTATCTATATGTATATACATGAACGAAAAAAGAGGACACTCAAGATGGCCGCTCACGCGCGCCATAATTGAATCATATTATATTTCACAGGATAAGTTCTATTTAACGCTTGCAACGCTCGTGAAATCATGTCATTTTTGTTATTCATCAAATATTAAACAAGGACCAATGATGCTCGCGAGCATTGCGAGCGTTAAATGGAACGTAGCCACAATTGTATCCACAACAAATATATCAACAGTTTCAACACTGCCTGCTAGAAGGCGCTGATAAACGTCAAAAAAGTGGATACTCAAGATGGCTACATGATGTATTTCCATCAGCGATTGCCCATAACCCCACTACTGATACATTCCCTCCTGTGTCTTTTTCCTTTTTGACATCGAATGTGTTTCGTATCTGAGGCTGATATTCAACATGTATTCAACAACGACATTGACTATGTTTGTAACACGGCACTGTTAATCGGGTTTAATTACATCCGTAGTTGTCAGATAGACCAATCGTAACAATTTTTCAGAAGAATGGGATAGCTGTGATTGGTCTGCCTGACAACTACGGATGTTATTAAACCTGATTACCGGTGCCGTGTAAACGTAGTCATTGTCGGACATAGTGATTGGCGAGATAGAAAATTTCTCGGTAATTATTAAGTTTAGCCCCCTCATCTCAAAAATCGATGAAATTAGGCTTATTCAACGCGTTTTTGCTCAAAACGTACAAATCTGGCAGTAAAAAGTGTCGCTCTTGCCTGCGAAGCGAGATATTAATCATTAAAGTTGGCGTGTTTTAAGGCTGATTTAGGCCGGTTCTACAATCAGTCGTATGTCGCTGTCATATCGTAAGGCCGTAACCAATAGCCCAGATCTACTAGAGTCCTATAGTCAGAGAAGCGACATTTACCCCCACCATGACTTTGGTTCGCCATCTTGTGTACCTTAGGAGCTGATCCGTGAGTGTGTGAGTGAGTGTTCATGAGCTTGTAACAGCTGGTGACGTCAACAAAGCGGGTTTGGAGCACACAGTCACATAACAATCATATAGGTTAAAGTTAACTGACATTGGAGAAACAGACTCATAATAATATAATAATATTACATATTATATAAAATAAGATTTTACCTTATAATTTCTAATTGCATTGTCTCTTTATGTAGCACTGAATAGTACGGAGCACGCTATTTTGTTGTATATGAAGCCCGACAGTGGTACACAAAATGGCGACTAAACCACGTGACTCAATTGACCAATCAAAAGGAGTTCGCTAATGTCGCTTCTCTGATTATAGGACTCTAGGGCCCGTATTCATAGTCAGTTCTTATATTTTAGGCCCGTATTCATAGTCAATTCTTATATTTAAGATCATCTTAAGTAAAGTCTTATATGGTTCTAAACCAATCACAGAGCCGTATTAGCATCTTAAGACGTTACTTAAGACGGTCTTAAAATAAGAACTGACTATGAATACCGGCCATAGATCATCTTAAGTAAAGTCTTATATGGTTCTAAACCAATCACAGAGCCGTATTAGCATCTTAAGACGTTACGTAAGACGGTCTTAAAAGAAGAACTGACTATGAATACCGGCCTAGGATTTACAATAGATGTAGTAAGCTTTAGGGTGCATCCCGATAAATAGAGAAATAGCGGAACGGAACAGTAACGGAAAAGAGACATAGTGGGAGATCAACCAATTAGAGTAATTTCGTTTTAATTCTGTTGCGTATTTTAGTGACTGGGTTCCCCATGGTAAACATTTTAACGGAACGCGGCAAAAACGGAATCATTCTAATTGGTTAGCCTTTTATAATTTAGAGAGCTAACCAATCAGAATGATTCCGTTTTTGTTCCGTTCCGTTAAAATGTTTGCCATGGGGAACCCAGTCACTAAAATACAGAACGGAATTAAAACGGAATTACTCTGATTGGTTGATCTCCCACCATGTCTCTTTTCCGTTATTGTTCCGTTCCGCTATTTCTCTATCCATTGAGATGCACCCTTAAGCTTTAAGAAATTGATCAATGACAATCAATTATTCTCTTCATCTTCGTCTGTGATTGGTCAATATTTTAAAGCTTAAAGCTTACTACACCTATTGTAGATCCGGGTTTATAATTAAAGCCCATGAGGCTTGACTATGATTAGTTGCAATCTTACGATACGACTTCCGACAGCGACATACGACTGATTGTAGAATCGGCCTTAAGGCCATCACACGTACATTTCCGTAACCGTAATCGTAAGAAATTGAGCAACACGATTGGTCGATTCGGCCGATTTCGGTTACGGACGGCCGAATTAAATAATGTGATTGGTCAAAATCTTACGATTACGGTTACGGAAATGTACGTGTGAAGGCCATTAGACTGCGTTCGAAAACGTCACTCGTGTCTCCATTGACTTCTCTGGACGGAGCGTTCGGGCGCGGGGAGTGAAGACTTTCGGGGAGGAGGAGGAGGCCGCCATATTGTCCGGCAACATTATAGTGCTGTATCCTCGTGGTAGAATAATAAAATAACTGCAGACGCGACGATAAAAGTGCGTGTTTAGACGGTTTAATTTTCAACTGTATATCTCTGAGCTAAAAAAAATAATAAAATGCCGTTTTGTGTTGCTATTGGTTGTAGCAATAAAAGTTTTCGCAAAGCCAAAGGACAAATAAATATAGAAAAAAAAGGGAATAACATTTCACCAGTAAATACATTAAGTATTATATTTATAACCTATGTACAAAATAAATATACTTTTATTTTATATCAATAAAGTAAGATTTAATATAAATTTTCGTACTGTTTTGCTTTATATTGTAATACTAAATTCGAAATAATTTTAATACTTGGTATGTTGCATAATCTAATTTCATATAGTTACATCTCATATAACATGTAACATCAATTATATATTATACTTTGCTTGCTACTAAATTAAACTTATATAAAATATATATTTGTATAATATTAAATTGATTTGTTTTACTAGATTTCCTAAAAAAGAAAGCAAAAAATTAGCCTGGATTAAAGCTATGGGCCTTGGTGTGGAATCTTTACCCAAGTTTCCGCATTTATGCTCACCCATACAGCACAGAAAGATTGCAGCAACATTGCAACAATCTTTCATTGCAACGATGCAATATTGCAGTTTCATTGCGAAATCTTGCAGCAATGTTGCTATTGCATTGCAGCAACAGTGAAATGTCCGCTTTTTGGAAGATTGCAAAATAACATTACAGCAATATTGCAATGTAATGAATCTGCAATAATGCAATGCTACTGCAACCATTAAATAATATTGCACATAAAAATAGTTTAGAAGCTAGAATCATACGCCGCGTAGCGGTGGCGCCTCGAACTATGCTGCATGCGGCAGTGCCCGATGTAGCGACAGGCCGCCATAAATGTTTCAGAATATACATCATATAAAAACTATGTTTTATAATAAAATAATAATAAACTTTACAATTATCATTAATTACTCTTTTTTTTAAATTATTAAAATTATATAAATTAATTAATAATTATTTATTAAAAATTTTTATTATACTTGATATTTTTTTATCTGAAATAGTTAAAAAACATTTGATTTTAATTATATGTATAAACTATGAAAAGTAGATTCCTACGCACAACTTACAAAAAACAAAACTTATAAATCGTAGTTAAAATAGAATTTCAAATTTGCAATGTTTCCGCAATATTAATGTCATGTTACTGCAAGCGTGCTGGTATGTTGTGGATCTATATCTCTGCAATGTCTCTGCAATGTAAGGCCGCGACACAGACTTTTGCATAACGCATAATACATAACGTATAAGGAAATTAACCAATCAGAGTTCTTTATTTCCTACCTGGAGAGAGAAATGGAGAACTGTAATTGGTTGATCTCTTTATGCGTTATGCAAAAGTCTGTGTCGCGGCCTTTACATTGCAACTTGCAACGTAGCAACGTTGCTGCAATGTAGTTGCAATGATCTGTGCTGTATGGGCATTGCACTTTTTGATATTGATCGTACTTCTGCGATGCAAACAAGGTTAAGAGAAAATGCGATTCCAATTGTAAGTAAATATAACTTTACTTGAATTTTTTTGTTTTTGAAATCTAAGTTTTATAAATGTAAATGGTTACCTTTCTTAGTGATATTTTAATAATGGTATGTTATATGCTACTATGGTGATGGATATACAATTTGAAAAGTACTTTATTATATATTTATCTGAAATATCAGATATATTAATTATCATTATATAGCATTTATGATAGAATGTATGTGAATAAATACATATATTAAAATAAATATTATGTTTGTACAGCGAAATATCTCAGAACTTGGAAGTACAAAAGTAACTGAGTTTTTACCTGTATCAAGTACATCAGTTCAAATTGATTTATATGATCACAATGATTATTTAACTGTAAGTATTTCTCTTAAATGTAGTAAAACTATATGTAGTAAAATTACACATTTGCATAATTTTGAATATGTATTTACAGTCGTGTACTTTACAAAATAATGTAACTGAGACAATAGAATCAGACGCAATACCAATGGACAATAGTATTAAAATTTCTCTTTTATTAAAGTGTTTAAGGATTACGATATACATACGTATATATTTTAAAAAATATAGTTGTAAGCTATATGTATGTTATATGTATATATCACCTGTACAAATATGTAAAAATATATTTTATATCTTAAAAATATTATTTAAAAAAAAAATCTTAATCTAACTCTCCTCTAATCCAATGAATATAATTCCTTTAAAGACAAATGTATTTATTCAAAAAATATTTTTCTATAAATTAATATATTTTACATTTAGTATAATATATTTACATTTAACTATAATTGCCTTTTGATATTTTTTCATATTTTTATATTAACAATCTAATGCAATAAATAATGTTAAAGTACCGTATTATATCTTATCGATTATAAATTTATTAAAATTCTATTGAAAATAGTTTTACGCACGCACGCACGCACGCACGCACGCACGCACGCACGCACGCACGCACGCACGCACGCACGCACGCACGCACGCACGCACGCACGCACGCACGCACGCACGCACGCACGCACGCACGCACGCACGCACGCACGCACGCACGCACGCACGCACGCACGCACGCACGCACGCACGCACGCACGCACGCACGCACGCACGCACGCACGCACGCACGCACGCACGCACGCACGCACGCACGCACGCACGCACGCACGCACGCACACGCACGCGCACGCACGCACGCACGCACGCACGCACGCACACGCACGCGCACGCACGCACGCACACGCACGCACACGCACGCACGCACGCACGCACGCACGCACGCACGCACACGCACGCACGCACACGCACGCACACAATATACATATATATATATATATATATATATATATATATATATATATATATATATATGTATATATTTATATATATATACATATATATATATATATATATATATATATACAACAAATATGTATATAAACAAAAATTATATTCAATTAATTTTTATGAAATCCTATTCTCATGCACTGAAAGTAGAAATAATATTATACATGTTTCAAATACGACGCTAAAATGTTGCCAGACAATGTGGCCGATCCCGCGCCACGCTAAAATCGCGTCTCTCGTCCTAACATAGACCTTACGCTCCGTCCAGAGAAGTCGAGTGTCTCTGTGAACCATGTTATCTTTGTGTTCACCAAATGTTAAACAAGGATAAAATGATACACGAAGACACTCGAATTCTGCGTTCGAAAAAGTAATGATATTTCCGAACGCAGCCTTAGGCCGGTTCCACAATCAGTCGTATGTCGTTATCGGATGTCGTAAAGCCGTAACCAATTACAATTAAAGCATTCCCATGAGGCTTGACTATGATTGATTGCAACCTTACGATACGACATCCGACAGCGACATACGACTGATTGTGGAACCGACCTAAAGCTAGGTCTACATTGGTCGTATCGCAACAGCGTGAGCGTCGTAATCGTGAAGTCGGGACCAATCACATTCCAGTTTTATAAGAATTCTTGACTGTGATTAGTTACAGCTTCACGATTACGACGCTCACGATGTTGCGATACGACCAATGTAGACCTAGCTTAAAGCCTGTTCTACAATCAGTCGTATGTCGCTGTCGGATGTCGTATCGCAAGACCGTAACCAATTACAATCAAAGCATTCTCATGAGGCTTGACTATAATTGGTTGCAACCTTACGATCCGACATCCGACAGCGACATACGACTGATTGTGGAACCGGCCTTATAAAGGCCGTAACCATATGTCGATAATTTAGAAGCCGTTAACTTACGCTGTAAATTTTGGCATTCTGGTTTATGCATGGAATATATTCTTTAAACTTTGAAAATAAACTTATGCATCCACTTCAGTTAAAAAAGACAGACGACTGGTTTACTGCATGCCGAATTATTTATTTAAGATATAATTTCTTCTTTTGAGAAAGTGATACGATATGATACGAGAAAGTAGCTTCATTAATATTAAAAAATTTTTTAAATAAAATGGGTTCAAATGAAATAATTATGTGTGTAATGTTTATAACAATCCCCATACAGCACAAAACTTGCAGTTACATTATAGCAATGTTGCAACAAGATTGCAATCTTGCTGCAATATTGTTACAATGTAACTGCAAATTTTGTGCTGTATTGGTCCTTACTTTAACTTATTATGCTGCTAACGTAACATCAAAGCCACACAGAAGAAAACGTCGTTGGAATGTACGCCCAATAAATAGAGAAAGAGTTATCAAAGGACATTTTCATAATTTATTTTATGATATGAAGAGAGTTGATAAAGAACAATTTGTAAAATATACGAGAATGTCACGAGAAAGTTTCTATGTATTATTAAATTTAATTAAACACAGATTAATTAAACGTAGCAATCGACAAACAATAAGTCCTGAACATAGACTTGTTATTATATTATTGTAAATATACAAATATTACAAATTATAATAAGTTATTATTGTTTTTTATATAATGTCGCTTGTTATGCACATATAATATTATATGTATTATATGTACATTCCCAAATAGCACAGAGATGAATACAAGTTCGTAATGTATTCATTTTAAAGAATACCTGCAGAATAATAAAAATGAATGTTTAGAGAATTCTTGAAGAATTACCCACAATCGACTTCGTCTGGAAATATACTTGAGGAGTTCATTATAATGAATACTTTGAGATTAGCACTAGGGAATAGTCTGAGAATTCGTGAGGAATATTTCTCAATTGAGCGAATTACAACATTATTACATATACATATAATGAGATATATACAAAAAATAAAATTGCTATCTGTATATTTTACGTATTTGTATATTTTGTACTCTTCATTACCTTCTGTATACATTTTTAGGCATTGTATATAAACTAAAAAAGTACTCATTATTTCAAATAATAATTTAAAGAAATAATTATAAAACGTTTATTTAATGTTTATTTAATAGTTATAACACATTAATTCTTAATATAAAATACAAATGTAAGAAAAATATTTAGGTAACATTTATTTAATGTTTTATATAATATTGATTTTACTTTAATAAATCATTTTGTATAATTTTTAAAGAAACGTTTTGGTTCATGCCGCTAGGAGTCGCAAGGGTTATTCGTTTTCTCGTAAGTAAAGTCCGTTTCGGAAAGTATATAAATAAACTTAAAATTATTCTTTAATTAATCAAAGCGCAACGCTTCTTCGCGTATGTGCGTTGAATGTAACCTCAATAAAGCATCTAATTGATGTGGAAATAGATATTCTTGATTTAAATATATGTATGAATTATTTGTATTAAAACAATTTTTTTCATTCCTTAAATATTAAAAAACAACATTTTCCCAACATTAGAACAAATCTTTAAAAATCATTTTTTTTTAAATATTATACAGACGTTTCTTAAATACAAAGATATTTTTTCAAACGTTAAAAAAACGTTCCTTTAATGAAAAGAAGGAAACTAATCTCATTATTTTTAACGTTTTTAAAAATGTATTTTTAAATATTTTTTAAAATGTTTTTTAAATATTGTTTTGCTGATTGGGTCGAATTCATAAAGTGTACATCTGCTAATAAGAAACACTATTCCCTTTGAATTCATAAAGTATACATCAATTGATAAAAAGTAATTCAAAATGAATACTTTAAAAAGTTCTTAGGAATTCCACTTATGGTGCATGTAACTTCCTAAGTCATTCCTAAAGTATACTCTTACGAATTCTTAAAGAATTACTGTTCGGGAAGAAGAATATTTCGGGAATACTTTCAGAATTCATTGTGCTATCTGGGTTATATATATATTATATATATAATTATATATATAATTTTATATAAATTACTATTTTAGTTACCTAGCATATGGCTGTAATATCCCTATAAGCGCGTAATATTATTTAATATTAAATAATATTTTTAAGTAATATTAAGTAGGTGTATTCTTAGAATATTAAATATAATATTCTAAGTATTTTAATGGATATGTTATATGTCCACACCTGATAACATTATACGAAAATTAAAGAAATAATATTTAATATTATACAAACATAAAAAAAGTATTATTTAATTTATCATAATGTTCTAAATTAAAAAAAATATTTAGTATTATAAAAATATTTCAAAAATATTTAATATTATGACAATATTTCAAATTGAATCGAAAGACGCAAACAATTGTTTATTCAAAAAAGATTCCAAAGGTAGGAGTATAAAGAAGAAATTAAAAGAAAAAAGTTGATCGATGACAAATACTTTAAATGAAAGCGATAAATCTGTAATAAGATAAATACACCTCAGGTAGACAATATGCATTCATAAATAATCAAAAATATAAATGGAGCAAAGTCGTTGGATGATATGGTATCAAATAAAAAGAGCATGCCACGTTTGAATAAAAATTACATTAATACGGAGTTGATACGGTCATGAACAATGCTTGACCCCTATAAGCGTATAATATTATTTAATGTTAAGTAATATTTTAGGTCATTAAGGGAAAAAAAGGTAGGAATATTTTACAAGTATGTTAAAATTATCTAAAGTTTTTCATCCAGATATCTTAAGATAGTCTTGAACATCCGTAAATAAATATGAGTGTAAGTTCTATACCACATTCATTTTATCGCTGTTTATTTACTAAAAAAAAAATAGTATTAATAAAAGTATTTTATAAGTGTGTTAAAACTATTTAAAATATTTTTCATTTAGATATATTTCTATTTAAAAATGGTACGGACAAATCTTTAATGTAAATGTGGCAGCAAGGATAGTACGAGATGCCGCCGCTAGGCGGTGAATCTTTCTCGCATGTGAAAATCATCCACGGTCCCTATAAGGAATGAGTCCCAGTTGCGCACAGAATAAGATTCGTGCACGAGCCACGGTAGCGAGCGGACGTTCCCTCTCCATACGCCTGTGTCTGTGTCCTTTGTGTATTGCCGCGCAACAGCCTTTGCGTTTTGTCTCGCGGGAGTTTGGGTTATCTCGCGAAGGTTTTATCCGTACGTGCTTTGTTGTCATGCGAGTTATCGTGTGTGCCTCCTGTCATATAAATTCTGATGGTTAGCAAGTTAAGATTATGCAGGAGGCATCTGCCTCCTGCGCATTACATCTGTCGACACCCGATATGGATGTCGCGCCTACAGAGACAATACGGGCTCAAGATGAGCAAGCTGGTTTCTTCGTAAGACCGTCGTCGTGTCCTTCGCCTTCCCAGGAAACGACCTCCTCACTCCTCCTGCTATACGGCAAAGACAGTAAGTCCTCTGCTTGCACAATGCAATCTAAAAGAAAAGATAAGAGCAAATCTTCGGAAAAACATTCCTCGCGGGTTAGTGGGCATAATAACAACTCATTCTCTCTCCTCTCCCCTCCCGCGCATGCTAACTCAAAATCCGAGGATTCTTTGCCTGAATCTAGCTCCTTGCATGAATCTTTTGTGTCGCCGACGGGCTCTCGCTCACGATCGCGTTCGCGCTCGCGCTCACGCTCACGCTCGGAATCCGGGGCTCCCCCAGACTTCGTTGGCTTTGCTAAACCCCCTGAGCTTGGTACAAAGCCCTCGGTTATGGATTGCTCAGAGAGTACGGGTCACCCAGAGAATATCCCTCAGACAGAATCCCTCGCACTCATCGGAACCCTGCAATCATGATCGTCAGAAATTTCCCTTCCCCCCAGCGAGGGTCTCGTACAGTCTACCGCGGGTTCCGCCCCCCTTCCTCAGTTGCATCGGCGCTCTGCCTCGATCAAGGCAAGACGACGGCCGCTAAAAAACGTAAAGTCTCGGAGCTTCCGTCCGAGAACAAAACGAAAAACCGACAGACAATGGAAAATGGAACCGACGCGGCCATTTCGGCGCCTTCAATCGTACTCCCTCTTGTTCCCCCCAGCAAGAAAAACAAACCGGTAGAAAATAGATACAGGTAAAGGCGATCGGTCGCTGTTCATAGTATACGTACAAGCGTTAGATAATAATAATGACAAGAATGCTTCCCCTCTGCACCCCCTGGCCATAAGCAGAATTATATACAACACCCAAAATGCTGAAATTAAAGATATTAAGAAAATAGGCCGCCAAAAATTCTCGGTTGAATTTGCAACTCCCGAGGCAGCTAATAATTTCGCCAATTGCGCGATTTTAAAAGAAAAGAATCTTTTGGCCAGTATACCCTCATTTAGAGTAGCGAGATCGGGCATTATTAAAGATGTTCCCCTCGATTTCACAATTGAGGACTTAGCATCCAGCATAGAATCTCCAGAGAATCATATCTATTACCCGCTTAAATCGTAAGGTACACAGCGACCAGGGTCCTCGGTTGATCCCCTCACGGTCGATTCTTCTCAAATTTGAAGGGCAAATTCTGCCTAGCGCGGTTTTCATATTCAAGGTGCGATATCCCGTTATTCCATTTGATCCCCGGGTGCAAATCTGTTACACCTGCTTTCGCTTCGGGCACATCGGTGCTAACTGTCGTGGTAAGGTCCGCTGCAGGCATCGCTGCGGCGGCCTCAAGCATCTCAACGCGGAAGAATGCGAGCGCGCTTTCCTCCCCCCTTCTGCATTAACTGTAAGGGGGAACATCTCCCGACACAACCCTCCTGTCCGGAGTTCATTAAACAAAGAAACATACAAACTCTTGCTTTCGAGGAAAATATTCCTATACTTGAGGCACGAGCTCGCGTCACTAAAGAGTCCCACCCCCGCTTAATTGAAAACTACGTATCTAGCAGGGATTTTCCCTCTCTGAGGGTTCCATTTCAAACGACCATAATTACACTCGTCGACCATAGTTACACTCGAGTGCTGGCGCGTACCGGAGTTGGTGCGTTTCCTACCAGCTACAACCCTTATTCGGTCTTACAATCAGTTGAGGGAGATGACACGGGGGAATTAACTTTGGTAAATCCTCCTTTCCAGAATACTCCTTATGCGGCAATAGCTCGAGGGCAACCACGGGGCTGCCCCTCCCCCATCCTACTTCCGGTGAGAAATCTCGCCGCCATCCTCCACAATCAACTAGCTTTAACGAAAATCGTGCGGTAAACAAAAATGGCAGCAATAATATTCGATCCTGCCCTCCTTCCACCCTTCCCCCCCCCACTTTGCTCCCACTGCAACCATGCATTTATTCAAGGGAACTTCAATCAGTTTAATAATCCTCAGGACTCATCTCATTATGGAAACTATTATGAATCTCCTCCTCCCCAACCAGAATTCGGGTACGCGGACACTCTTCGGAGTACGATACACAGTAACGCGCGTAGTTCACCTTACTCTGCAAGCTATGTGCATCCTAATCCCAATCCCTCTGCTCAGTATCGAGGATCTCAGGAGGCCCCCGAAGACGAATCCTCTTTCTTTATCAATAATTTCTGCAGACTCCTCGCGTCGGTTCTCGGCTCCATCCCACCCTCTCTTGCAAATTCTCCTCTCGCCGATGGCTTGCGCAGCTTTTATGATTCAATTTTGCGTTTCAATCAATAAACATCATCCTATCTTCCAATTCCAATCACATCCTACTTTCTCATTCAAGCTTTTCTTTTAGTGCATTCGCAGATACTTTTTCCATATTTTAAGTATAATGGCGGTTTCAGGTATATCCGATTTGCTACCTCTGAGAATGATATTTTGGAACTGTCGCGGCGCAATCTCCAAGAAACCGGATATCGAGAATATGGCAAAATCTGCCGAAATCATTATCTTAGCGGAAACTTGTATTGCTCAGACACATGATTATCGCGTATGGGGCTTTAACTCCAATCGTCTTTACCACACTGCGGATGGCACTAGAGGTATGTTGGTTCTTACCCAATAAACATTAAGACATCCTATGTATGTCCTATGTATATACATATATGGATATTTCATATTCTATGTATATGTAAAGAATGTGAAAAGTATACAGCACATATCATATGTATGTGAAATAATTACCACATGTACATAGGATATCCATAGTACATACATAGGTATATTCTAAAAATATGCAATGTATATTCATAGTATATACATAAGGTATATTTCAAGAATGTGCAATGCATATTTATGGTATGTACATGGGATATATCCCGAGGATGTACATTACACATTCGTGGTATATACATGCGATATATTTGAAAAATGTGCATTACACGTTCATAGTATGTACCTACGTACGTGTATCCCATACAGCACATAAATATTGAAGCAACATCTCAGAAATATTGCGTTATAATATTGCAATGTTATACCAACATTGTAAACTATGTGTTACTTTCAAAATGTACATATTTAAATTAAGAGCATCTATTTCATAAATTAGATGCCTTATTGAGGTTACATTCAACGCATTTACGCGAAGAAGCGTCGTGCTTTGATTAGTTAAGAGATGAACTTTAAGCTTATTTATATAGTTTCCGAAACGTAATTTACTTACGAGAAAACGAATAATCCTTGCGACTCCTAGCGGCGTGAGTCGAACTTATGCGAGTTTGTGGATATCTAATCTAACCAAGAAAGAGCGCTTTCTCAACACGCGGTGACTTTTCTATGAAAGGATTTTATAAAAATTTTTAAATGATATTACTTATTTTGTTACACACATTGCTATATACATATATATCCAATAATGACTAATTTCTGCGTAATTCAAAATATATTATAAGAGATATTACAAGTATATTCTGAGGATGTACAAGAAGAATACTATACGAGATATTATAGGAATTTTCTCTGTAAATTATGTACATGATATATATTCATAGTATGAATATAGAATATTTGACTGATATCATGTGCTGTCTCGGTTATAATTTATTATTCAATGTTCTTTCAATATTGTAGTGACATAAAAAATTAATGTTAAAAAAATCAACATAAATTTAATATTGAAAAAATATTGATATCTTAACACTCAATATTGCAACGTCTCAGCAACGTTATTTTAACTTTTGTGCTGTATGGGGTATATACAGGCAGCGGTCTCGTTCGAATATACATGTTATGTAAATTCATATAATATTCTATATACATCCATAAATATATCTACATCAGCATATATGTATATACATTTGTATGAAATGTATATACATTTGATGTATATACATTTCATATACATGAAATATATTCTATGTATATACAGGCAGTAGTCTCGTTCGAATATACATGTTATGTATTCATACAATATTCTATGTACATCCATAAATGTATCTACAGCAGTATATATGTATATACATTTGATGTATATACATTTCATGTACATGAGATACATTCTATGTATATACAGGCAGTAGTCTCGGTTGAATATACAAATCATGTATATCCATTCAATGTCCTACGTATATCCATAAGTACACATACATTTGTGTATATTCTTTGTATGTACATAGTATATACAGTATATTTTTTTCACATTATGATTTTCACATGATGATATTTATTCACATATTCCATGTATATACATAGGATATCAGATGTTTACTGAGTATAAAAAGCGACATCTCTTATGCACGGATAGATTCTTCTTTTGTTGCCAATCCCTCGATGGAAATGTTATTATTCAAAGTTTTTTCCTCTTCGCAGGAGATAGTTATCGCAGGCATTTACAGACATCCGAACATGATCACTTCTCCTGAAACCTATGAAAAGATTCTTTCGAAGCTTGATAATTCGGCTCACTATGTTATAGTCGGTGACTTCAACGCTCACCATCCATTGTGGGCAGCGGCACGATCGAACTCGTCGGGCACATGCCTTTGCAGTGCAATGGACGGCTTTGATTGTGTCATTCTCAATCCGGAAGTATCCTCCCCTACCTACATTCCACCCCCGCCAAGAACCCCCTCAGTCTTGGATCTTGTGATTGTATCAGCAGCTCTCTCTCCTTTCTGTGTGTTAGAGGTAGGAGATGATCTCAGAGGTAGTGACCATCTTCCAATTAACATCTTTATTTCTCTAAAAATTGACACAATCCTAGCTTTTTCCCACAAAATTAAAATCTTTGACAAACGATTTAAGGCATGTGTCTACTCGTTGATCCACTTGGCGGACGATATACAGAGTGTCCCATTTTAAAGAATCCACTCAAATATCTCAGAAATACTGTGTTAAATCGAAAAATGTTTCATACAAAAGTTGTAGGATTTCAAGGGAGACATGTGACGGTGACCTTGACTTTGACCTTGAAGTCAAATTTAAAGGTCATTTAAAGGTCAACGCTAAAATTTTAAATGGAAACCCCTATTTTTTATTTGACATTCTTATAGCTTATCTTGAGAGCTTTCCAAAACACTGTAATTAAATGTTTTTTCATTAAGTATTTTTCGAGTTATAAGGCTTGAAAGTTACAGTACCGCCGGCATTAGCCAAAATGATCAACCGACTAAAGGCTGAAACTTCTTGAACATTGTTCAAGATTATAATCTTGATAACATTTGTTAAGATCAAGGCCATGGAAGTTGTTTCTCTTATTTCCATTTTGACGTAAAAATGCCGAATAGTAAGATATTTTACAGAAGTTGGTTATTAATCTGCCTCATCCAAAAAGGATTAACTGGAGCCCAGTGCCGGTTTTAGAATCCGTTCGGTCGTAGGCAATACTTTTCTCGTGGTGCTCCTAGGCAATTGCCTATGATGCCTATGTATAGAATAAAACCGACCCTGCTGGAGCCCAATAGCAATTGTCATACCGACAACTTCTTCGGCATTCGAATGAAAGACGTCACGAGTCCTGAACCAATAATCCTATTCAAGTAACTTGTTGCGGATACGGAATCTTATCTTAAATATAACTTATCTCTCACTTGTTCTCAATTTCGGGACATTCTCAGACATTACTGAATTTTTTCGATTGTAAAATCAGAATTCGGAAAAAATGCCTGATTATTCGCCTAACGAGATTGTCGATATTCTTTTAATTCTAGGAGAATGTCGACGCAATTACAGAAGAGCAGCAACATTGTATCGTAGACGATTTCCTCGATGCCAACACCCGGATCGTTCTAGAATACGCAAAATTGAAATTAGGATTCGGAGAAGAAATCTTTGTCGCCAACGAAGAAAATACGATAACAATGATCACGTAATGAATCCTCGTTTCTTGGCAACTGTGGCAATGGTACGTGCAAACCCACATGTAAGTTGGCGTGAAATCCAACGTACGTTGGGTATTCCAATATCAACTGCTGGTAGATATTTAAGAGCCGTGAGATATCATCCTTATCACATAATTCTTAACCAAGCCTTAATTGAGCAAGATCACAGAGATCGGCTATTGTTTTGTCAGTGGGCATCACAACAAATCCGAAACGACGGCGAATTTTTCAATTATGTACTTTACAGTGATAAAGCTACTTTCCACAGTACTGGAATATTGAATAGACATAATTGTCATTATTGGGCTGCAGTTAATCCTCATTGGATGAGGCAGATTGATAACCAGCATCGTTGGAGCCTAACTGTCTGGTGCGGAATTATTAATGGCTATTTAATTGATCCTTATTTTTGTGACGCTATGATTAATGGTGAGACTTATTTACAATTGCTGAGGGACGAACTTCCGGGTTTACTTGAAGATGTTGACATCGGTACGAGGAGGAGAATGTGGTTGCAACAAGATGGAGCAGGCCTTCATTTTGTCAATATAGTCAAAACTTTTCTCAATAATACCTTTCCTAATCAATGAATTGGTAGAGGCGGTCCAGTGAGATGGCCAGCAAGATCGTCTGATCTAACATCTCTTGATTTTTATTTGTGGGGCTACCTCAAAGATGTAATCTACCAGAATACACCGACGACAAGAGATGACATGAAGGAGAGAATCCGAGCTGCGTGCAATATTCCACGTAATGTACTCTTGCGTACTGTTAGACATTTTGAACGCCGCATTCAGTACTGCCAACAAGTCAATGGTGCGATCTTCGAACATCTAATTAATTGAAGTATTACTGTAGCCAGATAATCAACATCAGCCTTTTTTAAAGCTTCATGATGTTTTTCTTCGATGAATTTCGTAATGTAGCATGCTCACCATTAGTTCTTACTTATTATTATTAAATCTAATTATTTACTTAACGTTCATTGGCCAGATCAGCCACCAATCTTGCCTTTATTGGTTAGATCAACCATCGATCTTGCCTTCATTGGTTGGATCAACCATCGATCTTGCCTTTATAGGTTGGATCAACTATCGATCTTGCCTTCATTGGTTGGATCAACTACCGATCTTGCCTTCATTAGTTGGATCAACCATCGATCTTGCCTTCATTGGTTGGATCAACCACCGATCTTGCCTTCATTGGTTGGATCAACCATCGATCTTGCCTTCATTGGTTGGATCAACCATCGATCTTGCCTTTATTGGTTGGATCAACCATCGATCTTGCCTTCATTGATTGGATCAACCACCGATCTTGCCTTCATTGGTAGGATCAACCATCGATCTTGCCTTCATTGGCAGAATCGTTCTCCAAACATTTAGGTAATGCTAATGCCGGCGGTACTGTAACTTTCAAGCCTTATAACTCGAAAAGTACTTAATGAAAAAACATTAATTACAGTGTTTTGGAAAGCTCTCGAGATAAGCTACAAGAATATCAAATAAAAAATAGGAGTTTTCATTTAAAATTTTAGCGTTGACCTTTAAATGACCTTTAAATTTGACTTTAAGGTCAAAGTTAAGGTCACCGTCACATGTCTCCCTCGAAATCCTACAACTTTTGTATGAAACATTTTTTCGATTTAACGCAGTATTTTTGAGATATTTGAGTGGTTCCTTTAAAACGGGACACCCTGATGTGAGAAAGTTAGCGAAGTACCAGACACCGAACCGCTGGGTCAATACGAACTTTTCTGCAGTTCCATTTTGGAGGTGGTGCGTGCCTTCTCCGCTTCTCCAAAAAGTCAGTTTTCTTCATCTTCTACCTAGAACATCAGATTCTAGATCGCATCGTATCCGACCATCAACTCCTTGGTGGAGTGACGAGTGCGCTGAGGCCATTGCAGGCAGACGGCGAGCTTGTCGCAGATTTCGCAGGGAACCTTGAGTCCTTGAGTAATTATGAGTCATACTGTTCTGAAATGTAATCGTGCAGGAAAAGCCTTAGAGCAGCTAAAAGAAAAGGCTGGCATGATTATTGCGAAACGCTGGGCCCTTTCACCCCCACGGGTAAGGTATGGAGACAAATACGTCGCTTCAAAAGATACTCCACAAGGCTCTGTTCTTAGCCTTCTGTTATTTAATATCTATCTCGGTAGAATTCGGTCCTCCATTTCAGCACAAGATAATATTCTGCAATTTGCCGATGACATAGTTGTTTATCGCTCCTCTTCTGATCTCTCGACAGCTATCAGATCCCTTCAGAGAGCCTTGCATTCACTCTCATCCTATCTTTCCAGCCTGGGATTGGAAATCTCTCGCTCCAAAACTCAATTCATGACTTTCTCTAGAAAAAGTCGAATGCAGATTGATTCGCATATTGTTTATCAGGGGCATCAAATTCATCCTGTAGAGGTTCGCTTTCTGGGCGTCCTGCTTGACCCGCGCCTCTGAGGAAGTAATCACATGAACTTTCTCATCAATAAACTGAAACGCATAGTGCAGATGCTCTTGGCTCTGAGAGATGGTTGGTGGGGTTTCCATCCTCAAGTGCTCCTTAAAATATATCAAGCCATGTTGCGAGGCTCAATAGAATATGCATGTCTGATCTTCTCTCTAAGGAATTCTACCCTCTTCTCCAAACTGGAGAAAGTTCAAAATGCAGCTATTCGTTCTTGTCTGGGCTTGCGTTGCTCAACCCCTATTAATATTTTACACTCAGAGGCTTGCGAACCCCCATTCAAATGTCGATTCGAACTCTTAGCATCTAAATTCATTATCTCATCTCTTTCAATCTCGGATCACCCACTAATCGAAAAGCTCGAGAACATGACTCTTTTTACTAACTCCAAAAGGAATAAGGAATTCTTGGACAATAACTACCCCTTAATCACTATATATAAACAGCTTCGCCGACACAAAGCTATGATGCATACTTCAATTTTACCGGTGGAATTCATGCTGCCTTACAAGGCCGCTCATGTTAGCCCTAATATCTATTTTGCAGATAAACATTTTGTCTCCACGATCGAAGATCAAAATCCGGGATTCATACAGGGGTATTTCAAGCATTATTTTCGGGATCTTGTCGATCAGGCTACAGTCATCTATATGGACGACTCCAAATCCCCCAATTCTAACTTTGTGGGATCGGCATGCTTTGCGAACGCTCCGAGAATCTCTTTGATGTACCAGCTTCCCAGCCTGGCCACGGTCTTCACAGCGGAGGCATGGGCAATATATAATGCAATTTTAACAGCCGCCGATTTGAAATGCTCAAAGATATTAATTGTGACGGATTCTCGGAGCGTCTTGGAGGCGCTCCAAAACCCCTCCCCGCGGCAGAGGAATTATTTAATCCCATGTATAAAATACAAAATTGAGGGCCTCGCCAGGCGATCTATGGATGTATGCGGAGCGCACTAGCGAGAGCGCGCCGTAGAGCGACGTAGAGGGGACGAGTGAGTGAGTGAGGGGCAGCAGTTGAGCACGAACAGCGTTGATCAAAAGACACACAACACGACACTTAATAATATGCGAATTTAATAAAGAACTGATTACAATATGACATAATTAACGTAATTTAGAAAATATGTAATTCGCGTGATACGGAGAGACACTGCCATTGTCGGAGGCTAAACGACGACAGAGCGATGTTAACTGTACGCGATATAGTGGCAAAAAGGATCCGGAGCTCGGGCCGCTGGGGACTTTTATACGTGGCAAATCCTTTGTCTCGATGGTGAATCGTTTGCACTTGCAAGTGCCAACTTCTTACGTCTTATAAGTTAGCGGAACAAAATGAGCAGAACCAATTCTAATTAGTATATTTATCTGTTGCTCATTTATTGTTAAAAAGTTGCCAAAAAAAATTTGTGACTCTGTTATTTTTTTTAAAAAATGATGTTGCGCTAACAGAAGATTAAGTTAGCGGGACAATCTGTGTACAGCAACAAATAGGTAAAAATAATATCGTGAAAATTTGTTGCTAATTCGTTGCTTATTTTGCAAGTAACAATATCGAAACTTGTATATTTTGGGAGCAACCAATTCATATAACATCCCAGTAATAAATTTCAGCGGGCAAGCAACTTTTTTCTGGTACTTTACTCTTGTAAATTTGCACGCCGAGAGGGTTCTTTTTACAACTTCTCTTGCAAGTAACAAATTTTAAACTAACATATTTCGAGAGCAACGAATTAGCAACAAATTTTCATGATATTGTTTTTATCTATTTGTTGCTGTATACATATTGTCCCGCTAACTTAATCTTCTGTTAGCGGAACATCATTTAAAAAAAAAAAATAACAGTCACAAATTTTTTTTTGGCAACTTTTTAGCAATAAATGAGCAACAGATAAATATACTAATTAGAATTGGTTCCGCTCATTTTGTTCCGTTAACTTATAAGACGTCAACTTCTTGTCTTTTATGGTATTCAAGCTCCTAAAAATAATCTTCTTAGAAGGCATGCAAGCTTAGTGATGGAAAGAAGATGACTCACGCGCAGGTGTTCATGACTCATATGAGTGGATCGATAGATACAAGGTCAAGAACGGCGAGCAGCATCTCACAATTTAAGATGCAACTCGATATAATAATTATTGCTAATGCTTTCAAAACTGCGGCGTGATACGCGATAAGAATGGTTGTTGCTGATTCTCGAACAGTGGACCTTCTCTGGCTTTCTCTGGATCCTATCCCATCGCGGGATCCCAGGCAACGAGGCGGCTGATTCTCTTGCGAAACGAGCTATGTCAGAGTGATCCTCTCCTCGGAATTTTAAACTCCCACACTCGAATATCCACGCTATACTTCGCGTTAAAATGGAAACTCGCTTCGAGCATTACCTAGATCACTGGTCACATATTAAAGGTGTGCAATACTTTCGCAAAATATATTGCAAGCTCATAGTTTGCCAAATTCGAAATGGCGAGATCTTTTATTACTCCGATTATTAGACTCCGCTCCAATCATTATAATTTAAATGCTAGCCTATTTAGAAAGAATCTTATTGACAATCCCTCCTGCTCATGTGGTTTCCCAACACAAGATTTCAATCATGTCCTATATGAATGCCCACTAACAATGCAAAAGGGAAGTGCCCTACGCAAAACAGTGCATGAGCTCATGCAGAATAACACCCGCGACATTACAGAAGCTTTGAGCAAACCTACTCAAAAATTATGTAGAACCTTAATGGCATTTTACAAAGCATGTGGCTTCAAAGTATAGTCAGAAATCGTATTGATTACGCGAATGCTTTTAAATCTTATTTCATAACTCCCGCTAGAGACGCGTTGGCGCAAGTTGTCGTGCGCAGTCTCCCCTCTATATAACTGCTTATTCCTTCCGGAGTGCAGCTCCGACTCCGCTCCATCCACTCATTCCCTTTTTTTACATAGCCCCAATTTAACGCGTGGGCGGGGGAGGGGCACCCCCTCCCCGCTTTATCCTAACCCAACCTAACCCCTTAATTAGATAATTAAGTACCAAACGCCTAATTAGATGCAAAATTTTTGTTGAAAACGTATGTGGAAGTTGTGTGGTTGAATAATAACATTTGGGCAAAGACTTGTATCCAACCCTCCACTCTAGTTTAGGAACAAAGTTAGGTCCAAGGTCCGATATTTTTCAAACTTCTTTTGTTTATAACTTTTTAACGAGTAATGACCGACGGCTAAACTTTCTGAAGGTCACTCAGGAGGGTGATCTTGACAACATATATCAAGGTCAAGATCATCGGAGGGTGGTCCGTTATACTGCATAATTACCGAAATAAGTCTTAGTAATAGAACAATAGAAAAATTATGTCCTCAATCCTGTTTATATGACTGCGGGTTCGATCTGGCAACTATGCAGGAAGCGGATAATAGGAATAAACACAATGTTTGCATCGAGTTAAATGATAACTTCACACAACAGGAATTCGAATTCGCTATTGCGAATTTAAAATCCGATGCAGCACCGGGTTTAGACCAGATTAACCAAGAAATCATATCAAGATTCTCAGGGCCCCAGATGGACCTTCTTTTACTGATCTACAACAAACTTTTTACAACAGGAAATATCCCTGAGTCGTGGAAACAAACCCTTGTGGTTCTAATCCCTAAACCATCGGGGACTGGGGTGAGACCAATATCGTTATTATCATGTTATTATGTCAACAATACTTGTAAGTTAATATAAAAAAGTTTTATTATTTATATATTTAATTAATAACTTAAAAAATGTATTTAATTAATATAATTTTATAAATTCACAGGTACAGCGAAGAAAAGTAATAAAAGTGCAAAACTTTGATAAAATATGTTTTTCCATGGATGACCTTACTTTTCAATCACATTTTCGATTAACCAGAGGAACTTACCCATAAAACATTAAAATATACTTAGTATATACAATGTATGTACATTTATGTATATTGAATATTCTATGAACATACATCCTAGATGCAACTTACATACATAGGATGTGAAATTTATGTGCAAATGTAACCAGGAAAATATCCATAGAAGATCCATAGTACATACATATGTACATGATATATACATTCAGTGTATATACACTCTGTATGTACATTCTTTGTACATACATGTACATATTATGTATATACATTCCGTATATACATTCTTCTTACATATATGCATACCATGTATGTACATACCATGCACATATAATCTATATATTTATTCTTCACACATATATGTACTGCTCCTCAATAATTTGTTCCACTTTCTTAGCGAGTTTATAGGCTATGACATTTTATATAAACTCGCTACAGAAATGGAAATAATGACAGCGAACATCATGTACTGATGAAGAAGTGCACTTTATACTTACTTATATATATTTCCAAATGAATTTTACTTACGAGAAAGCTTATAGTCTTATGCGACGCCTAGCGACGTAGGCGAAATTTACGGGAGTATTACACATTTTTTAAGTATTAAATAAGTTTTACTATAATCTTATATAAATTAATTAATACTAATCAAGGGAAAAGTGCCTTATTAAGACATGTAAAAAAATCATAAGCTACTAATTAAGATTAAATGCGGGTAAATTTAAAAAGTTCCATATAAATACATTATATAAGGCACAAGTTAAAATTTAATTTAGATTTTTACATAATCTAAATTAAACCTTTATAAGGGTTTAATAAGAAAACTGTGTCTTTATTAAAAACTTTGTTGTAGCTCAGAAGCTACCACAGTGCAAGCTTGCATTTTCGACTGCATAGCAACGATCACGCCATGGGCGAGCGGAAATGCAAGATTGCTGAGATATAGAAATTAATCCGTGAGACCGTGCACGACTGACACAGCATTAACCAAATATGGTTCTATTAAGAAGTATCACCCCACCGAAATTCCTGACAAATGACACTATAAAAGCGCCACCCTCCTAATAACGCCATCCCTAACGGGAGAATCCATAAAGAAATCTATAACGAAATTATCACGAATATCAAAGTCAAAATTATTATTGTGTCAATCGCGACACGGAAATTATCGTTGAACGCGGACGAGTTCTGTAAGAAGAATTGTAACGAACCTTCGAAATATAAGTGTAAGTGATATCTAGCTAACATGTTGATTGCTGAAACCTGGAAGATTTCCTATCTGCACTCCTTGAGTTCTAACTCTTAAGGCGAAACGAATCCCAAAATTTCCTTGTTGCGTCGAGAGGCACAACAACTTCTTAGTATTTTATTAAGTTTTAAATAAATTTATATAAAAACTGTATTAAATTTATATTAATTTTTTTCGCAGAATGTATATACCATATATATGTATACTATATATATATATATATATATATATATATATATATATACGTTTGGCATTAAATATTGTATATACATATTGAATACATCGGTGAATATACATATTGTGTATTATTATGTATATTCAAATTATATATATGTAATGTATATACATTAAATGTAGTACACTATATATACGTATAAAATACATTAATGAATATATATATATAGATATATATATATATATATATATATATATACAGGGTGTCCCACAATGAATGGCCAACCCGTCCATTGTGCATAGTTTGCATCATACTGAATAGAAAAGTCTTATACCATTTTACGAATGGCGCAATATTAATTGAGTTATTAATTGTTAAAAATCGGAAGAAGGGATAGACAGCGCGGTGCGGGAGACGCGAGAGCGGCAATGGCAGCAGGAGCAGCGAGCCCCCGCCCACGTCTCCCGCACCGCGCTGTCTATCCCTTCTTCCGATTTTTAACAATTAATAACTCGATTAATATTGCGCCATTCGTAAAATGGTATAAGACTTTTCTGTTCAGTGTGATGCAAACTATGTACCATTGACGGGTTGGCCATTCATTGTGGGACACCCTGTATATATATATATATATATATATATAATGTACCATAATGTATTTTCAAATTATATATATGTAATGTATATACATTAAATGTTGTTCACTGTATATACGTATGAAATACGTTAATGAATATACATATAATGTACCATAATGTATATTCAAACCAAGCATATGAAATGTACATTCATTCTACATACAGGATATTATTTTCACATAATGGAAAAAAAATGCATATACATAGAATGTCTAATGTTATATGGGTATGAGGTAATTTTAATTGAAATTACTTATCTATTTATTTAATAAAATAATATTTCTTATGTTAACGAAAAATTCCATACGCATACATACGCATCACATGTACACACACCCTCCACAGAATGTTATATTACAATATTTATATAATGTACACGTTTCTAGTAAATGGTTAATTCTTTTAATGTAGATTCTACGAAATGAAGTAGGTATGCGACGAGTACAAAGAAGATTTAACATCAAAGATAGACGTTGAACTGTTTCAACAGACAGAGCTTTATTGTTGACATTATGGATTCTCGCTAACCAAGATTCATTTAGAGAGGCTGGTAATATATTTAACCTTTCGAAAGGAAATAGCCATTCAATTTTTATAAATATTATTCACATAATTGTTGAATTAGCTGACATTTATTTAAAATGGCCCTCAATTAAGCAATTATAAAAGAATATTATAAAAGAAGAATTCAATAATATTGGAGGAAATAATTCATTTCCTAACGTAATTGGAGCACTTGATGCAAAACACATTGCTATTCCAGCACCAAAGGAAGATCGACGAAACTATATTAATCGAAAAGCATTTTATTCAGTAAATTTACAAGCTATATGCGACAGTAATGCGATCTTCTTAGATGTTTTTGTTGGTTGGCCTGACTTGTCACATGATAGCCGCGTTTGGCGTAACAGTCCAATTTCTAATTTTCTGGAACAACCAAATGTAATACCAAATAATACACATATAATAGCGGATTCAGCATATCCTTTAAAACTATATCTGATGTGTCCTTTTCGAGATAATCATCATTTAACGCGAGCACAAAAAAATTTTAATACCAAACTTTCAGCGAAACGATCAGTGATAGAACGTGCTTTTGGTTTATTAACAGCACGTTTTCGAAGATTGAAATTTTTGAATATGAGCAATTTACAAGAAATCCCCAATGTCATGATAGCTTGTTGCGTTTTACATAATATTTGCATAAAATATAATGATTCATGGGAAAATGACGAGTACTTTGATATAGCTGATCATGATGATGAATATTTATTTGACGATCCAGATGATATTCCTGAAGCTCATGAAAAACGAAATGTCATTTTACGTTCCTTGATGTGATATTTGTAAATGTTTTTAAACTAACGTAATATATGTTTAATAACAATATATATTAAAATAATATATATTTTATATACTCTAATGGTATTAAAATGTATTTAAATAGGTACATGTAGTCTATCTATTTTGTCATAAATATATTAAATAATTAAAAAAATTTTTATATGATGTATAATATATGCGTATAATGTATTTATATGATTTAATATGCGAATATATTATTTATATGATATATACATGTATATATATATATATATATATATATATATATATATATATAAACTACAGTTTATATTTATTTGATTGTAACGTAAATATTGTAAATATCTGCCTAGTTAAACATCTGTTTTATTTACTTTTCTCTATACAATTAGTAAAAAAACACTTTAATAATTAGGAACGTAAATTAATAAGTACAATATGTCCAAATAAAAATTTATAGGATTTCTAAAATAATGAAATATTTACAATTATTTTATAAAACATTCATTGTATTACTATAATATACTTTAATGTTGACATAAAAACTCTTCGTAAATTAATAATTGTGACGTTATTATTACTCGCTTGTATTATAAAAATAACTTAATTTTTTAAATTATTGCAGTAACTTAACATATATAAAAAGCATCAATAATTATAAAAGTTAAAAAACTAATAAAAGCTTAAGTTTTTTTTTTAGAGACAATTGTATTTATCACAGAGATTATTTTTCACTTATATAAATTTTAATATCTACATCTTTGCTAGGAACTATAATCTTTTCCTTAATACATAAAAATAAAAAGAATAAATATTTTAACAAAATTATTTTACAAAGACTGTAGATACTTTGGTTCACAGAATGTTCGTTTTATTCTTAATTATATTTATTGTCTCATTTTGTATTTGCATCGCGCAAAGATTTTATGCAGTCGCCTACGTACATAAGCGCTTTATTTTGTTGTTCTTTTAGAGACTTCTTTTCCTGCCATTGATTAATTTTTCCTTGAAGAGTCTTAACCAATATTTCAACCATCTTCTCATTTGCTGAAAGTCGCTTATTTTTAATTCGTACTGTATTATTTTCATTATCAGATGATGAAGTGCTAGCCATATCATTAATAAATTGTGTATCAATAACGTTAATTGCATCTTGCTCATCTTCGTTTTCTTTATTTTCTGCTGAAGTCAATTTGGCCTCCTCTTCTCTCTTTCTTTTTCGAGTTGCAGTAAGTGTACTTTCCAAGTGTGTATCCGGTGGATTCAGATTTTACTTTTCTCCATAAACTTCGTCAAAACGATCGAAGTATGGCCATTTCACTGGAGATTCTCCTGTTTTATTTCGTCTCTTATCTGCATTTTTTCTATAGATAACCATAAGATTTTTAAATTTCGTTTTCAAGCCATATATTCCTTTTTCTTTGCACTCCATATAACCGTTACTAATCATTATTTGAAGAATTTCATTCCAATATTTATCAACATTAGATTTTGGATTTTGAAATTTGCTTTCACGTTTGAAACGTTCTTCAATAAAAAACCATATTTTTTTTGGTGTCCATTGAACTTCATTTATAACAAGTGGAGTGCTTATAAATGAAACAAGCGAACTGTTTGACCCACTACATTTGGACAATTCAGCATTTTTGGGTGTTCCAGGGTAAGTATTATTTTTATCAGTGTAAATGATATCATTCGTATCATCATTACTTTCACATTTTGAATTCATTTTTAGTAAGAGCGTTTCTTTCCAATCTTCTTTCAATGTCATATCTACAAAATTGTTATAATTATAAAATAACTTATAAATTAAAATGTTACAACAATACATTACTTTATATACCATTATGCATTCGTAGAAACATGTTTGCCGTCACTAATTCTTTACATTTGTAATTTCCACAAACAATATCAATTTCTATCAAAGTGCTTTTGTCAGTGACTGGTGAATAAGAAATATTTCTTTGTTTCAACAGCATCCGCCTCAGTGCTTGACAATGCGATGATTGATTATTTCCTCGAACTCCAACTAATCGGACCCTCGGCAAAATAGATGACGTATCCCGTCGTGCTCTTCCTTGTTTCGGGATCTCCTACATAATCTGCGTCGCAGTAAGCTCTTAGTAAATTTTTACTGCAATCGCTTTTCTAAGTGATTCCAAGGTATTTGTTACCATTTAAGTATTTCAGGATGTGCTTCACATCCGTTATTCTTTTTTGAGTAAATTCCTCCACATATCAACTGCAGAAATTTACTCCGTAAGCAATATCTGGGCGTGTTTTCGTTGACAGATACAGCAAGCTGCCAATGATTTCTCTGTAAGGAAAGTTTTCGTTTATTGGTTCGGTTTTGTTTTGTTCATGCTTTTGCATTGGTACTTTTACCGGTTTCGAATTGTTCATTTCATACTGCTTGAGCAGTCTTTCAACGTAATCTGCTTGCATGAGTTTGATTTCCTCTTGGTTGCTCGAGATTTCGAAACCTACAAACGTTTCAGCATTTCTTGTTATTTTGATTTTGAATTCTTGCTTCAACGCATCTATTATTTTATCTATTTCACGCGCGTTCTTTCCGACAGTTATTCGTTATCGTCGACATATATTCCTAGGATCAGTTCACTATTTGTTTTCTTGAACAGACATTGCTCGCTTTTGAGCGATTCGATTCCCTTTTGTTTCAGGAAATTTGTAAATCTGGACATGGGAGGCTTCACTTGCTTGGAATGTCAGATGAGTAGCATTCACTTAGACACCTTTCAAATAGACACGGTGCTGAAGGACACAGAGATATTAGACACGATATTTTGCGCACGGTTCAATTGGACACGGAAAAGATGCACACGAGAAGAAACGCACCGTGCATTTGCACACCGAAAGAAGGACACCATGCATTTGCACACGGAAAAGATGCACACGAAAAGAAGCGCACCATGCATTTGCATACCGAAAGAAGGACACAGAGGTATGCCACGAGAACCAACGGATTCGGCGGCACCGGGACACGCGTAGGAACCGTGCCAGGCGACTCCCGTCAACCGGGGTGTCCAAGTCGCGAAGATCGCGACGTAGGGGTCCGCCACGAGAACCAAAAGGTTCGGCAGCACCGGGGCACGCGAAGGGACTATGCTAGGCGATTCCCGTCAATCGGGATGTCCGGATCGCGAAGATCACAACACAAAGGTGCGCCACGAGAACCAACGGGTTCGGCGGCACCGGGGCACACGTAGGGACCGTACCAGGCGACCCCCGTCAACCAGGGGATGTCCATGTTGCGAAGATCGCGACGTAGGGATCCGCCGCAGGGAAAACGCGCAAAATTTAAGTTGTAAACCTATGTGGAAGTAGTGAGATTGAATAATAACGCGTGGGCGGGGTGCAGGGGGAAATTAAAAATTATAACATAATTAGAGAGCCCCACATTCAACAACGTGGAAATGAACAGCGTGGACTTAGTTTTCTATGAAAAACAGAAGAAAATTAAGTGCGGTGTCGAATCGTGCGGTTGATCGCCTGGCATCGTCCCTACGCGTGCTACGGTGCCGCCGAGCCCGTTGGTTCTCGTGGCGCACCTCTGTGTTGTGATCTTCGCAACCCGGACATCCCGGTTAACGGAAGTCGCCTGGCACGGTCTCTACGCGTACGCCGATGCCACCGAACCCATTGGTTCTCGTGGCGCACCTCTGTGTCGTGATCTTCGCTACCTGGACATCCCGGTTGACGGGAGTCGCCTGGCACGATCCCTACGCGTGCCCCGGTGTTGCTGAACCCTTTTGTTCTCATGGCGGATCCCTACGTCTCGATCTTTGCGACCCGGACATCCCGATTGACGGGAATCGCCTAGCATGGTCCCTACGCGTGCACCGGTGCTGCCGAACCTTTTGGTTCTCGTGGCGGATCCCTACGTCGCGATCTTCGCGACCTGGACACTCCGGTTGATGGGGGTCGCCTGGCACGGTTCCTACGCGTGCCCCGGTGCCGTCGAGCTCGTTGGTTCTCGTGGCGCACCTCTGTGTCGTGATTTTCGCGTCCCGGACATCCCGGTTGACGGGTATCATCTGGCACGGTCCCTACGCGTGTCCTGGTGCCGCCGATGGTTCTCGTGGCACACCTCTGTGTCCTTCTCTCGGTGTGCAAATGCATGGCGCGCTTCTTTTCGTGTGCATCTTTTCCGTGTGTAAATGCATGGTGTCCTTCTTTCGGTGTGCAAATGCACGGTGCGTTTCTTCTCGTGTGCATCTTTTCCGTGTCCAATTGAACCGTGCGCAAAATATTGTGTCTAATATCTCTGTGTCTTTCAGCAACGTGTCCATTTGAACGGTGTCCAAGTGAATGCCACTCATCTGAACATTCCAAGCAAGTGAAGCTTGTTTAATTCCGTACAGAGCTTTCTTCAATCTAAATACTTTATTGTTACAATTGTATCCATCTGGTGGATATATGTATATGTCTTCCTTCAGCTCTCCGTACAGGAATGCAGTCTTGATATCAAATATCTTCATTTGATAATTTTTCATGGCGGCTATTGGGAAGAGGCTTCTAAGGGCTGTCATTGCGATGACTGGGCTGTATGTTTCCATATAGTCGATGTTTTGTCGCTGTTCGCAACCTCTCACTACTAGTCTTGCTTTGTAGCGTCTATCGGGTTTCACTTTGAACAACCATTTAGTGCGTAATGGTTTATGTTTATTCGATTTTTCGATATCCAGGATCTCCCAAGTATCATTCTCCTTTAGTGAGTCCTTCTCCTCATTTATCGCCTTCTTCCATCTTTGTCCGTCACTGCTTTTAACTGCTTCCTGATACGTGAGCATAGCATAATCTATCTGGCTGCTTTCTTTTTCTGCATGATCTTTTTATATCTCCAATGTCAGTCTCATTTTCCTCGGTTTGACTCGTTTTATCATCTCTCACGACGCTTTCAGCATCTTCGGCATCGACGAAGTCCTCCTCTTCTTGCTCCAAATCGGGCTCTCGAACGTGCTCTTCGCCTGGTTCTACAGGGTCATCATCTAGCAGATTTAACCAATTTCTTCTTCGTGTTTCATCAGATTCTCCGATCGTTCTTTGTGAGAATTTCACATCCCTCGCTATTTTTATTTTTCTCTTTTCTGCGTCCCACAATCTGTCCAGTGAGCGCATATCCTACGAGAATGTATTTCTCGCTTCTCTCATCAAGTTTCTTGACTGGTTTTAATATCTTCGCGTAGGCTTCGCATCCGAAAAATTGCATATTTTTAATATTAGGTTTCTCTTTATTCCACATCTCGTATAGAGTGACTTTTAGTGCGTCAGTCGGAGATCTGTTCAGCAAGTAGGCAGATGTGTATATCGCTTCTCCCCACATTTCCTTTTTCAATCCGGAATCGATCAGCAAGACTCTCACTTTGTCCATCAGAGTACGATTCAATCTTTCCGCTTTTCCGTTTAATTGCGGAGTATATGGTACAGTCCTGTCGAATTCTATGCCTTTAGCCTCACACCATTTTATCACTCTATTATTTACACATTCTTTACCGTTGTCACATCTGAGTTTTGACACTTTCATGTTTTATTAGGATTCCGCCCTTTGTATATATTGTATGATTGTATATATTGTATATATTGTATATATTGTATGATTTTATCTGGTATCTCATCTTTACTCTTAATTAAATATACCACTGTATAGTGCGTATAATCATCCAGAAAGATGACGAAATATTTATTATTGTCCCAGGTATTCGGAGTGATCGGGTCGCACACGTCCGTGTGTATGATCTGTAATGGTCTTGTTGCCTTTTCCCTTGAGTCACCGAATTTTAGTCTCGTTTGTTTTGCCTTTTGGCATGTATTACATATTTCTTCAAGTGTGTTTATCTCAGTAGCCGAGTTTCATGCTTTCACACAACGTCTGTAGAGTCTTCAGATTTCTTTTGCTAATATGCCCGAGTTTCCTGTGCCACATCGTTGCGTCATTTGGTTGACCGCCGTCTGTTAAATGTGTCTCTTCTGTTTTTGTTGGCCTCATATTTATTTGGAACAATCCGTTTTGTGTTTTACGTCCTTTTAGAACCGTTTCGCCGTTGTATTTTACTTTTACTGCATCTTTGGTGAACTCCACTTCACCTCCGCCTTCCGTAATAGCATGCACTGACAGTAGGTTCGCGCTGAGTTTCGGTACATACGTAACTTCTTTCAAATTACATTCTTCGAACTCGATTGACCCCTGTCCTCTTGCTGTCATCGTTTCATTTGCTTTCGCCACTCCTATTGTTGATTTTATTTTTCGGAAGTTTTCCAGACAGTTCCGTTCGTTAGTCATATTGGACGTGGATCCCGAATCCACTATCCATGAGTAGACTGAATCCATTTTATTGGCTAAAAATGACACCTTTTCTGTATCTTCGTTATTCGCTGTCTTCTTTCTGAAGAAGCAATCCTTGTCCGTATGATTGTTCTTTTTGCAAATGTTGCAAAACTTTTCTCCTTTTGCCTGCTTGTCAGTGCATTGTTTTGCCATGTGACCTGTCTTATTGCATTTAAAACAACGTATATCTTTGTTTCTGTTTTGTGTCTTCGTTCTGCAGTCTTTAGTCAGATGTCCCGATTTGTGGCATTTATTTACACTTTTTACCAGCGGTTTTGAATGCCACCGCTTTTTCTTGAGCTTGACCCTCCGTATTTCTCATTTCTTCCGCTATGAGCCGCGCTGTCAAATTCTCCAGCGTCCTATCTCCTTTGACAGTTGATTCCCATGCACTTGCGAAATGTTTGTAATGCGCAGGTAGGGTAGCCAATATTTTCGATATAATCATCATATCGTCGTCGATCCTTGTATTTAGTGCTTCAAGTCTTGATGCGACGTTCCTTAATTTACTGACATAGGAAGCTATGTCATCTCCTTTTTCGTATGACAAGGTGTAGAATGATTGCAGAAGACTACACTTTTGCTGCTCGTTGTCCCTCTCGTACACGGTACTTATTTTCTGACACATTTCCCGCGCCGTATTACAATTCATGATGTGCATCATCGGTTTCTTGTCAATCGACAATTATCTTCTGCGCTGTGGCGTCCTTCTTCTTCCAAGCCGCGTCTCGCAGATTATCCGCTGTAACCGTGTGCACTACATCGTACAGTTCGTGCGATCGAAAAACAATGTTCAACTGGAATTTCGATATCTGGAAATTTTCCGCGTCGGTCAGTCGCTCTACATTCGCGGTATCAAGCGATAACCCAGTGAGAAATGACTAATCGAATCGACGTCAATTTGACATCGAAAATATTCATCAAGATCTAATCGAAATACTCATCGAAGTTGATTCGATTTTGGGCCTCGTTTTGATGATTTTTCTATGAAATTTTGATAACTTTTCGTGCAAAATTCGACTGCTTTTTGATTAATTTTCGAATAAATTTCGACAACACTTCAATGACTTTTCGATTAAATATCGATGATTCGATTAAATTATGATATTATGCTCAATTTGAATTTACGCTCGATTGCATTAATATTATTTTAACTTTAAAAGGGACTTAAATATGTGCTTGTCTTGATTTATTTACAAAAAAGAAAGAAATCTGTTTAAGTCTCGTTTAAAATAAAAAACCGTTGATGCAGTTAAGCCTTATTAAAATAAAATAGAACAGGAATTAATAAAAATAACAACAGGCAAACATTGTTTTTATTTTATAAAGATTACGTTACACGTAATCGCATGCAGTTTTACAATAAAAAACTTTCTTTTAAAAAATAATTTTTTAGGAACTATACTAAAAATTATATAGTGAACGTAAACTATAACGTAAACATTTTCACTAAACTGGGTGCATCTACAGGGATAACAAATCTAAACACGCCGTACAATATATCATAAACCATACACAAGAAAAAATTATGTATGTATATTACATAATGTTTGAATCATTATGTTATAAAGAGATAAATCGTTATATGCAACCATACGCAGTTTTATAATTAAGAGAGCAAGAAAAAATGTTTTTTAGGAACTTTAAATTAACGCTAACCAACTAGTGTACAAGAAAAATTTATATATGTATTCAACTCCTCCATCTTTCAGTTGCTACATCTTACTTTTTTATACCTTATAAAAAAACGAACTTAAGTGGAAAACAATATGGTAATTCCATATATAGACCAAAGCAATACGGTAATTCTATATTATTTCTTGTATGGTAATTTCTATATTACCATACAAGAAACAAGAATTATCATACAAGATACCGTACAAAAGAAAACCAAAATTGGAGAATGCAAACATATTACATAATTTCGCAGCGTTCATTATAGTCTAATGGTTTTTCAAACGTCATTTTCCATATCCTTCATCATCTTGTTTACGCCATGGGGCATTGGCTAACCATGTTTTCATAGTTTGTTCTTCTTCGGAAAGTGTTGTTTCGTCAAATTTGAGCAATAGTGAACCTAAAACAGACATCATAAGTTGTAAATAAGATCGGCCATTTATAAATCTAAAGTACAAATACTATTACACACAATACTAAATCTAACACGATTATGGTGACATATGTTTATTTCTTTTCAATAAGTTAAATATTCAATTATAAAATAACAAAATATATATAAAAAATATTGCATGAGTAACTCTCACCTCGTATCACATCCTATAGCTTCAATTTGTAAAAGGGTACTTTTGTATTTTGTCCTTTAAAACTCATTGTAGATGCCACAGAGTTTGTCAAAAGTTTTGTAGCAATTTTTACAGTAGATTTTGCTATATCTTTAGATGTGATAAAAGAACTGAAGTAATCACAATAGAAAAGACAAAATTAAAAATCTATTATAATAACAAATACCATCAAAATAATGACTTTTTTGTTTTAAAAACTAGTACATAATGCACAACGTACGTATTAAAGTGATATAAAGTAGAAGAAAATGAATAAATTAATATAAAACATATAATTACTCACTGCATTTGCTAGATTGCAATCATTTTCTAAAAATGTGGTTTCCAATATGGTCAATTCATGTCGTGTTTTAACAGGCACAGTTGGAAGATTAGCAGGTTTTTGAAGTTTGTTTTCATTCGGGAGAAGAAATCTACTGAGTCTTCCAATATTCATGATGAGTGTGTCAACCTTCTCATTAATTTCTTCATATCGAGCAAATAATTTTTCCAAATACTCGTCTAATGTTTCAATGTCTTCATCAACAAAAAAGAAGAAATAAAGACAATTAATAAACGTGCGTGCGTGCGTGCGTAAATGCGTGCGCGCGCGCACACGTGTACGTGTATGCATGGTTATATACGTATGTGAGCGAATGTGTTGATTTTTACTGGATTTTTTCTGGGCAATATATTATTGAACATAACATTGGAACTTACCAGCCTTTTCATTTTCACTACAATTATTTTTTAAAGAAGTTAAACGAACACGTTGTTTATACGCAGAAGTTACTGGACAAAAGCCCGGTTGCGAAAGAGAATCTTGAGAATCTTGAAAAAATGAACAGATTTATAACACACTAGATATAATACAATACAATATAATACAATATAATACAATAAATATAGTTTGATTTATATACTTAATACGTTTCTTACTAGTTGACGTTTCATTTTCACTCTGTTTCCAATTCTCCATGTTTTTATCAGTTAAAGACGAAGTAGAACTTTGTGGAAGATTATTTTACAATAAAGACGAATCAGAGCCTTGTGGAAGATTATTTTGCGACAAAGATGAAGCAGAGCTTTGTGGAAGATTATTTTGCAACAAAGATGAAGCAAAGCTTTGTGGGAGATTACTTTCTGTCAGCAGTACTATATCTTTTGTTGATGATTGTACTGCGTTACGAAAAGACGTGCTTCTACTATGCTAGGACTTTTCTGTAATACATGTTGTGTAACTGGTCGAAGTATTTAAAATACTTTTGTTACCATTCTTTTTCAGTTCTCGTATTCTTTTTAATTTTTCAATACTATCGCGTTTAGCACATGACTAAACAAAAAACATTTTCGAGATTTAAAATTTTAAAGGTAAATAAAGAAACATGAATAATTAAAACATAATCATTAAATAATCGCTAATATCAATTAAGAATAAATGTTGGCATTCTATAAAAATGTTATATATGGCTTTACATTCTGTTTTATAATTTAAAATGTATAATTGAAAAATAGGATATAAATCCATATATAAAATTCTTATAGATTACCAAATCATCCAATGCTATGATATTAACGATTTCTTACTTAATAAAAATTTGAAGCTTACAGTGATATTGGAAAAACATATGACTTATTTTTGTAGATGGACTGGAAGCTTTTGCAAAAAGATTTTTAAGTTTGTGTTGTGGACTTTTTATAATATTCTTTTTCTGTATGCATTTGAAAGGAACACTTGGAGGTGCAGGGATAAATTTCTTGTTACACTTTTTAATTTCTTCATCTGATTCGCTGTTTTCAAAAAGTCTATTTCGCTTCTTCTTCCGTTTTCCTCTTCCAATCAGTGATGTTAGATTCTGTACTCGGTAGCATTTGGTAGCATGGGTGGGGGTAATGGTGGGGGTAGTCCCGTATGCGCTCGAGACTTCGGACACTGTCGACTAATAGAAAGAGATGTAAGACTTTCCATCTCCTTCTCTCGCTCGGCCGAGTTGGCATCGTAGGCTGCGTTTCGATATTCACTGCCAGTACTGAAAATCTATAGTTTACGTTACGTACTACATTATAGGTTTTCAATACTGATAGTGAATATCGAAACGTAGCTGTTGACGGTACAGCGTTCAATTAGAAATAGAGACAAATTCAATAATTCGTCTCATAGAGTAAAACGTATGCTATCTTTATATGTAGAATAAAATAAAATGACATTATGTATAGAATAAATAAATATATATAGAATAAAAATAATAAAATCTACTCTTGGCCAACATGTACGTTATAACTCAACGCTATAACTCAAAAGTCAAGCCTAGTAATTCGTAATATGTCTACTTCGAAAAATTATTTTCTTTTTTGATACATGACATAGGATATTACGTAACTTGCGACTATAATTTTAATGACATTTTTCTGAGCAACAAATAATGGGTGCAACCAGGAGCACAACCGCTGAGCGGCTAACAAAAGCCCACACCCTCGAGATCACCGATTTTGGTGAATTTTTATGGAAATGTAGTATTGATATAGAGACAACAAATAGTAAACGGAAACGATACAACTCTCAAGCGTTTACGAGAAAAAAATTTTTTAAATTTCGCGAGGTCGTTATAAAGACTTCGAATATCATTGAAATCACGAACCGAGCGTAGCTTGGTGGGCAAGGCGCTAGCGCGCAAAGCGGTGGGACTGTGGTTCGATTCGTGGCTTTTACATATTTCTTTTTTTACTATTTTTTTTATTTTAATTATTTTTCTATTATTCCTAATTCAAATGCAGATCCGGAGAGAATGTTTTCTATTTTAACAGATTTAAAAAATAAAAAACGTAACAAGCTTTCTTCGACCAGCGTTAATGCCACTTGTGTTACAAAATCAGCGTTGAAGGCAAGAGGCGAAACACCAATAAGCATGTCAATATCTGACAAACATTTATCTCGCATGTCATCTAAAATATTATATGCACCTATAACTAAAAAAATAAGACATTCATTAAACTTATATTCTGGAGAGGAAATAAGTGGTCCTTCGTCTTCAACACAATAATAATGTTCAAATTTTGCTCGCTTTTGTATCTATTTTTCATGTTTCACACATTATAATATTATTTGTTGCTCAGAAATGTCATTAAAATTATAATCGCAAGTTATGGGATATCCTGTGTCATATATTAAAAAAGAAAATAATTGCCGAAGCAGACGAATTACTAGATTTGATGTTTGTCAAACGTACATGTTGGCCAAGAGTAGATTTTATTATTTTTATTCTATATATATTTATTTATTCTATACATAATATTTACATAATATTTATTCTATACATAATATTTATAATTCTATACATAATTCTATACATAATGTCATTTTCTTTTATTCTACATATGTATAAAGATAGCATACGTTTTACTCTATGAGACGAATTATTGAATTCGTCTCTATTTTTAATTGAACGCTGTACCGTCAACAGCTACGTTTCGATATTCACTACCAGTATTGAAAACCTATAATGTAGTACGTAACGTAAACTATAGATTTTCAGTACTGGCAGTGAATATCGAAACGCAGCCTACGATGCCAACTCGGCCGAGCGAGAGAAGGAGATGGAAAGTCTTATATCTCTTTCTATTAATCGACTGTGTCCGAAGTCTCGAGCGCAAACGGGTCTACCCCCACCATTACCCCCACCCATGCTGCTAAATGCTACCGAGTACAGAATCTAACATCACTGGCGACAATGCTTCTAATGCAGTCGCGCGTCTACGCATACGACATGCAGACGCTATTCTCGCGCGCACAGACAGTAGCTACTTTATCATCAACAGCATCCGAGCATGCTTCGATACCGTGCCAGGAGCGAGCACACCGCATCGACTGCATCCATGCATGCAGTCGATACCTGCAAAGTAACGCAAACTCCAGCATCGACTGCTCTCGCAGACGAGCCCGTGCCAGGTAGCGCACACCGCGTCGACCGCATCCGTGCATGCGTCGACACCTGCAAAGTAATGCAATCTCCAGCATCGACTGCATTCGCAGTCGATCCCGTGCAAGTAGCGCACACCGCATCGTCTGCATCCGTGCATGCAGTCGATACCTGCAAAGTAACGCAATCTCCAGCATCGACTGCTTTCGTGCAAGAAGCGCACTTTTTCGCAGACGGAGAAATGTAGTCACTCGCATCTAGCGGGACGACGACCACGTGGGTCTAGACGTCCGTCAGTCTCTCCGAAAAACTCCTAGCCACGTGGGCTGCAGTCGAGCCGCCGCAGCGAACACGCCGCAACGAGGTTAGTACGAGACGCCGCCGCAACGCGGCCAGCCACGCCACGCATAACTCGTAAGTAAAAGCAACACGCTACAGTATAACCAAGGCTCCCACAGCCCGTCTCGATCACTTCTTGACGCGATTAGCGAGAGCGAGCTCTTTTTGAGTCTACGGGCTTTTCCTAAGCGTTTAAGGAGATGCTGGATACCATTACAGCTCATTTCGCTAATGAGCAAGATATCATCGAATTGGCTTTACGGATTAAAAAAGCCTTTGACACGTATAAAGTACGAACGAAAACGTGGGGTGCCGTGCTCAATTGAAGACCGAAAAAGGCATAAAATTTAATCATTATATTAATTATCTATTGTGAACAGTACCTTTTGCACTCTTGAGCTGTCAATACACAGAAACAATCATTCATATAAAGGTTATATGAGATTAGACACATAAACCGAGTCACGGCACCCCACGGACAGGAATAACGAACACTGTGGTAGCGATGAAAATACAAACAAATGTCTAATAAAAAAGATATTTTGTCGAGATCACTTTATTCACATGCACCTACGTAGTGTACATGTGGAGCGGTCAGCAGACCAGTGATTACATATGTACATAGGTCGACGGTGGTTCCGGAATTTTCTAGAAGATGGCATTGGCGTGTCGGTGTGACACTTCCTTGTGTTAGTAACTTAGCACAAGAAAGATTCACACGTATACACTACTACACACAACCCGAGTGCGTGAGGATACGCGCGTAATCAAAACACGCGAACGTAAACGGAAAGAAGTTGACCGAACTGTCAAAGCGCGCGAATGCCTGTTCGCTCCGTGTGTTTTGGAGTGTAATCGTGTATTCGTACCGTATTTCATGACAAACGACGAGATGGACAATGTCGTGACAATTAGTGATAGTCGTGATAATTAGAGTAGCCCTGAGGGCAGCCCCGAGCGCGTCGGCCACCACGCGAGGAAGCAGCAGCGCTAGCAGAACGAGATCATGAAGTCGAGCTGCGTGGAGGACCGGCTGCTGATGAACAGATCGGACGAGAAGTCGACGTGGCGCAGCCGCAACGACTCGGACTCGAGCGAGGGCCGGTTCTCGAAGAACTCCGAGTCCGAGAGCCGGATACCGCGCTCCAGCACGAGCGGTTCTTCATGCGGGCCAACTATGACTCGTCGGACGTCTCGCGCGCCAACTCCAAGCGTCGAACGAGCGCTTCCACTTAGACTTCTCGATCGCGGTGGCGAGCCTTTAGAATCGTGAAGTAACATAATTTCAAAGATTCTCAGTCCCGATTTCTAATGGTATGTACAATCAAAATCAGAAGCGTCTATTTTGACGGTACTGAGTATATAAAATTGCATGATTATTTGTATATTACATATAAAAATCAGAAACGTCTATTTTGACGATACTGAGTATATAAAATTGATATATATATAAAATTGCATGATTATATGTATATTACATATAAAAATCAGAAGCGTCTATTTTGACGATACTGAGTATATAAAATTGATATATATAAAATTGCATGATTATATATATATTACATATAAAAATCAGAAGTGTCTATTTTGATGGTACTGTGTATATAAAATTAAAACTGCATGATTATATATTATGTATAAAAGTCAGAGGCGTCTGTGATCTGACGGTACTAATTATAATAAAAATCAGAAGCGCGTATTTGACAGAACTGAGTATATAAAATTAAAATATAAACTGCATGATTATATATTACATATAAAAGTCAGAGGCGTCTGTGATATGACGATACTGATGTTAATAAAAATCAGAAGCATCTCGTTTTTAGGATGGTACTGGTTATTACAAATATTTATAAATTTGATTCGGAGAGACGAGAAAAATTTATTTGTTGCGTTCTCACAGGAATGAATGTTGGAGGGGCCCATTCACTGTTCCCAATATTCAAAATCATAAAATAATATGATTTTATATAATACTATAATTTTAGTCACACTTCAAGACAAAACTAGTATTATACAAGTCATATAGTACAAATTATTGAATATATTTCTTTCATAAGATATAATAAAGTCGTTATATTATTATATGTATTAAAATCGTACACGACTTTAATATTTATTAAAATATTATCAGGATGAGGGGCCCACAATTTGTAGGGCGGCCCTGCAGTGCCTGGTAAAAGGAAATTCGGACGCTCTAGCCGTCTCAGAACATCGAAAATCTTGGTAACATCGAGATTCTTGGTAACAATGAGAGGAAAAGGACGAAAGATATATCTATCCTGCTCGTATCGTAAACAATCGAGGCGGCAACATTGCACGCACAAGCGCGCAATGTATACATGCTTGAGCTAGGATCGATAATATAGGAAATTTTTATACCATATTCTAGATTATCGACCCTGATCAAGTTTGGCCATCACTCCAGCATCCCCTTAACCACCACCAGGAGTGAGCTCAGTCTACGGGCCTCCCTGGGAAGCGAGCTCGATAGGCCTTCCGACGGAGCGAGCCCTACGGGCCTCCCTAGGAAGCGAGCCTTGAGGGCCTTCTCCACGAAGCGAGCTCGATAGGCCTTCCGACGGAGCGAGCTCTACGGGCCTCCCACGGGGTGTACTGCCTTTCGAGGCGTAGAGACGAACTTCCGAGCATTTCGGCTTTTCAGGGAAGCGAGCCCTAGTCAACGGGCCTTCCCCCACTAGAGAGGCATAACTTATCTCATTAACATTGAAGTAATCTGACTAATTAAGAAGTAATTATAATTATTGCAGGTATTTATCTCAGGGTGATAGCGCTAAGTTAAAACATGCAGCATTTAGAATAGGCAAGTCAACTGTGCATAAAATAGTAAATGAGACTTGTCGGGATTTGGACCGCCCTACAACCAATTGTTTTAAAGCCTCCTAATAAAAAGGATTGGAAAGCTATCAGTGAGAAGTTTATGAAAAAGTGGCAGTTTCCAAACTGTCTAAGAGCAATAGATGGACGACACATGAGAATTTAAGCCCCGCCAAATTCTGGGTCAATCTTCTATAATTATAAACAATTTTTTAGTATGGTATTACTGGCTATTTGCGATGCTGAGTATAAGTTTACGTGGGTTGACATTGGGCAATATGGTAAGTACATTTATTTGTCCTTTAATTTTTGCCTAAAGTTTTATCTATAATATGTATCTGTAATAGTAATTTATTTTTAGATTCTATAAGTGATGGCGGAGTGTGGGCAAACACTGACTTTGCAAATGATATGGCTGCAGGTAATTTACTTTTGCCAGATCCCACATTACTCCCAGGGACAAATATTTCTTTTCCATTTGTTTTTGTTGGTAATGAGGCTTTCCCACTGTCAACACATATGATGCGACCCTATTCTCGCAAAAAGTTAACTCATGACATGAGGATCTTCAATTATTGTTTGTCACGTGCGCGGCGCACAATAGAAAATGCCTTTGGAATTTTGACTGTTCGATGGCGTATCTACACAAACCTCTTTGCATGTCAACAACCAACTGTGAAAACGTGTTTAAGGACGTCCATCGGCTAATTAAATTTCTATATATTTGTTTGAAATTTGGCTCATATATTCCTAACAGTATTACACATACATCCGCTTAATTATAAGAACCGTGCCGGTTCCAAAGTGAAGATATTTACTGTCAAAGTTACGAGTACTTAACACATAAAGCTTGTGCTAGAGGGACATTTTAATTCACAGAGACTAAAATTCTTTATATTTTTTGCTAAAAAATTAAAATATAATACATTGTAATATTGCAACTGATATATTACAAGATAGGGATGCCTAGCCGTGCCATTTATTCATAATTGTAATTTGAAGTTCTTTAGCTGACACTATTTTCAAAGATATCGTAGTATGAAAGGAGAGCGGCCATAGAGACGTGGCAACTCTGCAGTACGACAGAGTGAGAAGTAAGAGGCGGAAAGTATAGTGCGTGAGAATAAGAGAGAAGAGCGCATAATCCACTTTCTTTGTCATGCTCACGAGTTTGAATACACGTTCAGACTTCGTAATTTGACAACCAAGATACAAATGCAAAAAAAAAAGGTTATATATTTGCGCTTTTACTTTCACACATATGCGACACAATAACAACGTTGTCAGATCTCTATTTCTCTTAAAACGAGCTTGTATGAGTGTATACAGAAACAGCGTTATTTGTATTGGTACATATAATCTATTCTAAAAGTTATTGAAAAAGGGATGGCGCTCTACAGAGAGACCGCCAAATGTACGCCGAATTTTTGGTTACGATTGTAGCCGGTGAACCTCTTTAAGGCTCTCGTCTGCTTATATAATTTTATTATGCTTGGGGAAGAATATGAATCTATGAACAATCTATGAACAATCGTCAATATTGTACAATAGATTTAATTGATACCGAAGAACAAAATGGTAGCATTAGAGAAGGACAATGGAGGCATCACTTTTCTCCATATTGCGCTGAATTCGGCCGAATGGGTGCTAATCGTGCAGCTTTTAATGCGAAGGAAATGAGAAATACCCTAAAAGATTATTTTATCTCTCCAATCGGTGAAGCACAGGCTCCATGGCAATACGAATACACATTCAGGGGAGCTATTATTAATCAGTGATATTATAATTTAATTCAATCCTATATTTAATCCAAGAATGTGATATAAATATTTTAAATATACGATAAATAATGAAAGATAAGTATAATAAGTATATATAAGTCTATATAAGTATACATATAATATGTATATGCCATGATATTCAAAAGAACAGTATATAAATAAAAATATAAATTTATAAAAAATATTTATTATTACCTTGAATCTTACATCTTTTTTACATTTCAGTCTTATTAATCTTCAGTCAACAAATAATTTCTAAGCTTATTATAATATAAAAACTTAGATTATATATATATATATATATTATAACAATATATATTTTATAGAACAAAGTAACATGTTTATAAAGAAAAAAAACATTACATATAAATATATATATGATAAAATAAACTAAACTTTAAAAATCTATTATGTTGCGCATATTTTGACTTTATAATCTGACGTAACTCTACCATACATTCAAGACTTTTTCTTCAGGTACTGATTTAAAAGCATATTTGGCATAATGGCAACTTGAGATTTCATACATCCGACAACGACATTGTCGGACGTAGGCGATTAACTGCGGGATAAAAAAATTTTTCGAATCTCTAGAAATTTTCTATCCCGCAGCCAATCATCTATGTCCAACAATGTCGTTGTCGAATGTATGAAATCTCAGCCTAAAAGTGCATAATCCACAAATGACAATGAAGAAGGGGTCTTACATTCATCTGACAATGAGTCCAACAAAGACTTCTAATTTTATAGCAAAGTTATGAAGAAAAAAAATTATGTTTATTTATATATATATATATATATATATATATATATATATATATATATATATACCCCAATAGCCAAGTCTGTTAAAATCAGATCTTGCCAAACATCTGCTACAAATTTTGTCAACAGAAAGGCTACAGTTTGAATACAGACTTTGGTATATCACATGATGCCAGCAGAATGTCAAAAGGGGTGTAACAAAGTTTGCTAACATAATCAGATAGCAGATTGACGACAAAAATCGAGAAGAGTCTGCTAACATAACTTATCGACAGATTAGTGATAGAAACCGAGCAGACTCTGCTTCAATGTAATTTGGTGACAGATTGACGCCAGAAATCGAGCAGGTCTGCTGACATAACCAGTGGACAGATTAGCGGTAGAAATTGAGCAGGATCTATTGACATAACCAGTTAACAGATTGATGGCAGAAATCGAGCAGGATCTGCTGACATAACCTGTCGACCAATTGGCAACAGAAATAGAGCAAATTTTGTAGTTAAGTTAAATATTCGTAAATTCACATTAGTTGCGCTCACATCGCTAGGAGTCGCAAGGATTATACGTTTTCGCGTAAGTAAAGTTCGTTTGGTGGATTATATAAAGAAGCTTATAATGTATACTTTTCAATTGATTAAAACTTCTTTGAGTGTAACCTGAATATAGCATCTATTTCATATAGAAATAGATACTCTTAATATATAATTCAGGCTGTGTTCTAAAATTTACTACCAGCGCTGAAAATCTATAGTATATGTTACGTGCACTATAGTCTTTAGTACTAGCAATGAATTTTATGTCAGCAGATCCTGCTCGATTTCTGTCACCGATCTGTCGGCAGGTTATGTCAGCAGACTCTGCTCGATTTCTGCTACTAATCTGCTATCTGATTATGTTAGCAGATTCTGCCGGCAGAACATAAGCTTAATGACGACGCAGTTGATGTCAGTCTGCTGTAATAGTTTGGTTAAATCTGTTGCCTATCTGCTGACACACTGTTATCATTTTGCTATTGGGGTATGTATATATATATATATATATATATATATATATAAAATATATTAAACTTTAAAAATCTATTATTGCTGCGCATATTTTGATTTTATAATCTGAAGTAACTCTACCATACATTCAAGATGCTTTTCTTCAGGTACTGATTTAAAAGCATATTTAATGGCACCTAAGACTGGATCGTCCACAAATGACGATGAAGAAAGGATCTTACATTCACCTGAGTTCGACAAAGATTCTTCTAATTTTGTAGCAAAGGAGGTCAGAACCTTTGACTGTTTTGTTATCGTTTGCATAAATAAATTATCGTCTTTCTTTTTACATTTAGAGAAGTTATCAGACTCAGGAATAATTCTTTTCGTTATTGTAGGTATCTTCTGTATCGTATTAAGTACTTCTTTAGTTGACGGTTCAGTAGATACAGATGAACATTTCTCCACATTGAAATTATTGGGTGAAGGTGTAGACTTTTTTAAAAAAACTTCGTTTTCCTTATTTTCAGATGAGAATACAGATGCACTGTCATCTACCAAAAAGAGATAAATAAAAATGATGTATTCACTTTACTCTACATATTACATTTATACATATCAATATATTACTTACTGCTAAATATTGACTCCACATCACTTGTAGACCATATACTTGACGGAGACGGCGCTTGTGGAGACAGCGTTTGTAGAGATGGCACTTGTGAAGACAATGTTACTCTTGGTGGTAATGAAGAGGGTGATGACAATGGTGAAAGCAAAATTAATATTGGAGAAAGAGAAGCTTGTCCAATGGTTTTCTTCATATTTTTCTTCGACATATAACTACTGGCAGTTCTAAAACAAAAATACATTACCTATCATATAATTTCACGATATCAAGTTAGTTTGATTTATAAATAATAATTTCGTACTTGCGAGGCGTGATATGGTCTATCAAGAATAAACAAAGATTATAAAATTGCCATTTCGGCTCATGTAAGGACTTTGCTTCTTGCCCAGATTTTCCTTTAAGAGCTGCTACAACTTTTCGCCTTTCTTTGCCAAATTGCTGACGAATGTTATACCACAACTTAGCGGCATTTTTTCCTGATGATCAGAGAAGTTAAAACATGAATAAAATAACTTAACCTAACTTTATCGTCACATGCAAACATACTAAATGATACATATGCAACTCACCTGACATTTGTCTCGACAAACGAGATCCAATCATCTCCCAAGCTAAGTCTTTGCAAAAATTTTTACCCGCATATTCCTTCTAGTTTTTGGCATAGGGTGTACTTCCGAAAAGTCCATATCTCCGATCATTTTGAAACTATGTGTACTTATTGTATTTTTTATGCTGATTACAGATATGATAGTGAAAATTGGTGCAAATTTGATTTTCATGGTGAAAACCATGGTGAAAAACCCATAAAAATGATGATTTTTTAAATATTTATCTTAACAAATATTGAAAATTTTGAAAAATGTTTTAGATAAAAGTTGTAGATCTTATCCAAACACACATTTTATGTTCTATGCATTTTCACTGTATGAATAACATTTCTTGAGAAAATCGAGAATAAAGTTGCAAACCCATGTGGACCCATACAAGCTTTATTTTTTCAAATATTGTTTTACTGTTTCTGTAATGAACAATCATTTAACTTAGTGTTTAGGTTAGGTTCCACATGGGTTTGTTTTGTTTGGGCAACTTTCCATGCGAAGCTACTATTCAACTTCACAACTTCCACATAGGTTAATAACAAAAATTTTTTCCCTAATTGGGCGTTGGGTACTTAATTCATTATCTAATTAAGGGGTTGGTTTAGGTTAGGATAAAAAGGAGAGAGGGTGCAGGGGAAGGGGCTCCCCCGCCTACGCGTTGTTATTTAATATCACAACTTTTAAGTTGACAATTTAAATTTTGTATTTTTTAATGATAAATACACATATTATATATATAAATATATATTTGATAAAAATTATTTTGTTAATTTTTTAACGAGTACTAACCGACGGCTAAAACCTCTTGGAGATTATTTGGGAGGGTGATCTTGACAACATATGTCAAGATCAAGGTCATCGAAGGGTGGTCCGTTATTCTAAATAATTATCAAATTTTGTAATTTAATATATAGGTCCACGATTGTACGGCTCCACATGGGTTTGCAACTTTATTCTCGATTTTCTGAAGAAATGTTATTCATACGGTGAAAATGCATAGAACATAAAATGTGTGTTTTGATAAGATCTACAACTTTTATCTAAAACATTTTTCAAAATTTTCAATATTTAAGATAAATATAAAAAATCATCATTTTTATGGGTTTTTCATGGTTTTCACCATGAAAATCGAATTTGCGCCAATTTTCACTATCATATCTGTAATCAGCGTAAAAAAATACAAAAAGTACACATAGTTTCAAAATAATCGGAGATATGGCCTTTTCGGAAGTTTATCCACCATTTCATATTTATTAACGGCAGCTAGAAACTCGACGCTAAAAGCTAGACGCTCGATGCTTAGCATGTAATGGCATCTGGACACCCTGGTTCCTACGCGTGCCCCGGTGCCGCTGAACCCGTTAGTTCTCGTGGCGCACCTCTGTGTTGTGATCTTCGCGACCCGGACATCCCGGTTGACGGGAATCGCCTAGCATGGTCTCTACGCGTGTCGAATCGTGCGGTGTCGAATAGAGCGATGTCGAATCGTGGACACTGTGTCCAATCGAGACTGTGTCCGATCGCACTGTGTCTGATTCATTCAACCTGCTGTGTCCGATTTATTCTGTGCACATCTGGGACGCTCCCTGCTCTTTTAAGTTGTCAGATTGCAATTTATATATTATAATTTATTAATTAGGTTTAAAATGAGTTATTCAATCGATATATGAGGGGGAGGGGCTGCACCCCCTCCCCGTCTCGAACAGATTATTAACAATTCTTGGCTTTTCTTGTTCAAGATGTTGTTGGTGATACTAAATTATGGCCCAAATTTATACGTACATAAAAGAAATTTATAAAGTATTACTATTAATAAAATAAAAGTTTTCTATCACAAATTATTTTCTGCTTTATTTAAATAGTGTTGCATCCGCGCTCGAATCGTCCTCGTCTTCGAACCAAAATTAAGCATCGCGACCAATACATTAAAGATCGCAGCATGATCGCAGCACATAGAAAAGCTTAAGCCATAAGACTTAAGACTTAAGAATTTCATCCATATTAAATTCTTGGCCTCGCTTAAGTTTCAAAATGGCTACCTTACTGCTTAACTGATTGGGTTTTAGCACATAACATGGCGTAATGGTCTACGTCAGACGTAAGTTTTAGACGTAAGTAACACACAAGAATTGACAACTTGTAGGATATATAAGTTGTACGTCAATTCTTGTGCGTTACTTACGTCTAAGACTTACGTCTGACGTAGACCATTACGCCATGTTATGTGCTAAGGGCCGTGGCACATAGAAAAACTTAAGCAATAGAAATTAAGACATAAGCGAATCAACCAATCACAGTCGAGCAGTAAGATAGCCATTTTGAAACTTAAGCGACGCTGAGAATTTCGTATGGATAAAATTCTTAAATCTTAAGTCTTATGGCTTAAGTTTTTCTATGTGCCACGGCCCTAAGGCCCATTGGTTGATTCGCTTATGTCTTAAGTTCTACTGCTTAAGTTTTTCTATATGCTGCGGTTTTTAAGCTAATCACACACACTTTCCGTAGAACGTAACAGTAAGGTTTCGACCAATCGCGTTGCTCGATTTGGCCGTCCGTAACCGTAACAGTAAGAATTAAGCAACGCGATTGGTTGAATCTTACTGTTACATCTCACGGAAATTTGTGTGTTAAGCCCATTCTACAATTGCGTAAGCGTTGTTGTAAACGTAGCTGTAAGAAAATGACTAATTATAATCAAGTATTCTTCTTACAATCGAAGAATAATCGACTATGATTGGTCAGATTCTTACAGCCTCACGTTTACAACACACTTACGCAATTGTAGAATGGGCTTTAAGGGTCGTCTACAATGAAGAGTTTTAGACTGTAAGGCTGAAATCACATGGTACGGAATAGAGCTGCGGAACAGAACGTGCGTCATAGAACCAACCAATCAGAGCTATTCTGCAGATTTTCTATTGGCTCTGATTGGTTGGTTCTATGACGCACGTTCTATTCCGTATCATGTGATTTCAGCCTAACAGTAATCCGTAAGAGGCTCACTTCCGGTTTAGAAGGTCGTAGCCGTAAGCGAAATGAATTATTTCCCTTTTGATACCGCCTACGGCTTACAACCATGACCTTACATCTTGCAATAAGTCAGTAAATCAATGAGTTTTGTTTATATATATATATATATATATATATATATATATATATATATATATATGTCTATCTAGTATTTAGACATAATTGTATTTCAATTAAAATAGATTTTTTTTTAATATCACGATGTCTGAAGAAGAAATATTTGAAGACGACATAAATAACGAGGTAGAGGACGATGACGAATATGATATTTCGATAAAGCAAGAACTAGTCGCTCTTGTCAAAGTGAATCCCGTTCTATATGCCAATAAACTTCCGAAAAGGCCATACCTCCGATTATTTTGAAACTATGTGTACTTTTTGAATTTTTTTACGCTGATTACAGATATGATAGTGAAAATTGGCGCAAATTTGATTTTCATGGTGAAAACCATGAAAAACCCATAAAAATGATGATTTTTTAATATTTATCTTAACAAATATTGAAAATTTTGAAAAATGTTTTAGATAAAAGTTGTAGATCTTATCAAAACACACATTTTATGTTCTATGCATTTTCACCGTATGAATAACATTTCTTCAGAAAATTGAGAATAAAGTTGCAAACCCATGTGGAGCCGTACAATCGTGGACCTATATATTAAATTACAAAGTTTGATAATTATTTAGAATAACGGACCACCCTCCGATAACCTTGATCTTGACATATATTGTCAAGATCAACCTCTCGAATAATCTCCAAGAGGTTTTAGCCATCGGTTAGTACTCGTTAAAAAATTAACAAAATAATTTTTACCAAATATATATATATATATATATATATATATAATATGTGTATTTATCATTAAAAAATACAAAATTTAAATTCTTAACTTAAAAGTTGTGATATTAAATAACAACACGTAGGCGGGGAGCCCCTCCTCCTGCATCCCCTCCCCTTTTTATCCTAACCTAACCCAACCCCTTAATTAGATAATGAATTAAGTACCCAACGCCCAATTAGGGAAAAAATTTTTGTTATTAACCTATGTGGAAGTTGTGAAGCTAAATAGTAACTTCGCATGGAAAGTTGCAAATCCATGTGGAACCGTACATTCGTGGACCTACCTTCGCCCCGACACAGGAGACAGGTGAAGTGAAAGTAGATTTGCATGGAAAGTTGCAAACCCATGTGGACCCTAACCTAAACACTAAGTTAAATGACTGTTCATTACAGAAACAGTAAAACAATATTTAAAAAAACTAAAAAATAAAGCTTGTACGGGTCCACATGGGTTTCCAACTTTATTCTCGATTTTCTCAAGAAATGTTATTCATACGGAGACAATGCGTAGAACATAAAATGTGTGTTTTGATAAGATCTACAACTTTTATCTGAAACATTTTTCGTAATTTTCAATATTTGTTAGGGGGGGGGGGTGCAGGAGGAGGGGCTTCCCGCCTACGCGTTGTTATTTAATATTTGTTAAGATAAATATAAAAAAATCATCATTTTTATGGGTTTTTCACCATGGTTTTCACTATGAAAATCAAATTTGTGCCAATTTTCACTATCATATCTGTAATCAGCACAAAAAATACAATAAGTACACATAGTTTCAAAATGATCGGAGATATGGACTTTTCGGAAGTACACCCAAAATGGTTAGTAATATAAACTCGATTGTAAAAGATTATGTTTTAATACACAGTAACGCTGAAAATTTTATATTTTTTATATAAATATGTATAATTTTCCAAATTACAAATTTTCGATCAGTAATATGTCGGAATTTAATCTAACCTAACCTAATTTAACAACATGTTTTTTAAATCCGATTCTATTATTGATAATAATTATTGATAATAATTCTTTGAATTGTGTTGTCATTCTTGTTTAATTTTTGAATCGAATATCTTCTAATCTAATAGTGGGAAGTATTGCGTGATAAAACTCAAATCTTTGTCTATTTTTAAATATCTGAGGCATCCAAAATTTCTTCTTCTTTTTAGTTATTAATTTTGTGACATTTTTGTAAGCAATTATCGCTATAGCTACCATAAAATTATTTTTCCTTTGTTTTTGTAATTTTTCGTGAAGTATAGTTGTACACTTTAATAACTTTAATAAATTGATAATAATAATAAATAACTGACATCTTGAAGTCTATATACAATAAAATATAAATTTTTAATATATCAGAACTTAACTACAGCTGATTAGAGTCCTATAGTCAGAGAAGCGACATTTACCCCCACCATGACTTTGGTTCGCCATCTTGTGTACCTTAGGAGCTGATCCGTGAGTGTGTGAGTGAGTGTCCATGAGCTTGTACAGCTGGTGACGTCAACAAAGCGGGTTTGGAGCACACAGTCACATGACAATCATATAGGCTAAAGTTAATTGACATTAAAGAAACAGACTCATAATAATATAATAATATTACATATTATATAAAATAAGATTTTACCTTATAATTTCTAATTGCATTGTCTCTTTATGTAGCACTGAATAGTACGGAGCACGCTATTTTGTTGTATATGAAGCCCGACAGTGGTACACAAAATGGCGACTAAACCACGTGACTCAATTGACCAATCAAAAGGAGTTCGCTAATGTCGCTTCTCTGATTATAGGACTCTACAGCTGATGAAGTTGGAGGCTCGATGCTAGAATCTGTAGTACATTTAGACTTTTGCGCAGTTTTCTGCGCACTCGACGCTCGACGCTCGACGCTTAGCATGTAAGGACACCTTAAGGTGCGATTTCATTGACTAGAAACCAGCGGCAAATGGGGGTCACGTGACTTTTGGCGTCAAGAAAATGGGGGGACAAAGAAGTTCAGACCGTCTCAGCTTTTTCAGCGTGCCGCAAAATTCAAAGGTTATACAATTACAGTTATACAATAAGTGACAACGAGAATGAAGTAAGTAATATATTAATATTATATGGTAGATTTGGAATATTTTGATTATTCTTGTACATAAATATGCTGCTTTTTAGGGTATTAATAAGTTATAATATAGACGAGCGGCAAATTTAGTCACGTGACTATATTTGCCGCTAGTTTCTAGCGTCAATGAAATCGCAGCTTAAAGGTACCTTTTCACGCTGACGCTCAACGCTCATTTTCAGCGTCAAAAGATGTCACGTGACCAAAAATGACGAATCGATATCTTTATTTTTGGTCACGTGGTGTCTTTTGACGTTGAAAATGAGCGTCGGTGTCAGCATGAAAAGGACTCTTAAAGGTACTGACGCTCGACTCTCATTTTCAGCGTCAAAAGACGTCACGTGACCAAAAATGACGTATATTTATTTTTGGTCACGTGATGTCTTTTGACGCTGAAAACGAGCGTCGAGCGTCAGCGTGAAAAGGTACCTTAATGGCACTTTTAAATATAAGAACTGACTATGAATACGGGCCTTTGAATACTAGTCCATGAATATCGGCCTAGGTGTTTTCGAACAAACTGGGTGTGACATAATATACACAAGTACTATTTTTGAACACACCCATGAGTAGAGAGGACGCATCGTGTGACCCGTGTATCCATGTATATTATAGGCTTTGATCTTGTCGATTGGAGTGAAGGAAAATAAGCATTGACCCATTTACGATCGAAGGTACTCAACATTGCTTGGATACGATTTTGTAGTGGCAGATAAATACGTTGTATTAAGTTATATTTTGCCGATATTTTGCAATATATACGTATGCACAGAAGCAAATAAGAAGAAAATCGTTTCTTTTTAAAGTTATAACATAAAAATATGGCTACCATGGGTGAACCTCTCACTTTAGCAAGAGGTAAATTTTTACTATTATCAGTTTCTTACTAATAAGCGAATATATTACTACATCATATAAAAGACATTTAACGATTATTTTGGCATTTATTCCAATAAATCACATAAAATTTTATTCTTTTTCTTTCTTTGTAGATGTCAAGAGGTCTATAGAATTGTTAGATAAATTACAGAAAGGTAAGCAATCATAGAGTAAAGCATTTTGTGTATTTTGACAATTATCTAATTTCACAGTATTAATTTTTTTTTAGGAGGAGAGGTTCCTACAACAAAATTGGCAGCATTGCAAAAAGTATTACAAAGTGATTTTCTTAGTGCAGTACGGGAGGTATATGAGCATGTGTACGAAACTGTTGATATTCAGGTAAAAATATAAGCAATAAATGGCTAATGTTTTAATTTAACAAATACTTATTATTAATAGTTGTAATTATAACAATTATTAATAACAATTTATTGAAGGGTTCACAGGATGTACGTGCATCTGCAACTGCAAAAGCAACTGTTGCCGCTTTTGCAGCTAGCGAAGGTCATGCACATCCACGTGTAGTCGAATTACCAAAAACGGAAGAAGGACTTGGTTTCAATGTAATGGGAGGTAAAGAACAGAATTCACCGATTTATATATCTCGCATTATCCCTGGTGGGGTTGCTGATAGACACGGTGGTTTAAAACGTGGGGATCAACTTTTGTCCGTTAATGGAGTGGTTAGTAGAAATCTGTCTCTCTTCTCTTATATTTATTAAAAATCCTATTTTATATAATGAGGTAATTTATTTTAGTGCGTAGAAGGTGAAAATCATGAAAAGGCGGTAGAATTACTAAAGCAAGCTCAAAACTCTGTAAAGTTAGTAGTTCGTTATACTCCACGTGTTCTCGAAGAAATGGAATTACGTTTCGACAAACAAAGGGCTGCTCGTAGACGTCAACACATGCAATAAATATTAGAAGCACAAAGTATTTAAATAATTAAAAAATGCAAATTTATTGACTATGATCTCTATACATCTATACTTTTGAACTATTTATGCTTTATAGTTAGAGTTCAACATTCTGATAATTGTATTCATATTCATCAATAAATGTGGTGTATTATCTACGTAGTTTTGTCATTCAAGAAATTAAGTAAAATTCAAGATCTTTGAGGTATTATTCTAACTTAATATTGAACATTTTTATGCATTCAGAATATTCAAGCATATCAAAGGTCTTTTGAGATTTCTTGTCTAAAACAGAGTATTTTTTTTCGAACCTTTTTTTTAAGATTGTTTTTTATCAAACCTTTTTCTTATTCCATAGTGTAGATGAGAAGGGAGCAGCTTTGTACAGGGGCAGCTTTGAACGTTATAAATTAAAAACTAATCATAAATTTTTTTTGATCATGAATTATAAAATTTTGAAATAGTAATGCAATCATAAATTATCGTCAAGTGATGATTGTCGTACTTTCAACTTTCAATCTAACAGAAGTATTTCATGTTTTTGCCTCTTCATACTAAACCTTTCTTGCGAACGTAAGCATTTTAAAATTAAGTCATTAATTGATTTTTATTTTATTATGATTAGCGTTTATTCTTATGTCTATACCTACATAATAAAATTAGGACATTTAGTTTTTATTAATGTTTTAGTAAACAAAATAAGATTCTTTTTACAAAGTGGCTGATTTACAAAGGGGCAGATTTAAATAAGAAGAAGGGGACACCTTAGAACAAGTTCAAATGTAATCGCCGTTGTGTTTTACATTTGGTGTGTTCGAGAAGACGCTATTAGCACTATTAGCATCAGTCTATCTTCGTTCTATTTTTAATGAGTAATGAAGATAGACTGTTGATAGCGTCTCTTTGAACGCACCAATTATCTATTATACAGAATGATTCAGAATAACTCCGCGTCATGGACGTATTCTCGAATTAATTTCGAGACGATTTTTCCTTTACGAAAATTTTATCTAAAGCTTGTTTTTAAATTAAAGAAAGAAATAGTGAATTACGGGGCGAGTAGGTAGGCAAGTGCGGTATAATTCACCATTCGATGCGGTTGATTACGTACAAGCAACACACGCAATGATATGCACGTACATATCAAGTCCTTCTTTTACACACACGCACACATAAGTTTTCCGTCTTTTATAAAATGTATCACTCTATGTAATCACCTGTGTCGGAGTACTTTTGAACATAAAAATTACTTTTAAATACAAATAAAATATATATATCGTTATAATATTTGTTTCTAAATGGTTTATTATTGAACATCAATATCTATAGCAACTCCTAGCACAAAAAAAATATCAATAATTTTATTATTTCAAAATTGATGAGCCTGAAAAGAAAAAGTGTTCAAAGGTGTCCCCTTCTTCCTTATTCTAGTACAGGCCTGCGGCCGGTTTGCACTTTTCGGCTGATTTTTCCTACTGCCATCCCCACTCCTCTCATTTTGTAGCTTGTAGACTGCTCGCGGAGACGAAAGACGCTCGAGCATAGGAGCGATATTAGCTGTAAAAGGTATAGGCGCTTTGACGTGTGTTGCCCCACGCTCTGTCGACTATTTTTATAGGATTATTTAACAGAGATAAAAATTTCAAATTTAAAATGGATTGCATTCATTATGTATATATATAAAACTAATATTGTTATTAATTATTACTATGTATACTGTGTAATATGTATAAAACGCGGATGGTATTAATATTAATATTTAATTAATTTAATTAATTAATATTTGACATCAAGAGTTTTCCACATCCTTGGAGGTACTATTATCAATGCGGTTTTTTTTAAAGTGGTTTCCCCAGTAGGCCTATTCCAGTAAAATTGTAATTTATTAATACTTTTTTGGCTTGAGAGACGAAATATCCACATTAATTTTAGATAAATTTACTCGCATCAACGAGGATAAAGATGCATCGCTTAAAGAGGATCGTTCCTGATTTTATATGCTTCATTTTAGAAAATGAGGATTTGCATAGGTATGTGGATCCAAACATTGAAAAAAATTTTAATTCCAAAATCGTGTAATTATGGAAATTTGGCTTTCTTCAAAATTTTAAAAAATTCTACACCTGTTTCTGGTCGCGATTTCAGCGAAATATTATTTTGTAAATCGCACAACTCTAATTGTAGATTAATAGTCTGTTCAACTATGGGAACAGTTCGAGGAGTTTCAAAAAGAATCTTGTGTTAATGTTTCAAAATCACGAAATCGTTGATAAAATTCTTCAATAAAATGTGCATATATTTTAAATTCGCACTTCGTGCCATGTTCTGCAACAAGAACGCTGCATAAAGGAAAGAAAAATAAATTATTTCTTTCTAAATGGTTTAAAAATAATTTTAATTTTGCACGGAATGAATCGACGTGACTCACTAACTCGAATATCGTTTGGTTGGTCTGTTGGAGCTTCAAGTTTAAACTATTTAAATGACAAGTCAAATCTGTTATAAATGCTAATTCGCAAAGAGACTCGACGTCTTCAAAAAATGATTTGAACGTATCCAATTTTGAAATTTCTTGTAAGAAAAGATAAATTTCCTTTCGCACTGCAAAAAATTGTTGTAAAGTGTTTCCGGCACTCATCCATCGGACTTCACAATAAAGAGGCACATCTTTATACGCTGCATCGTACTCTTCCAAAAATCTTTTAAATTTTCGATGAAACAGGAATTTGTTGCCACCTTTAATTGCATTTATTATTGCTGTTATTATCTGCATAGCAATAGATAATTTGAGATTTTTTTCCGCATAAAGCTTCCTGATGAATAATACAATGAAGCAGAGGAAATTTTAAATTCCTCTGCTTTGTCCTAAAAGTCCAATTTTTGATCCTACCATAGATTTCGCACCATCTGTCACTATGCAAGAACATTTTGAAAAATCGCAATTAAATTTTTTAAGTGTGTTCTCAAGTGCTTTATAAATATCGATGCCGGTTGTTGTACCATGTAATGGCACGAAATCTAACAACTCCTCGGTGCAAGAATAATCATCTTGAACAATTCGCGCAAAAATGCTCAGTTGACTTACGTGTCGAATATCCGTACTTTCGTCAAGGCACAATGAAAAATAACTGCACGTTGCTAATAATAATTTCAATTTTTCTTCAATAGCACAGCCTATTGTAATAATTCTTGATTTTACCGTATCCCGAGAAAGTGGAATATTATTAATATCCTCAGATGTCACAGTATTTCCAAATGCTGTCATTGTTGCACGGATATAATCTTTTATGAAGACACCATCGGTAAAAGGTCTTGAGTGTTTCGCAATGAGATAAGAAATGGCATATGAAGCACGAATTGCTTTATTTTGAATTTTATCTTCATTGTCATGGACGTCCGATATTGCATCAAAGCGTTCTTGATAAACCAATTGTAATGCTGCAATCAAAGCAGACTTTTCATGTCCTTCATAGAGTGAATAGTCCTTTGAATGTTTACATTCATAGTGTCTATGAATCACATATTTTTTCACAGTGGTAGGTTCGAATCCACATAAAAGACAAACTGTCCGATTTGCAATATGTGCGAAAAAACAATCTTCCCATGTTTTATCAAAAGTTTGCTTATAATTCTTCTCAGTATTCATCTTTCAGAATTGGCGAAACGTAATATGTCTACGTACAATTGCACGATACGCAATATTGACATTTGATCGATTGTGTTTTATCTCAAAGCGCTTCTCAAATGTTATAATATTAATTTTTTTATTTAAATATGAAAAATCTGAAAAATAAATACTAAGAAGAATTATAAGGCATTTTGATAAAGCAGATAAAGAATGAGAAGACAGTTTCTTCGCACAAATTGCAAACCGGACAGTTAGTCTTTCATCTGGATTCGAACTTACCAATATGAAAAAATATATAATTTATAGACACTACAAACATTCAAAAAATTATGAGAGACATGAAAAGTCTACTTTGATTGCAGCAATACAATTAGTTTATCAACAACATTTTAATGTAAAATCGGACATTCATGATAATGAAGATTAAAATGTGCTTCATATGTCATTTCTTATGTTATTGTGAAACCATTTACGATAGTCTCAAGACCATTTACGATGGTCTTCATAAAAGATTGTATCCGCACAACAGTAATAGCATTTGGAAATATTATAATTCTGAGGACGTTAATAATATTTCACTTTCTTGTGACACGATGAGATTAAGAATTATTACAATAGACTGTGCTATTGAAGAAAAACTCAAATTGTTATTAGCAACATGCACTTATTTTTTATTGTGTTTCGACAAAAGTACGGATGTTCGACATGTAAGTCAAATAAACATTTTTGCGCGAATTATGCAAGATAATATTTCATACGATTATTATTATTTTTCATTACGATTTTTCGAAATGTTCGTGCATAGTAGAGATGGTGCGAAGTCTAAGATAGGATCAAAACTTTTATAACAATTAAAGCAAAGAAATTAAAAATTTTCTTTATTTTATTGTATCATTCATCACCTTCATTATTTATTATCGTTAGAAATATTATAAAATTGGGATTGAGACCAAAAGTAACTATATTTTTTCTCAGTGTACTGCTATGCAAACAGTAACAGCAATAAAGCGATTAAGAGTTGCAACAAATTCCTATTTCATCGTAAATTTAAAAGTTTTCTGGAAAAATATGCGGCGTATAAATATATGCCTCTTTATTGTGAAGTTCGATGAATGTTTACAAAAATTTTTTCACGATCCTCTTTAAGCTAACTTTTATCACAGATTTGATCTGTCATGTAAATAGTTTGAACTTGAAGCTCCAACAGATTAATCAAACGATATCCGAGTTAGTAAGTCACGTAGATTCACTTCGTGTAAAATTAAATTATTTTTAAGCCATTTAGTAAGAATTAGTTTTTTTGTTTCCCTTCTTGCAACGTCCTCGTTGCAGAACATGGCATGAAATGCGAATTTAAAATATGTTAAAATAATACAATTAATGCACTAATTACATAATTCAATCAAAGATTTCGTGATTTTAAAATGTTAGAACAAAATTTCACACTTTTCGGAACTTTTCGAACTGTTCCAATAGTAAATAGTTGAACAGACTATTAATCTTCAGTTAGAGTTGTGTAATTTATATTTACAAAATGACATTACACTGAAATCGCGACCAGAAGTATGTGTAGAATTTTTTGAAATTTTTAATGAAGCCAAATTTCCACAATTACATAATTATGGATTTAAAATTTTTTCAATGTGTGGATCCACGTACTTGTGCGAATTCTTATTTTGCAAAATCAAGCATAACACAATCCTCTTTATATATAAAACACAATCCTCTTTAAGCAGTCCATCGTTATCCTCGCCGATACGAAGTAAATTTATCAAAAATTGATGTCGATGTTCCATCTTTCAAAGCAAAAAGAGTTAATAAATTGAAATTTTAATGAAATAAGCTTACTGGGGAAATCACTTAGAAAAATGCATCGGCAATAATATTTCTAAGATGATGTGGAAGTTTATTGACGTTAAATTTAAATATTGATATTAACACCATCCGCGCGTTTTATATTACACAGTATACATAATAATAATTAATAACAATATTAGTTTTATATATATACATAATGAATACAATCCATTTTAAATTTGAAATTTTTATCTCTGTTAAATAATCCTATAAAAATAATCGACAGAGCGTGGGGCAACACACGTCAAAGCGCCTATACCTTTTACAGCTAATATCACTCCTGTGCTCGAGCGTCTTTCGTCTCCGCGAGAAGTCTACAAGCTACAAAATGAGAGGAGTGGGGATGGCAGTAGGAAAAATCAGCCGAAAAGTGCAAACCGGCCGCAGGCCTGTTCTAGTATATTAAATTTATGATCGCAAATTGTGGGATGCTGTCTCTTATAAAAAAATGCTACTGCTCAAAAAACTGAACGGAGTATTTATGGAAGTATTGGATTCATAAATATTCAGATCAATACTAATTTCGATCATAATGAGGTTCAAAGTATTAACGCGATCAGTACTCCTCAGTACTCCTCTCAGTATTCATTCAGTATTCTCCTTAATACTCATCCAATATTTCCTTTAGTACTCATCCAGTACTCTGTAGAACTGACTAAGTTTTCGTGGAATACCAACGTAATTCTGTGTGGGCAGACTACGTAGGAGCTACATCAGTGTACTTTATGTACTTGTTATGTTTATATACTTGGTTTCCAAACAATTTTAATACCTTTTTAAATGTAATTTAATGTAATTTAAAACACAACAAATATTCATTATTTTGAAACTGAATGTATGTACATATGGTGTTAAAAATTCCTGTATTATGAGTGTATGTATATGAAATTGGTTGCGTTTAAAGTTTATATTTTTCTTTTCAATATAGGAAAGTCAATATTATAGTTTTACATAAACTACGGCCGGTATTCATAGATGTTTCTTATATTTAAGATCTTCTTAATTTTGAACTTAAAATGCTCTCTAGATTCATAGACAGTAAATAAGATGAAACTCAAGAAAAGTTCAAGCTAGGACTTATGGAAGCTTATCTTATTTGAAGATAATCTTAAGACATCTCAATAAATTCATGAACATATCTTATTTCACATAAGCTAATGATCTTAAAATTATCGTATTAGTGTCAAATTCATAGTCAATTAAGTTATTCTTAAGCATTTCTTCAGCAAGAGAAAATTCAAGTCAAGTTAAAAGTAGACTTAAGATAATCTCGTTTACTTTATTATTAAATTTAAAAAGTTTTGAAGTATTACAATTTTTTATTTTAAATACTAGTGTAAAAAATTTTATTTTTATTTAAAATGGAAACAGAAAATATAAGAAATATTGATTCAGAAGAAATTGATGAAATTGATGAAATCGATTCTAGCGATGATGAAGGTTATGTACGAGCTCCAAAAAGATACATAAGAGATTGGATAAATCCGTTTGAATTTTATAACAATCGGGAATTCAAAAGGCGTTTTAGATTTAGTAAAGATTCTGTTCTATACGGAATTCTACCTAAAATAGAAAATGAACTCGTGATGATAACCGTGGACTTCCTATTCCTCCATTATGTCAATTATTAATTTATGCAACAGGCAGTTTTCAAGTAATTTACATGCTATTGTATAATAAATATGTAAGATAAGATATATTATTTATAAAAAAGTATTTGTAATTATTTCATAGAATGTTTGTGCAACATATTATATTAATGAAGTCATTTTTGCAGCAAGTACTTGGAGATACTATAATTGTCTCTCAGCGAACTGTCTCAAGAACAGTTTTTCGAGTGTCTATACTTTTAGCAAGACTCTCAAACGAAATTATAAAGATGCCCTCTTCACCGGACGCCATACGAGAGAACCAAAGAACTTTTTAAAGATATTGGATGTGGAGATAGAGGTATTGGTTTACCTGGAATTGAAGGAGCAATTGATTGCACACATGTACGCTTAACTAGCACTAGATTTTATAATATAGAAGAGATTTATAGAAATCGAAAGGGATATTTTTCATTAAATGTACAGGTGTGTGTATAATACATAATTTAAATTATATAATTATTGTAACCATAAGTTCAAGAAAAATCAATTATTAATCATCATATATTATATAATTGGTGTTAATATAATTGGTGCGTTTAGCGGATTGCTCAAATTGATCGGCGTGCGCTCAGTGATTTTTTTATTATAATTGGCTTCTACATTTTAGATCCAAAAATGGTTTCAAAGGCAAGAACCTTCATATTAAATTATCATATTAAAGAATCACTAAGCGATCGTTGATAAGTTTTTTCAGCTAAACCCAGCCAATGTTATGACATATTTTTATTATATTACATATTTTGTTAGGAATATTAATATTTATTAATTTTAATTTTTTATGTATATGTGTACAGGCTATTGTAGGCCCTAGAACAGAATTTCTGGATATTGTTCCAGAATGGCCAGGTGGTCAACATGATAGTCGAATTTTCCAAAATTCTAGAATACACATGAGATACGTTCAACGACAATTAACAGGACCTCTTGTAGGAGATGCTGGGTATTCTTGTCTACCGTTTCTCTTAACTCCAATTCGAAATCCACAAACAGATGAGGAAAACACGTTAGTATTATTAAGAATGGTTGTATAAATATTTGTGTTATAAAAATACAGCTGATTCGATGTTTATAAATTTAATAATTAATTGAAATATATCTTTTATTACAGTTACAATGTAATTCATAGAAAAACACGTATAGTTGTGGAAAGAACGTTTAGAATTTGGAACGTTTAGATTTCCATGCCTGTCAAGGGGATTAAGCAATAAGTTAATTTGTTCTACTACAATTATCGTCGCATGTGCTGTACTACACAATTTATCATTAATATTTAATGACATTTTAGAAGAAGATGAAAAAGTAGAACAATATAATGAAATTAATGTAGTATCAGATAATGAATCACATTGGCAGCCGGGTGAAGGTTTTGCGATAAGAGCAGCACTTATTGAGAGAATTTTCAGATAAATTATATATACTTATAATATGTAAATAATATGTAGAGACAATACAGGTAAGGTGTATAAATAAGTTGTATAAGATATTATGTCTATATAATGCAAAAATTTTGTAACGCAAATTAATGTTTAATTATTACTTTATTTAATTATTATTTTACTATGTATAACTTGTAACATAATAAAAACAACATAAACTTACATATCTATTTAATTTTTATATTAATATTTGTTAATACTACTAATTAACAGAATACAAAATAATTTTAAACATTAACATCTTTATGTTATATTTCACATTACTGTTACATATCACATATTATATAATAATGATAACTTAATGTTGCACAATAAAAAAATAAAGAAAATAAATAAACTTAATAATATTGAAAAAATAAAATATATACTTTAAATAAACTTACTGTTTTTTTATTAAAATAAAAATAAATCAAAATAAAATTTCGGCCGCCTTTGTGACGCAGATTAAAATGATCCAGACCAAAATAATCTGTGGATTGATTTTCCAAATCATATTCTTTGTGCTTAATTCTTTGGTTGTTTGGTTTGTTTAATCGTTATTACTAAAAACTTTTAGATCAATTCTTTGATATCTTGTTTCTCTTTTTGCAACTGCAGCTCTGCAAGTTCAGCTTTTGCAAGAGCTGCTCGGATTTCTAGAGTATGTAATTTAGCATACCCTGACAGCCAAACCTGAAAAAACAGATTATGCGCAGAGACTGCTGCCAGGACCAGAATGTCAGAAAGGTAACAGATTTCAAACAGACTCTGTAAAATCTGATAATGTTAGAAAATTGCTATCAGAAATCTGGCATAATCTGTTAACGTCCTGTATTAACAGACTGACAGCAAAAATCAAGCAGACCCTAGTAGCTATACTAGGCCGGTTCTAAGCCAGGTCCTCCGAGGGGGGAGCGGGGCGAGGGTGTATTCTGCGGGCGAGGGGGTATGACGTCACGCGGGAAGGGGTTGCTCGGTCATCAAAACCGGCGATACATGATCCAGCCGCTATCGGCGATACAACCCTTGTCGCACCCCCTCACCCCCAATTTCCAGGAAGACTTTTGATATGACTGAAACATAATTCTACATGATCCAGCCGCTATCGGCGATACAACCCTTGTCGCACCCCCTCACCCCCAATTTCCAGGAAGACTTTAGAGTTATCAAAACCAGCGATACATGATCCAGCCGCTATCGGCAATACAATCCCTGGCGATTGTCGCACCTTCACCCCCTCACCCCCAATTTCCAGGAAGACTTTTGATAAGATTATGAAACATAATTCTACCCCCAAGAATAAACAAATCTGCGAAACGTGATTCTTTTGAGCGCCGATACCTGGCTGCTGTGACGCGATAAGATATCTAACGTACCCCGGAAGACTTTCTGAAACATAATTCTACCCCTAAGATTAAACAAATCTGACTGAAACAAAATATCTGATTCTACCTCTTTCGAGCGCCGCTAATGTTATGATATCGGGGCTGACTTGCATGGACCTGCAAGCAATCCTTTGATAAGTAGCGGCGACTCCGCGAAGCCACCCCCTAACGATCACCATATTATTCTTCCAAGAAGACTTTTGCGATAATCGGTGTTAGTTAGTTAGAAAGAGACAAATGAAGGTATAAAATCGGCCTGGAAGAGCGCAAGATCTCAGTAGGTGCTTTGACAGTATATGAATCTCCGTGCTTGCAACGATAGATTTGTGAACGAGCACACAGTTGTTGATTTCGAACATATAATGGATGAAGAATCATCCGATGAGACTCTCGCGAACGATAGCGATTATATTAGCGATTATAGTGAGACCAATATAGACATAGTTACCAAGGTGGTGTCCGCAGCACATGTAAACGCGTTGAATAGACGCACGAAATTTTGCGTCATATATTCATATTATTCGACGGGTGGTGCTTTGGCAGTGTGTGCCCCCTGTATGGTCGACATCTCGGATATACGTATCGGACTAATGTATGCCGTTCGGAAGCATGTGACCGATGTGCATGAGGCTATACATGCCCGGTTTTGCTCAAGATGTGAACGGGAAATGTCCGTGACAATTCCACGCGACTTGTGTCCAATTTGCACACATTGAACAATCATAAATGTAGACAATATGGATGACACCCTTTACGAGTATTCTATATGTGGTGATGATATTGATAGAGACGAATTGGATGAGATGAAATATATTCTCGAAGAAGAAAATCCACAGAGTGAAACAGGTGTGAAACAAATCTCACCGGTGCAATTTTTACGCGATCGAGAACTCGGTATACGTGGAACCAGTGGTCGCTTCATGAAACAGGACATTGAAATCAGCAGTGTGCCTCTTTCTAATTGGTCATATACCGCGGCGCGGAGAGTGCTTACACATGAGCTGAATAAAATCTGTGACATATCACAGTATGAAAAAGCGGATGATGATGTGAAAGATAGATATATTAGTATAATCCTTGAAAAGATTAAATTTTTTCGATCTCATTACGTTGCGATTCCTGCAGGTATTGGCAGACGTGTCGAGTTAATAATAATCGACAATGTACGTTTTTCGGGTTTCGATCGTTGGAAACATTCAGACGCTGTAATGCCAGGCAGTTCGGAAGATGATTGGAGAAATTATCCAGGTATTTGTTTCCGTCAGCCCGGCTTGAAGCAGGAACATTATGAAGTTCAAGACAATGAACGCTATTGCGTATCGTGTGACCGAGTTACATGCAAGTGTTCTACCGAGGAATGTGATGTAATATAATAAAATATGGAACAATTCAAGCTACTCGAACGCAACTTGCTGGAGCAATCCAGACAAGTCGCAACTTTGGGCGATTATTTCACGTGGGCTCAGCGATGCGACGAGTGTGTGGAACGGCTCGAAGAACAAAGTCGGGTCAAGCGTCCGCGGCTCTCGATCGGACACAGACAATCTTTGGTGGCGAGCATCGCGCGACTCGCGGGTGTGAAAAATCAACTGGAAAGACGATTTACACATTTCGGTGGTGGTGGTGACTATGAGAATAACAGCGCGAAGAGACTCGTTTGGCGAGAAATCGATACCGCGTTTGAAAATCGTCTTCTGACTGGTGCGGTGATTAACGCGGACTATATCGAGCCGCGTCAATTTTTGGAAGACGCTTGTGACATAGTGCTCGAGCGCGTACGAGACATTTTAAGAGTGCACAACAGCGTTAAAGTAAACACCATTTTCAATGGGGAATTTGTTACTGGTGACAAACGCGCAAACAAAAGTATTAATACGCGTAACTGCGAACTTTTTAATACATCAGATTTGCGTGAGTGGTATGAACAGCGCGTCATCGAACCTACTCTGGCGTCGCTCGAAGAATTCCAGGAACGCGACAGTGGCTGGGCATTGTCACGAATTCTTAATCTTACAATTAATGTGAATAAATATAACCCATTGCACGCGGGGTGCCACATCCAATTGTCTCAAGAGATACAACTCAAGAGAGCGGTAATCAATGTGCGGTCTAAAGACAATGCATGTTTCGCGTGGTCGGTGGTCGCTGCTTTGCATCCAGCCGAAACACACGTGGGTCGAGAATCGTCGTATCCGCATTACACGACCGTGTTGAATATTAAAGACATTGATTTTCCAATGACATTAAATCAAATAAAAAAGTTTGAACTTTTAAATAATATATCCATCAATGTGTACGGGATAGAAGAAAAGGTGATTCTACCGATACGACTCACCGATAGGAAGAGGGAGAGACACGTAAACCTACTGTACGTGCAGGAAGACGACGACGCGGGACACTTTGCCTGTATTAAGAACTTGTCCCGTCTCGTGAGCTCACAAGTGAGCAAAAAACAACACAAGAAGTTCTTCTGCGATCGGTACGTATACAAGTTTGCGCAATATGCTTATAAATGAATAATATAAATGATTGATAAATTTCCAGATGCTTGCATTACTTTCATTCAAGCGACAAGTTGGAGGCCCATAGCATCGATTGTCAACAGATGAACGATTGCGCCATCCGACTCCCGAGCGATGACTTCAAATGGTTGGCATTCAAAAATTACGGTAGGAAGGAACGAATGCCGTTTGTAGTATACGCCGATCTAGAGTGCACACTAGAGAAGACGGATTCGACAACGTCGACGTACCAACACCATCAGGCATTCAGCATCGCATATTACGTGCGTTGCTCGTTCGATGAATCATTATCCGCGTACCGGTGTTATCGCGATAAGGATTGCATCGCGTGGTTCGCAGAAGAATTAAAATGTTTGGCACATCGCGTAAAGGGTATTCTATCCGCGAATGTCCCCATGGAGATCTTATCGAAGCAACAATGGATAGCATATCGTAATGCTACACATTGTCATATATGCGAGAAACCGTTCGCGCCAGATGACGAAAGAGTGCGCGATCATTGTCACCTGACCGGACGATACAGAGGTCCCGCGCATTCACGCTGTAATTTGAATTATAAAGATTCGTATACCATCCCCATAGTCTTCCACAACTTATCAGGCTACGACTCACATTTTATTATCAAAGAAATTGCTACAGCGTATGAAGGGCATGTTGATCTGTTGCCTATAACGAAAGAAAAATATATATCTTTTACAAAACATGTTGAAGACACAGCCGACAGGTCAGAATCGCGAAAATACATGAAATTAAGGTTTATCGATTCATATAAATTTCTCACCACCAGTCTCGAAAAATTGGCATCATTTCTCAGCCGGGATAAATTAAAAATTTTACGTTCAAATTTCACAAATCTATCAAACGAAGATTTCGAATTGTTGACGCGGAAAGGTGTCTTTCCATACGAATACGTGGATTGCATCGAGAAATTGGATGACACGTGTCTACCGCCGCGCGAATCATTTTACAGCTCGTTGACCGGCGACACTGTATCCGAGAGCGATTATGCGCACGCCGCGAACGTCTGGCAACGGTTCTCCATTCGAACCCTGGGCGAGTACAGCGATTTATATTTGAAAACCGATGTCTTGTTGTTGGCCGATATATTTGAAAATTTTCGTGATAGTTGCATCACGAGTTACGGACTCGATCCCGCGTACTACTACACCTTACCCGGTTTTACATGGGACGCCATGTTGAAACATACATGCGTCAAATTCGAACTGCTCACAGATATTGATATGGTTATGTTTATCGAGCGCGGTATACGCGGCGGTCTGAGCCAATGTTCCAATAGATATGCTCGAGCCAACAACAAGTACATGCAGTCGTACGATCCATCGAAACCTTCCTCATACTTAATGTACTTTGATGTTAATAATCTGTACGGTTGGGCGATGTGTCAGCCATTGCCCTACGCCAATTTTCAATGGGTCGACGATGCAGCAAATTTTGATTACAGCGCGATCGCTCAGGATTCGCCCACGGGTTACATTCTCGAGGTCGATCTCGAGTATCCGCAACATCTTCACGACAGACACACTGACCTACCTTTCTGTCCGACGCGCGATAAGCCGCCCGGCAAGCGGCAAGATAAGCTACTTGCAACGTTATATGATAAGAAACGATACGTCATACATTATCGTAACCTGCAGCAGTGTACACGTCACGGACTTCGCGTCATGAAAATTTACCGCGTGCTACAATTCGCTCAATCTCCATGGCTCCGTAAATACATCGAATTGAATACAAAATTTAGAACACTCGCAAAAAATGATTTCGAAAAAAACTTGTATAAATTAATGAATAACGCTGTATTCGGTAAAACTATGGAAAATGTTCGTAATCACGTCGATGTGAAATTATTAACGAAATGGGATGGACGCTACGGCGTGGAAGCTCTGATCGCGAAACCGAATTTCCACAGTCGAAGCATTTTTTCCGAAAATCTGGTCGCTATCGAGATGCGTAAACTCGAGGTGGTATTCGACAAACCGATTTATGTGGGTATGTGCATCCTCGACATATCCAAGGTCTGTTTGTACGATTTTCACCACGAGTATATGCAACCTTTATATCGAGATACGTGTAAAATTATGTACACCGACACTGACAGTCTAATTTACCATATCGAGTGCGAGGATATTTACAAGCATATGAAACGCGATATAGACAGATTCGACACGAGCGATTATCCCGCTGATAATGTGTATGGTATACCGCTTGCGAACAAGAAGGTGCCGGGACTTATGAAGGATGAAAGTAACGGTGCTATAATGACAGAATTCGTCGGGCTCAGAGCGAAGATGTACGCTTTGCGAGTAGATGGAAAGAAGGACACCAAAAAGGCGAAAGGCGTCAAAAGTAACGTTGTAGCGCGAACGATAACGTTCGACGATTACACGCGGTGTCTCAACGATGAGATCGAAATGACGCGGCAGCAATCGTGCATAAGATCCAAGCTGCACGAAGTTTATACAGTGTCCGAAAAGAAAATCGCTCTGAGTCCGTACGACGACAAGCGGTATATCGTACCAGAATCGACCGATACTCTGCCATGGGGGCATTATAGAATACCTTTGTAATATATTACTACGCAAGGAATATTAATAATCACTTTTGTATTTTTTACACATCATTTTATATTGTTATACCTTTGTAATATTACTACGTAAGGGATATTAATAATCACTTTTGTATATCTCATATCTCATATATTTTTATATATTGCATACATTTCATATTGCATACATTTCATATTGTTATATATTGTATACATTTTATATTGCATACATTTTACATATGTTGAATAAACGAAAATTAAATCACATTGTCTTTATGTATCCACGAATTGTGTGATCCATCGAATCCTAGCCATTTCACATAAACCTCGTCGCCTCTCCTGCGAAGTACCTTCTCCACGAGATACACGTCGGGATCGGCCGCGCGATGCAACTCGTGCTCGTAGAACGCTCCAGCGATAGATTTTCCGCGATAGTCCTCGAGCAGGTACGTCGCGGGATTTGTGCGCTGCACTTTAACGATTTTAAACACCTCGGTGGTCCAATTTGGTGTGTATCCTTTCTCGAAAACGGTCTTGTACTTGCTCACGCGCACCGAATCGCCTACTTTGAACTTTGCCGGTCCTGCAATCTTTATCGCGTTGTACACCGTAGCCAAGAGTCTTTCGGCGATCGCGGGCGTAACGTCGGCGGGTCGCATACCGATCGTTCGATGTTTTCGCGAGTTGTAATCTGATACGAGACGTGGCAGCGCGTCGATCCATTTGTAGTTTCCATTGAGCGTAAACATCTTCCACATATCGTTCTTGAGCGTGCGATTGAATCGCTCGACGACCGATGCCTTCAATACCGAATACGTGGAATAATGATTGATGTTGTGTTTCTTCACGAGTCGTTGCACGTCAGCGTTGTAAAACTCCTTTCCCTTGTCAGTCTGCAAATTTTTCGGACATCTCTCTCGAATTATCTTGGCGATAGCTTCGACCGTCTCGCTTCCGCTTTTGCTCTTGAGCGGCACGGCCCACGCGTATTTACTCAACACGTCGATGACTGTGAGTATGTAGCGGTAGCCTCTGTTGAAACGCGAATACGGCTGCATCTCGACGATATCTGCCTGCCACAAGTCATCGTATCCTCGTACTATGACGCGTCTTCGTGGAAAATTTCTTCTCGCCGGAGCATGCAGTTCCTCGACGAGTCGTCGCCTCTCCGAACTGACACTCATGTTTCAACGGTACGATCATCGATCACTGGCACGTGCGAAGATTTAACTTTGTTCTTTTTTTTCGACTCGGTGGTTGCGTCGCTTATCGCATTTCGTAACACGTGCACGTCCTTCTCGAACGCGATCAGTCTTTCGACAAATTCGTCTCTCAAAATTTTAACGCACTGTTCCACATACAGTTTGTTAGCCGCGTCATCGTCAGCCTCCGGTTGTGCTACGCGACGAATCTTGCGCGATTTTGCGTCAAACGCCGTACCGACACGGCACAGAGCGTTATGCCGCACGTAACTTCTCACCCGTCCGTTCTTCCGGCCGCCGTTGTCGAATGAATCGTTTCTCCGATCAAACAATCCAAATTTATTGACGGGCATTTTTTCGATGCAAGTGACGTCGATCGACTGGTTCGTTTCGACGATACTCCGATTAATTTATAATGATACCAGCCTCGCGAAGTTCCTCGATGATGGATAGCATCTCGTTGTCGTGAGCGTCATGACCGGCTCGGTGCGAAGCGTCGAGCAACCGTAGACGATCCACCAGCTCGTTGGGATCGTCCCAGTGCACGTAATCGATCGCGTTGTCGTTCAACGTCATAGCGCGAGGTAATCCTTCTCCAGATTTGGACTCGATCGATAGTAACGGTGCGATTATATATTTGTACTTGTATCCTCTGTTGCCCTTTATTCGACCATGCGCATCGTAATTGTACCTGTGCGCGTTCGTCGTCAGCAGTATGCTCTTGTACTTTTGCGCATCTTGCTCCGTATAGACGGCATCATCGGGCAATTTCTTGAATATCAGCTCGTAAAGACCGGGTGTACCGACGTATCGCACGCCATCGATAATTATGTTGTCATCGTTATCTACATCAATGTGTTTATTACCGAGCATCATTCCATCGCTGCTCAGACGAACACCGTACACGTTATCTAAACCGCTCTTTCGATCGTCGTTCAGAACGGCTTCGATGTACTTTTGACTCAGCGGTCCCAAGTTATTGCGCAACGTTTCTTGGTCCTCCTCCGACGTTTGCAACTGCTTTCGAATGGTCGTCACCAGCGAATTATCCGTGTCTCGAAAACATTCTCGTTGCTCGCGAGCAATTCGGGTGATTGTACCACTGTTGTCGTCGCGGTTGGTGTTGTCGTCGATATCGGTGATATGTCCAGCGGAGGCTCAAATCGAAAGGTTTTATACGGTGTCGATGCGGCGCGATCCGACACTCGTTTCCTCTTTGTCTTCGCATCCTCCTCACGCTTCTGGACGGTTAACGTTTCATCGTCGTCACGCGGTTCTTTCTTTATCACGCGCGTGTCAGAATTTTCAACAATCTTTTGCAGAGGCTCAATAATTGGTTTGAAGCGTGTCTTCACCGCAATATCGTCTTCGATCCTACCGGTCTTCAAGGCTCGATGTTTCTTGCGGATCGATTCACTCGTCTTCTCAATCTTCCTCGCGATCTTCTCACGCTCACGAGTATCGTTGCTCTCAGCCATGTTTTACCTCGACAAGGTACCGGCGACGACTGATCGTTTTACGGTATCGCGAACATGTTAAATCCTTTTCGATATCGTCCATTCGTGAGCGAACTGTCCTTGTCTATCACTACGAATCCGTACTCGGGCTGCCAACAATCGTGACAAAACGCGCTGAAATCCCTGTACGACATGTCGGTATTCACGTGATCGTTGTAAACATGTTTCAAATTGGTCCCATCCTGTTTGAACAGGATCAGCAAGTTCGCGTTATCGCGTATAAGATGTTTGGGTATTCTCGCATACGTCTGACAGAGATAGAAACAGTCGACATTCGAGTGCCTACCCATCGAGAAGTATTCTCTCACAGTATCTTGCTTGTCGCACGCGACGTCATCGAAAACAAAAATCGAGTTTGGTAGCGCCTCGCTCGGTGGAATGACGTCACTGTTATTGGAGAACGTAAAATAGCCTATTTCGTCGATCGATGTCAACAGTTTCTCCAGATATCGATACTTTGGCTGCTGCAGTGACTTCGAGTACACGTATACGTTCTCGAAACGCACACCGTGTGGACTTTCCAGCAAGCTTATCAGAACGTTGGTTTTACCGCAATTCGAGGGGCCGCAGATGATCGCGCGTATAGTGGTCGGTAGCATTGCACCGTGTTTGCGTTTCTTCGCGTTGTTTCCCATCACCAGCAGTTTGTTGTCACAGTTCGTGACACGTATCGTCAGCGGCTGTCGCACGAATTTCATTTCTCTCTGCGCTTCCGAGTAGAAAGGACGCACCTATTTATAACCGCGCGGAACCGCAAATCGCTCAGAAATGTTTCTGCTTCTGTCGGATAACAGTGATATATACGGTTTAACAGCCAAACAGTTGGAGTATGTGCCGAAGATCGTTCTGTTACAACAGTTTTACGATCACATAGATTATGTGTGGGATAAACTTCCGGAGCATATCAAAGCAGATCCGGAAATTCAGCAGTACCGTCATTGCCTGGAGCATTACAATCTACCGTCTCAGCGAACGCACATCGACGGTCCGCCGCCGCTGATCAAGGATTGCGACGAATGTCATCGGCGACGTCTAGCGTAAAAGTTGGCGGCAGTCTCCTCAATCGCGCGATAAACGCGCTTCCCTTCGAACTACACATCCCAGGCTATCAGTTTTGTGGTCCGGGAACTCATTTGGAGAAACGTTTGGCGAGAGGTGATCGAGGCATAAATCCACTGGACGCGGCGTGTCGCGAGCACGACATAGCGTATTCTCGGAGCAATAGTCTCATCGAGAGACACGCGGCTGACAGAGTACTCGCCGAGAAAGCGCGAAAACGCATCGTCGCGGGAGATTCCTCGCTGGGCGAGAGAGCTGCCGCCACGGTTGTCTGGGCGGCGATGAAAGCCAAGACGAAGATCGGTATGGGTATGAAGAAGAAGACGAAGAATATGAAGAAAAAACGGGTACTTCCGATAGCGAAACGCGGAGGTGTACTACCAATTCTACCGATGTTGGGTGCACTCGGATCCTTGATCGGTGGAGCTGCCGGTGTGGCAAAAGCGGTGAACGACAGCAAAGCCACGCGACGTCAACTCGAGGAGCTGCAACGTCACAACCGCGCGATGGAAGGTCGTGGACTCTATCTCGCTCCGTACAAATACGGACGGGGACTGTATCTCGGCCCGTACAAGCGCGGACAAGGTGTTGTAAAGAGGAAAAAAAAAACGTCCAGGAGGCGTTAGAAATGCCCGCGGGTGCGACAACGAACATGCAATTGGATCTACTGGCAAGACATATGCGCATACCATACTTTAGAGGCGTTTTCATGCGCGACACATTACCAACAGGCGGTGCACGTCGAAACGAGAGTGGTATCGTGAATCTGGACGACGCGACAGGTCCCGGTACTCATTGGGTGGCATATGCTAAGAGGAGAGAACGCGTTATATATTTCGACAGTTTTGGCAATCTTCGACCTCCTAGAGAACTAGTGCGTTATTTCGGGAACAGTGTGATAGAGTACAATCACACACCCTATCAAACCTACGATCAGAACATCTGCGGTCAGATGTGTCTACAGTTTCTCCGAACGTGTGAATTTAAAGCCTGACGAGCGACTGTGAGGACTCAGTGTTAGTCGAGCGGTTTTTCCATCATGTCGTTGACGCTCACGCTGAGCGGCCGGAGCAGCGTCCTCGCGGTAAACTACTCTCCAGCCATAGATTTGAGTGACGATGACTACGAGCTCGGTCTGATGGACTTTGAGACCTACCATACGATAGCGAACGTGAATGCCTCGAACAATAAATTTTACTTTGGCAATGACGACGCTGAAATTACAATTCCCGAGGGATCGTACGAACTGCAAGACATTAACGAGTTTTTGAAACGCGCATTTAAACGTAAAGTAGAAAAGAAACAAATCGACGATGACGAGATCGGAGAGTACCCGATAGCGCTGCGCGCTAATTACAATACGATGAGGAGCGAGATTAAATGCGACTACAGAGTGAACTTTAGTAAGCCCAACAACATAGGATCGCTGCTGGGATTCGCGTCGAATCGCGTATTGCAACCGCGAAAATGGCACACATCGGACATGCCGATCAACATTATGAATGTGAATATTATCCGCATAGAGTGCAACGTGACCGCGGGCGCGTACAGCAACAGCAAACGCGTGCACACGATACACGAATTTTCACCGAACGTGCCACCAGGATATAAGATATCGGAAAGGCCGTCGCAGATCATTTACCTGCCAGTCATCGTACGGAGCATTACGGATCTGACGATACGCGTCGCCGACCAGCACGGACGATTGCTCGACTTTCGAGGAGAGGAGATTACCGTCAGATTGCACGTGCGAAAGTGTCGACGTTATCGCGAACGTATGTGAGATGCTTGTGTTGAACGGCTCGAGGCACGCGAGAGATAAAGTCACAACAGCTCTCGATAATATCAGATCATCCGAGGGAAAGAAACTCAGCGCGTCGAACGTTGCATTTTTAAAATCTTTGGGATTCGCGGTACGAAACATCTAACGATGACGGACATTCTCAACATCGGGGACGAGCCGGTCTTCGACGATCGCATCATCAAGCTCGAGACTCACACGTACAATCCGTACGCTAATACGACGTTTGGACACAGCGACGAGATAAGAATACCCATACAACAACAGGATCTATACACGTTGCCGTACGAAAGTTTTCTATACATCGAGGGAAAACTAACGATAAAGAATGAAATCGCGGGATCTACTGTCGTACTGGCGCACAACTGCGTCGCGTTCATGTTCGACGAGATTCGATACGAACTCGACGGTGTGGAGATTGATCGCAACAGAAACGTTGGAATAACCAGCTTGCTCAAGAACTATGTAACGGTATCGTCCGATAAAAGCGTGATTCTGAGGAACGCCGGCTGGGATACACAGAGTAGCGCGGAAGGATACTTTAATTTCTGCGTACCGCTCTACATGATACTGGGATTTTGCGAGGATTACAGACGCGTGGTTATCAACGCTTATCAACGCTCGTCACGAGTTGATTATGATTCGAGCTCGCAACGATAACAATTGCCTGGTGGGAAATTCGGCGATGAATCCCGAGATCGAATTATTCAAGATACAATGGCGAATGCCGCACGTGTTACTGAACGAGATAAATAAGCTGTCGATGCTGCGTGCCTTGGAAAGCGGACGATACATCAGCATGGCTTTTCGCTCGTGGGATCTGTACGAGTTTCCGCTACTGCAGAGCACAACAAAGCATTCGTGGGCCATCAAGACCGCTTCGCAGCTCGAGAAACCACGATACGTTATCTTCGCTCTGCAGACAGCTCGGAAGAATGTCATGTCCGAGGATGCGAGCCGATTCGACGACTGTAAATTGAGCAACGTGAAACTCTACCTGAACTCTGAGTATTATCCGTATGATGACATGAATCTGGATTTCGATAAGAAGAAATGGGCGATTCTGTACGACATGTACGCGCGTTTCTGCAAAGGCTACTACGGATACGATTATCTCGAACCGAGTCTCACTGTCACAACATTCAAACGTTTCGGTCCGTTCGTGATTATCGACTGTTCTCGACAAAACGAGTCGGTCAAGAGCGCAACCGTGGATGTGAGATTGGAATTCGAGTGTAAGGAGAACGTACCGGCGAATACTACCGCCTATTGCCTCATCATACACGATCGCGTGGTTCAGTACAACCCATTGACCAACATTGTTCGCAAAATCACCTAAATGCGACGTTGGAGAGGGGGAGCGGTATAAAAATCTACGATATTCCGCGATCCTCCCACAGTTCGCTCCTCGACATGTCAGCGTCAACCATGTCCGCGCCAACGTACGTGGATTTGAAAGGTTACGTCGTGGATCTGCGTAATGGACGCACCGTTGGTGAAATATACTTCCCAATTTTTCATCGCGGTGAAGACATAATAAATCTGAAAGGTTACGTCGTGGATCTGCATGGACGCACCGTCGGCGAAATAAACTACTCAATTTTTGATCGCGGGGAAGATGTGATCGATAACTCAATCGAATCACCCGTAGATCAAAATCATGCAACGTTGGAGAGGGGAGCGGTATAAAATCTACGGCATTCCACGATCCTCCCGCAGTCCGCTCCTCGACATGCCAGCGTTAACCATGTCCACGCCAACGTTCGTGGATCTACAAGGTTATGTCGTCGGCAGAAACTCCTTCGTCGTGAAGGAGTTTGCCGCTCTCAGAGAGGGATTTATTCTCACTCATTATATCTTTGGAAGCTCCGAGCCATGGTATTTTCTCAGCAAGGCGGATAGAAAACACGTATCCTGGTTGGAGGCTAAACATCATGGATTGCATTGGCGTGATGAGCACGGAACGATTCCGTACTTCACGGCTAGAGACATGATTACAAAGGCGTTGCGGGATGTGACGGAGAGCGAAAATTCACCCATCGTATACGTAAAGGGACTCGAGAAACGAGAATGGCTGCGGGATTTGCTCCTGGACGATGCGAGAGACGATATCTACATCGAGAGCCTCGACGTGCACTACGAAGACGTGGAATCGCTGAAAAATATGGACGCTACACATACTTTGCGTTGTCATAAACATGTATCCAATTGTGCCATGCAAAATGTATTCAAACTATTTAATTGGTGGCATCACCATAAAAAATAAACGCATACTATTTACGCATATATCGTCATTTTTTAATCCTTCCCCATTTCGAAACAATATTTACTTCATATTGACATTATTTTACGTTTCTCGACGTTTGTCAGATGTATGTTATTAACCACTTGACGTTTCTCAATGTATGTCAGATGTATGTTATTAACCACTTGATGTATGTTAGATGTTTGTTTAATAACTACTTGATGTATACTAGTTGTATGTTAGTTGTATGTTAGACGTTTTGTTATTAACCACTTGATGTATGTTAGATGTTCGTTTAATAACCACTTGATGTATGTCGATGTATGTTAGATGTATGTAAGATGTTTCTCGACGTTTCTTTCAACGTCTTTTCGGGTTTCGACACGTTTCGATAAACATTTCCCCCTCTCAAAAAAAAGGTGATTCATGTATGTGCGCAGTTATCCCCTCTCCTCTAATCTTAACAGGTTTCGACAAGTTTCCATAAACATTTCCCCCTCTCCTCTTAAAAAAAAGGGTGAATCACATCAATTAGTTTCACGCGATCAGTATTGCATCGACCGCTCGTACGAAACGAACCTCTTCATCGTGAGAAAAATGTACGCCGCTGAAGGGAGCAGTGTGAAACGTATGAATTATTACGTGCCGCTTCAGCATGAGGAAATTCCGTCGCAAGAAAATAAGAAGAAAAAGTGTAACGAGTAAGTAAAAAGTTTCCTATTTATATATATATGTATTTATTTTTATATATTTTATAAAACCTTTCTCTTTAGAAGTCGATCTTTCGACGAAAAAAGAGCGGTCAATTGGATACAGCGCATACTCAGCAGACGATATGCACTGACGGCAACGGGATACAAGTATCTTGAAATTGGAATCAACGTGGGTTCGCAGAGTTACGTGGAGATTGCCATAGGAGATCATCGTGGAAACGAACTGATATTGTCTCTCGAAACGTGGAAGGGACTCTACGAGCAACGATGGAATATTCAAAATTTACTTTGGAACAGCCGTAAAGACGCCGTTATAAACGCTGGACCGCTAACGATCCGCGCTTCCGCGATCAACGGTACTAAAATCGTACGTCTCGAATCATCGAACGTATGTTTGTCGATGACTGAATCGACGTTGATGTTTATGTTTACCTTGGATCCGTGCATCGATTTAACGTTCGAATCATTATCGAACATAATCGAGACGGTTGACGCCAAATTTACACAGTTTTCGCACATCGCTTCTTCGTTAACGGATACCAACGAGATATCGAACGCGATCCGCGCCAGCGATGCTTTCGAGAAGGATCATCTCGTCGATTGCGAGCTGTTGGCTCTAATTTTTAGTATGTAAGAGAAAAGAATATGTAAGAACAAATAATAAAATAAAAGATTAAATCTAATTCATGATGTGATTATTTTCTCGCTCCGTTTCCTTTGTCATACGTTCCATTTCATCTATCGCTCGTAGTAGTTCGCGTCATCTTGCGGTACGTGCGGAGCGTGCGCGGTCGTCTTAGTAGTAGCTCGCGCCATCTTGCGGAGCAACTCGCTTCGATGATGAAAATCTCTTCACGCACGTATGCGTAATACCCCCTTTTATTCACATACGCATGCACACACTTACACGCTCACACGCATGCACTCGCTCACACGCATGCACACATTCACACGCGTGCACTCGCTCACACGCATGCACACATTCACACGCGTGCACTCGCTCACACGCATGCACGCATGCAAACATGCACTCGTTCACACGCATGCACACATGCAAACATGCACTCGCTCACACGCATGTACACATTCACATACATGCACACATTTACATACATGCACACATTCATATACATGCTCATACGCAAGCACACATGAATAAATATAACAGTTTTACATTTAAATACATTTTTATTTTTCACACTTTTACATATTTTTGACTTTTTTAACACTTTTGACACTTTTTTAAATAATTTAGCTGAACTGATTAGACAAATATTCATAGCATTTCCACGGCATTTCCGGCATTGAACTTGCGTCTTCAAGTTCCTCAAGATGTTCCTCACTCTGTAACAAAAAAAATTTATTATTTATTTATTTATTTATTTATTTATTTATTTATTATTTATCTTATTTTATTAATAAATTGTACCTTAGGGAGGGGGGAGAATTCCCACAACTCTTCTTCCCGAACGAAAGAATGTCACTACAATGTCGCCAACAGCATTTCTTCCCCGCCTGTAAATAATAAGAAAAATTGTTAAATAATTGTTAAATAATTGTTAATTACTTGTTAATTAATAATAAGGAAGAAATATTATTGATATAATAATAATACTTACATTAATTGGGAAGAAGATTGTGGGAGGACTCCCACGACGTTTTTCCCCGTGATGGCTGAGAACGTTCTTATCAGACGTCTCCCGTGTTTCCTTAACCACTTTTCTCTGTGGTGTTGATGAATGCTATAATAAAATATGCAATGTTTTTTATGTTCTTCCATACGGCTCGAAATAACTTCGCGCTCACATATGCACATCATCTTGTCAAAAACGTTTGAACGGGAGAAACGTTCGAAAAGGACTGAAGAAAGAGACAGGTTGGAGATGGTGCAGTTATTTTATCAACGATTTATTTTTGATAGCGGCTAACTTTGTTTAGCCGGCGCTTGATATCTAGTATAAACATGCTCGCTAACATTCGCTCGCTCTTACTATTCTCGCTTTCAAATTAATTATGATAAATTAATTATAATAATGATAAATTAATTAAAAAAATATATTTTTTATTCTTTTCATAATTTTACAATTGATTAAGATATATAAGGAGTAGATTGCGTTCGGTAACGCTAGGTTGTGCGGTCGATAATCCCGAGCGCGGGGGGGATCGATAGAGGCCTGACGGTGCAGCGTCCCGACGGTACAGCTTCCGGGAGCACGGAGGATCGATACGATAGGGGCCTGACGGTGCAGCGGCCCGACGGTACAGCTTCCGGGAGATCGATACGATAGGAGCCTGACGGTGCAGCGGCCCGACGATACAGCTTCCGGAAGCACAGGGGGATCGATATGATAGGGCCCGACGGTGCAGCGGCCCGACGATACACCTTCCGATGGTGTGGTTTACAGCTGTGGCTCATATTCTAATAACAGAGAATAAAATACTTAAATTTTGTTAATATTGAACATACATCTATAAATAAAAACAAATATACCTTATTACTTTGACAACGTCGTCGATAATGTCGACGATGACGATGTCGATGATGGTGAATTCGGAGGAGTCAGAGGACGATATCCTTGACGCTCGATCGATTTTCGATGAACATAATCTTGAATTCCTTCCTTCTTTCGCTGAACGAAATCTTGAATTCTTTCTTTCTGTTGTGTGAAGAGGTTCGTTGATACATCTCGCATTCTTTCCCATGGTCGTGACGTTGATGACGATGGCGCTGAATTCGGTGGAGTCAGAGGACGATATCCTTGACGCTCGACCGATTTTCGGTGAACATAATCTTCAATTCCTTCTTTCTTTCGTTGAACAAAATCCTTTATATTATCCATATTAACTCTCTTGCAACGAAAGAAGTTTTATCCCTCAGTCTGGATATTAAACTGACTAAAAATGTCATTGTCTGCACTTTATATTACCATTCAACGTGTGCATATTGGGCACATGTTGCATGGGAATATGGCATACACTCTACCTCTGCAATTGCTACATTGTAGGGAACCAATTGCACCGTGCGGCCCAATCTCATGTTGGCGAATAGCCCACATTGGTCCATCGGTAGAGTTTGCGAATTCGATTGCGCACGTCACACATGACACATAATTACCACTCATCCTATAGTAAGAATATATAACACAATATTTCATGCGATCGCTAAGCGCGTTTATTTGCGGTCCAGATAATAGTTTTTCAATTCTTTGTCCAGGATTCTCACTGTCGTCACTCATATCACTGCCACCGCCGCTATCAGTTGATAAAGGGTGATCATCTTCTTCCACATTCATCACCTCCTCCTCTTCCTCCTCCTCCTCCTCCTCGAAGTTATCGGTATCAGCATCTTCATCGTCGACGTCTATGATATCCATGACATCATCGTCGTCGACATCTACGATGTCCATCTCTTCATTATTTAGTTGACCAGCCATTTTTTTCACGTATCACAAAAACTGTCAGAGCCCTTACTGAGATCTCGCGCGCTTCCGGACCAATTTTATACCTTCATTTTTCTCTTTCTAACTAACACCGGTTATCATCATATATCTACTTTGATGCTTTGTGCATACAATTTACTAAACATTTAATTAAAAGAAAACATGGAAGTTAAAACGTGTTTCAAAGTCGCCGCTACTTATCAAAGGATTGCTTGCAGGTCCATGCAAGTCAGCCCCGATATCATAACATTAGCGGCCAGATATCGGCGCTCGAAAGGGGTAGAATCAGATATTTTGTTTCAGTCAGATTTGTTTAATCTTAGGGGTAGAATTATGTTTCAGAAAGTCTTCCGGGGTACGTTAGATATCTTATCGCGTCACAGCAGCCAGGTATCGGCGCTCAAAAGAATCACGTTTCGCAGATTTGTTTATTCTTAGGGGTAGAATTATGTTTCATAATCTTATCAAAAGTCTTCCTGGAAATTGGGGGTGAGGGGGTGAAGGTGCGACAATCGCCAGGGATTGTATTGCCGATAGCGGCTGGATCATGTATCGCTGGTTTTGATAACTCTAAAGTCTTCCTGGAAATTGGGGGTGAGGGGGTGCGACAAGGGTTGTATCGCCGATAGCGGCTGGATCATGTAGAATTATGTTTCAGTCATATCAAAAGTCTTCCTGGAAATTGGGGGTGAGGGGGGGGTGCGACAAGGGTTGTATCGCCGATAGCGGCTGGATCATGTATCGCCGGTTTTGATGACCGAGCAACCCCTTCCCGCGTGACGTCATACCCCCTCGCCCGCAGAATACACCCTCGCCCCGCTCCCCCCTCGGAGGACCTGGCTTAGAACCGGCCTAGTATAGCTACTGACCCTGTTGCCAGGATCTGATGCCAGAAAAGCAACAGATTTCAAACAGACTCTGTAATATCTGATAATGTTAGAAAACTGCTGCCGGAAATCTGACAAAATCTGTTGAATTGTCAAGTCCTGTCAGCAGGATCTGCTCAATTTCTGCTATCAGTTTGTTGACATAGGATGTCAACAAATTTTGTCAACAGAATGTTAGCAGAATGGAACCTCAGATGAGCTCAGTCTGCTAACATTTCTGATTAAATCTGTTGCTAGTCTGCTGATATTCTGCCAACATTTTGCTGACTGGGATAGAACTCTTCTTTCATTGTAACAATTTTTTTCTCATGAGTTTTTCGTATATCTGCCATTTCTTTTTCTTGTTCCATTATGCATTTAATTCTTTCGATTTTTACATCGTCTTCACTAACAAAAATGTGTGTAGTTTTTTTCCTTTTATCAGTTTTAGTGCTCGTGTATTATCAGTATTCCAATTTTCTTTTCTTTTCATAGAAAATGCTGAAAACACATATATTATATAACATATTATTCAACTAATTAAATAAGAAATAGTACATAAAGATATGACTATAACATTGATTATATTACCTTCATTACATCCATAGATATTTTGATTCTCCTTATTACTTGTATCTTTAGTTGCATTATCTGAAAATCATCAATATTTAATCTGTTTTAAACACGTTCAATATATGTTTTATATATAAGGCGTGTTTAAAAAACAATGTTGGTTTTCAAACATATACGCATACATACATGCATGCGTACATGTTGCGCGCGCGCGATTGTTAGTGAAGACGATGTAAAAATTGAAAGAATTAAGTGCATAATGGAACAAGAAAAAGAAATGGCAGATATACGAAAAACTCATGAGAAAAAATCGTTATAATAAAAGAAGAGTTCTATGCTAAATTACATACTCTAGAAATCCGAGCAGCTCTTGCAAAAGCTGAACTTGCAGAGCTGCAGTTGCAAAAAGAGAAAGAAAATATGAAAGCATTGATATAAAAGTTTCTAGCAATAACGATTAACTAACTAACTAAAAAATTATAGCACAAAGCATTTTATTTTTATTTATTTTTATTTTAGTAAAAAAAAACAGTAATTTTATTTAAAGTATATATTTTATTTTTCCAATATTATTAAGTTTTATGTGCGTGCGTGCGTGCGTGCGTGCGTGCGTGCGTGCGTGCGTGCGTGTGTGCGTGTGTGTGTGTGTGTGTGTGTACTGTAATATGTGTTTTAGTTTTAATTTAATTTTAATTTTACATACTTTTATTTATTTCATAGATTACTTCAGTCTTCTTAGTCATTAATTCTTCATTATTATTTTCATATAAAATGGATATATTATCATTCTGTAAAACATTTATAACTTGTTCTTCATTTTCTGAAATAATAAAAAAATCATACATCCATCACATATATGTATAAAATATTTTACAGTTATATTAAGTAATTTCGGCCGCCTTTGTGACGCAGGTTAAAATAATCCGGACCAAAATAATCTGTGGATTGATTGGCCAAATCATATTCATATGCTTTTAATTTGTTCTTTATCTATCTATGTATAGGGAATGATTGTAGTACGGTATTGAACAAAGAACTAATCAAAAGGCAAGGAATTTGATTTAGTCAATTACGACCGACAAATCATTTTGATTCAGATTATTTTAACTTGCATCGCGAAAGCAGCCCTGTAGCATATTAATCAAATGGAAGACTATTTACCATTAATTTCATTTCCTGACATATTTGATAAAAACAGAACAGGAGCTGTTTCCATCAAATACGGTGTTATTAGAGCTACATCAGAGTCAATATCTGTTTCTGAAATTGGTGGGCCGCCACCAGTAACTAGCCGAGCTTATTTCTCTTTCGTTAGTACTTCTCGTTGATTTTGTTTTAAATTTGCCCATAATTTCTTTAATTGCTGAACTGCACGCTGTATGCAAAAGTAAAACGTATGTCAAAATCTAATCTAACCTATCTCTGTACTCTACATATACATAATAAATATATATATATATATGTATATATATATATGTATATATATATATATATATATATATATATATATATATATATACATATATATATAATGTAAAATAATCTTTTAATATTATATTTACCTCTTGCAAAATCATTGTACAATCATTGTATCGTTTGTAAATTTCGGTCCATGCTACTTCTTTGTCGCGAAGTGTCGAGGTATCACTTTTTTTATCTCTATTATGTGCTTAAAATCTTTTAGTATTTCTAGAAAAATTTTTTTTCAACTGCGCTGTAATGTTTGGATTTTGACATTTTTATTTTATATATATTTTTATACAATAATATAACTTTACAGGAATTATTTTTTAATTTATAGGAAAATAATACTGAACATAAATCGTTTCACTATAAACGTTTCATTATAAACAACGGACGTACTAATAGCACCGCGCTTTTTATTGATTTGGTCTAACAGAAATATGCGGAAATAGCCGAATGATGAATAAGTATGCTCTTAAGCACGTCTTGGAGAAGAAAATCTCAAATTGAATAAGAATTTCTCAGTCAGGAGCTTCTTCCATAAGTTTATCTTAAGCCACATCTATGAATCATATTAAACTTAAGACAGTCTTGATTGAATAAGACAGTCTTGATCAATAATCTTCAGTCTTGATCAATAATCTTCAGTCTTGATCAATAATCAATTAATCTTAAGTACTGTCTTGAGTTTGGTCTATGAATACCGGCCTATGATTTTGTATCAATATCTGTACTACTTATATTTTCATAGTTATAATAAGTGTACTTCATCACTGTACAAATAAATTGAGTAATATTTAATATATTTTCTTTTTCCGTTGTATTTCCGTTTATCTTCAATAAAATGTTTAAATTATAACATGTTGATTTGATTTGTTATTTAGCATAATATAAATCTAATAATAATAAGACTCATACTATTCAAATTTTTTTAGTGCTGATGAATGTTACTTTTCCCGCGCTGATAATATTTCGAGTATTACTTTAACTTAAAATATAATATACTTATACTTTAATTGCACTGTTGAGTACTAGTGCTTTTAACATACACTGTATATACTGCGCAGAGTATTCTGACCATTCTTTAATATTCATAAGTATTGACATACTACTACTCCCAATACTACGAGTACTGATCATTTTGTACTGAGTACTGATTGCTAGTACCATTTTTTGGTTAGGGGTATACAACGTTAGAAAATTACATAACCATTATTGACATAAAGACAATATTTTATGTCTTAATGAATAACTGAAAATATACTTTATTAAATATCATTTATTTGCTCATAACCTATGAATATTGATCATAAACATGTAAATATCCACATAGCACGTAATGTTACAGAAATATTGCAGCAATATTGCAATATATTAGAAATATTACATATTACGATAAAATGTTACAGAAATATTATTAACATATTACACGTTTATAAATAACATTGAAATATTAGGGTTACATTGTAGCAATATATCATACTTTAAGAAGCAAGATAACATTAAGAGGATGCTGGATACCGACATTACAGCTCATTTCGTAATGAGCAAGAAATCATCGAATTGGCTTTACGGATTAAAAAAAGTCTTTGACACGTATAAAGTACGAACGAAAACGTGGTGTGTTGTGCCCAATTGAAGACCGAAAAAGGCATAAAATTACCCAGTAAACAATTTGTCAGCAAATTGTAACTAAATTGACACCAAATACATGCAAAACTTTTCGACAAATTCCATACGATCTGTGTCCGCAATAGTCTTGTGATTTGCTAGCAAAGCTTGTGTACATGACTTGACACCAAATTGACGTCAAATATCGAGCAAAACTGGGCAGCAAAAGTTCAACGGCAAATTTGCGCCATATTGTGAACAAGGCTTGCCAACAAAAGCTTGACAGCAATTTTGTGCCAAATTGCGAGCAAACCTTGACAAAAGAACTTGACGCCAAATTGACACTAAATTCTGAGCAAAGCTTGATGACACAGCTTGATGACACAAAAGAACTTGACGCCAAATTGCAGCAAGCCTTGTAGCCATCCCACACGGCATGTAATATTTGTGAAACATTGTTTTAATATTTTATTTGAAATATTACACATTGCTCTAATATTACAGAAATATTTCATTTAGGCAAAATTTCTACAATGTTTCAATGTCCGCGATTATTTCAAATCTAATCTTGCAAAAAGATTTCAACAATATTGCAAAAATATTACTGAAATATTCTGAATCATCTATACGTTTCAAAAACATTGCAGAAATAGTACATAAACATTTCCGGTTCAATTCAATCAAGCGATTTTTATTAAATAATAATATAACAGTTTATTATATTAGATATTTTACAATTAATGTCGCAAAAAATATTTTTATGTCCGAGAAATTGTAGATACAAACGAAGGCTCAGGAGCTCGTTTGCTATAAAAAAAGTGGTTACGTCTATACAGCACTGAGCTGCAGAAAAGTCTAAAAATTACGCTGGGGATCCCCTTCTTATAGAAACTGTGGATGATTTTCACATACGAGAAAGATTCGCCGCCTAGCGGCGGCGCCTCGTACTACGCTTGCCACATTTACTTTTATAATATTTCAAAGTTATTTCTAAAATATTGTATTTGCCATATTTCTTTTATTATATTGCAGAAACATAAAAACATAAAGCAAATTTTTTTTATCGTTCTAAAAGATTTCAGAAATATTGCGTTTACAATATTATAAAAACATAATGCAAGTATATTTCCGAAACATTTCTGATGGAAAATTACAATTAAAATGTTAATGAAATATTTCCGTATCGTTTCCAAATATTACACCATTTCAACAATATTACATGCTGTGTGGGTCGGTATTTGGCGTCAATTTGTCCTCAAGCTTTGTCACCAAAACTTGTTCAATATTTGGCATCAATTTGTCGTTAGGTTTTGTCAACAAATTTCGGCAGCAATTTGATGCCAATTTGTTATCAGGTACTACTAAGCTTTGCTCGATATTTGGCGTCAATTGTGTACGCATGTTTTGCTACGTATTTGCTAACAATTTATCGACAACATTTGATAAAACAAAGTTTGATGCAAATTTGTACCATTTCTGAAACCCAAATTTGTAGCAAGTACGTGGCATTATTTGTTCAAACAGATGTGGTTATTTGGGTAAATAATTATATTAATTATCTATTGTGAACAGTACTTTTTGCACTCTTGAGCTGTCAACACACAGAAACATTCACCCATATAAAGGTTATATTAGGTTAGACACATAAACCGAGGCACAGCACCCCACGGACAGGAATATATAATAACGAACACTGTGGTAGCAATAAAGGTACGAACAAATCTATAATAAGAGAGATTTTTTTACCAACTCATTTTATTCATTATAGGTTAAATTTAAGGTAAAGAAGAGCGAATATTTTTAATTTTTTGTTTTTGATGTGAAGTAGATAATCGCGTGGTTCATTTTTGCTCGTACTTTAATCCTGCAAAAGGATTTTGTATTCTGTAAAGCCAATTTGATAATTTATAATATTATATCTTAGAACTCCACCTACATTATCGATCTTGATCAAATTCGAGCGTCAGTCCAGCATCCCCTTAAATGTTTTAATATTTTATTGATGTTCAGAGACTCATGTTAATCAAGTGAGTTAGCCCGAATCTACAATACATGTAGTAAGCTTGAAGCAGTAAGAAATATATATTTTTTATAAATATATTTATTGTTTATTATTTTATAAATATATAAAAAATATATAAATATATATTAAAAAATCGTAACATTAAAAAATCATACATATATACGTACATATAATTAAATTTCACAAAACAAAACGTTATTAAAATCAGTTTATTATACATATAGTTTTTAAATGATACAATAGTATATAGTATTGGCAAAATAATGAACTTATCTTGATATGGAATTTTGTAAGCTTTTGCGCATATGTTTTCACACCCCTTACAGAAAAGTATTACTGTGCAATAATAAATTGGCTAGTAATAAATCACTATTATTTAGTAATTTTATTATTGTGTAAGTAATAAAAAGCAATACTAATTAATTACTGGCCAATTCATTACTGAACAGTAATACTTTTCTGTTAGGGACAGCCATAATTCTACATATTTGTTTTATTTAACTATAATTATTCCAAAATGTTGTGATTCACATGGCATAGTAAATAAATTTTTATTAAATAATCTTTTTAAAACAATTATAACGATATATTACATATATTAATAATAAATATAGAATTTAATAAATACAAAATTGATGACAGTTTGGAAGCGTTTTATATTAATAAACTTGCAATAAAAAAATTTTAATTGCGTTTCAATTTGAAAAAACTGAAAAATATTTTATATATTTAACACAAAAATAATTTCTATCCTTCTTGCAAAATGATTACGTGTGTAAAATAACATTTCAACAAAACAATTTTTATTGTAATTAACCTCTGGAGGGCATACAGGGTCTATTTGACCAATCATGCTCATTCCGTAATGCTTCAAATATGAAGAAAGGGTAGAAATCGATTTTCTTTTATTGAATAATTTAGTTTGAACCTTCCGAAGAAGGGTAAAAAAATTTCATCGTTAGTTCTTTCTTAACAACTGTTTTACAAATATGTAAAGTGAGAGCACTGGGTCTATTTGACTCAGTGTGTCCAATGAGGTATATTTCAATCGAGAAGAAAAGTGTCTTTTTTCTTTAATTCGTGCGCAAATTGTTTTTTATTGTAGTAAGTACACATGCATTATTTAGTTCTTTATTGTATTTATTATTCATTTATTATTATTGTAATTAATTATTCATTTATTGTTTATAGCATATACATAAAATATATTTTATAAAAGTTGAAATTTTGTAACGCGCTGTAATATACTAACGAAAGAGGATATTGCTTGTTTTATTTCTCTTTCTTCTTGTTCGCTTTGATAAAACCCCATGTACAAAGACGACATCAAGTTTAGCAATTATATACTTTAATAAAAAAATTAATTGAATGTTTTCTTGAGTTACCGCAGCACCTTATGTCATATAAATGTTATCGAACTTGATTGAAGAGTAAGATGGTCTTATTGTCATCATTCATTTATTGTTAGATGTAAGAACAAAAATAAAATGTCCACAATATGAAAAACCAATGCACTCGTCACAGATGTCCGTTATGTATTGAATGCGCGTATGCAGAACATTAATTTTATTGAATTTTTACTTTAACTTGTTACATAACTTTTTTATAATATAATATAAGTTTTTTTATAATAACAAAGAAATTTTTCTATCACAAATCAAATTATTTCATTAAATTCTCTGCAAAGATTTGGTGATGAAAGAATTGTGCATCCACGCATTTTGTACTCTCAAATAATTATCCCTGATAACCAAATGTCAGCAGTCTGCTAGCAAATTGCCAGCAAACTCGAGCAGAACCTGACGGCAGTTTGCTATCAATTGCGTCCATATTAGGTTTGTGTTCTGCTGTCAACATGACCTGATGGGAAAATGTCAGCAGAAACCGAGCAAACTCTGCTGATGTAACTTGACGCTAGAATGTCAGCAGAAACGAAGCAGAGCCTGCTTTGACATGACCTAATGATAAACTGCCGCGAGAAATGAAGCAAAGCCTCATACGACCTAATGGCAGGTTGACTGCAAAAACGTGACAAATTTCTGATAAACCTGTATAATTGTTCAATATTATATAATATATTTAGAGAGCATTAAAAGAAATGGAATTCAAATTTACAATAATTATTGACATTCTGTTTAATGTCAATATATGCATATTGTAGTGGAATTGAAATCCATTTGTTTTAATGCTCTTTAAATAAATAACTAAATAAATAAATATCCCAATAAACATTAAGACATCCTATGTATGTCCTATGTACATACATATATGGATATTTCATATTCTATGTATATGTAAAGAATGTGAAAAGTATGTACAGCGCATATCATATGTATGTGAAATAATTACCACATGTATGTACATACATAGGATATCCGTAGTACATACATAGGTATATTCTAAAAATATGCGATGTATATTCATAGTATATACATAAGGTATATTTCAAGAATATGCAATGCACATTTATGGTATGTACATGGGGTATATCCCGAGGATGTACATTACACATTCGTGGCATATACATGAGATATACTCGAAAAATGTGCATTACACGTTCATTGTATGTACCTCCATACGTGTATCCCATACAGCACACAAATGTCCCAGACAGCACACAGATATTCGAAAAACAATCTATAAATATCCTTTAAGGATATTAAAAATATCCATAATATATCCTTTTTATGTCCATAAGATATGTAATGGACATCCATGGAACATCTGTTTATGAAAATGGTGGACGTAATCAAATTCCTGACATGTCCAGTAGATATCCGATGGATGTCAAATGGACATAAATTAACAATATCGGGCATATACCATACTTGGATTTTATATGGACGTGAAATGTACATGATAAAACGGCCAATAAGGATATTATTTCACATGTTGTACAATAAATCATTCAACCCAGTACACATAGTTATATATGAAAATATTGTTTAGAATAAGATATTTTTGCACATCTTATTCTTAAGTTTCAACTCTTATGTCGTTGGAACAGTTACAGTTTCAAAAGTTAATTCACTTGAGAAGTACACTTTAGGATTATTTATATATATTTCAAAGTGAATTTTACTTACGAGAAAATTTATGGTTTTATGCAACGCCTAGCGGTGTCGGTGAAACTTACGCGAGCATGTTTGTGTGTAATATGTTAAATAGGATATCATATGGATATATGTAAACATGTCCATTTTAAAATATCCTAAGAGTGTCCAAAAATGTACATCTTATGGATGTCTTATAAAGTCCCTGGACATTCCAACATGAAATGGACATAAAACGGATATCCATAGGATATCGTGTGCTGTCTGGGGTTGAAGCAACATCTTAGAAATATTGCGTTATAATAGTGCAATGTTACACCAACATTGTAAACTATGTGTTATTTTCAAAATGCATTTCATAAATTAGATGCCTTACTGAGGTTACATTCAACGCATTTACGCGAAGAAATATCGTGCTTTGAATAGTTAAAAGATGAACTTTAAGCTTATTTATATAGTGTCCGAAACGTACTTTACTTACGAGAAAACGAATAATCCTTGCGACTCCTAGTGGCGTGAGTCGAACTTATGCGAGTTTGTGGATATCTAACCTAACCAAGAAAGAGCGCTTTCTTGCAACGCAGTGACTTTTCTATAAAAGGATTTTATAAAAATTTTAAAATATTACTTATTTATTACACACATTGCTACATACATATATATCCATTAATGACTAATTTCAGCGTAATTCAAAATATATTATAAGAGATATTACAAGTATATTCTGAGGATATACAAGAAGTAATACTATACGAGATATTATAGGAATTTTTTCTGTAAATAATGTACATGATATATATTTATAGTATGAATACAAAATATTTGACTGATATCATGTGCTGTCTCGGTTATAATTTATTATTCAATGTTCTTTCAATATTGTAGTGACATAAAGAATCAATGTAAGAAAATCAACATAAATTTAACATTGAAAAAATATTGATATCTTAATACTCAACATTGCAACGTCTTAGCAACGAGTAGCAAATATTCATTATAAATTTAGCAAGAGAATGTGAAAATAAGAAACAAGAGACATCAAATAAAAAAATGAAAAAATTACAAATTACACGAGAAATGAACAAAAAGAAATAGACATCTTCATAATTCATTCATATTTTTTAAATGAATTTTAATTACATTTTTATTCTAATTAGTTAATTCTTAAATTCTTAGGAAAAGAAATGAAAAGATTTTAAAAATATATATCTTACATTTTTTCAGTATGTGTAATTACACCGACTATATATTTCCAGAATTCCAGAATTTCTTGATTTTCTTCGTCATCGCAGCTATTATCTGACGATGTACACTTTGGATGAGAGATTCTATAACATTTTCCTTTAATTTCGTTCAGATCAATATACAAAATTTTTCTACTTAATCTAAAACATTTATATATTCCAAGAGCCGAAGACAATATTCCTATATCATAAAAATCGCTAATCTGTAAAAATCTTTTTACTCCTAAACGATACAAGTTATTGTTATCCTTTGTAATTTCGCAAACGATACAAATAGATCCATCATGTAAGATACAGCAATTATCACGAATTTCTAAACTTAGCAATATTTTTTTAAATCGAATTTTTCGATATTGATGACAGTCAACATTGTTATTACACGGTTCAGAAACACGAATAGAAGAGTCTCCATTACTATAATTATTAGTTCCATGAATTTCTCTCTCTTTCATCCTATTAAAAAAATTGTTGTAAAGGAAGAGCCGGCTTTCTGCAGTATTTCCGAAAAATGGACATATTATTCTCATATGGAAAAGCTGAAAAACTATCCAAACTGCCAAAACATCTAACATCATCAACTAGATGGAGAAAGCCATGAACGTTATAAATGTTGAAAGTTGGATCATAAATGCTTCCACTTCGTTGGACAAATTTTTGTAATGCTAACTCTGCAAAGTTTAAAAGTTGCTTTGATGATGTTGAAGAGACCAAAATTCTAATAGCTGCATGTAAGAATAAAAAGTGTTTATATATTTGTTCTTCTAATATATCATATAATACAAGTGGTCCTACCTATAAAGCTATAAAGCAAAAACTGCTATATATATACTCAGTTGCTTTATATTTAGAACATGCATCCAAAGCTCTAATACGTCTTGAAAATTCAGAGGGACAATATTTTTTGCAGATATTCAATCTGGTTGATACAATAGAAATACATCTTCCTGACAATTTTGATAATCGTGAATATTTCCCAAGTATCCACGCAAATAAAAGTTTTCACATGACACCTAAGCATACGATATGCATGTATTCGAAAGGGACTTGTGATATCATATTCATTGATATCATTGACAACGGACTTGTACCTTCTTTATGATGGTCTTCATCTACACGTGTAATGTATTCTTCATCCGTCTGAGGAAGACAATTAATATTATTGAAAATGTAACGACCTTAGCAACGAATACCTGAAATTTTGCATTTCGAACAAAGTTGGACAGACATATGGCCACGATGATTTAGGATAAACGCTCGAGCTGGCGCATCTGCTATAAAACATCTTAATTAAAATGGATATTTTACGACCATGAAAATTAATTCCTCCGTTAGACATGATTATTTTAATATCAGCTACGAATTTTTCTAAGAATGTATTGTATTAGACGGCTTGTGAGCACCTTTATAAATTCCGATAACAATTGGCATTGTATGCTGTACGTTCACTATTTTGCATTGGATAGGCCAGAGATGAACGCTCCCTGATTTATCGAGACTGCATCCATCCGTATTGAAATCGAGCTTCAATTCATTACCTGTAATTACCTGTAAATGAAACTGTCGAAAGACTTTGAATAATTCCCTCTGTGAGATCAAAGTGAACATACTCTCCTGGTTCTATACTGGATACAATAATACGTGTACGTGGTGTATCTAAGAGAGTTCGAACATCGTTCGATAAATTAGAAAAGCAAGGATGTGTCCGAAGAAGAGACAAATTGTTACCTTGAACATGCGTTAGATTGCTATCTACAAAACAAGAAGCTAAATGATCTCGAAAAGATAATTCCATTGATGTTCCATTGAAAGATACAATATTTTCATCATGAATGGAAGAAGACAAATCATCATCTCGTATATCCATATTGTGCTCGTGATTGCAGGTATGATCATTACTAACATTATTTGTAGAAAAATCACATTCGGATATTGACGGATCAGCAATGTCTTGAATAGGACAAACATTTTCCGGCTCTTTAATGAGAGTATTATATCTTGAACAATTGTGTAAACATAATCTACTTCTAATTTCGGATACAACCCTTGTTTGTTGTCTTCGAGATAAAGTGTGTAGTGATTTTCGCGATATGGAATATTTTAAATTATTCGGTTTCATAGTTACTCTGTTCCTTTTGTGTACTGCTAATAACAAAATGTTTAGTTAAGAATCTTCACCGTTTAGCTTGAATTTCATAATATTCTTCGCTCTTCTCTTTGCTCATTTTACGACGATTGAACTGAGAATAAATATTATGAGGCAAACTGAAGGGAAAGTTCCGATCGATCGCCATTTATCGCCTATTGGTTCTAAGCACTGAGCCCTCAATGAGCGATCGTATACTTCTATATGCGCCCAATGAAAGCTCTGCTAAGAGCATCCGTACAAAAACGTTCAATGTGTTACGTTACCTTAAAAATAAACTTATGTCAACACATAATATCACCGCATAAAAAATCCTTTATATTATCGCAGATAAATAAAAAATAATCTATAAATGTACAGAAGCCTTTTGAGGGTGACATTCTATATTTATCGCATGTAGCGCTGTTAATATTAGGTGAAGTAAAAAGTTCTGAGCGTTGTTTGCTAGATGTCTTTAATGAGCTATATCTCACGATGTATACATCGCATCGGGTTATACTCTATGGCGATTTCAAGGTGACGTTACGCTTCAAAACAAGTTCGTTGTCAGTTTTGTGTTTGGTGAAGCCAGTTGTGTGTTATAACGTTCCAAAATGGAGGTAAAAAAAGAGAAAATTCGATACATTCTTCAGTACCACTACGACCAAGGTGAAAAGGCGGAGCAGGCGGCCAAAAAAATTTGTGCTGTTTATGGAACCAATACAGTATCGAATGCAACAGCAAAGCGGTGGTTCCAACGATTCCGTTCTGGTAATATGGACGTCGAAGATGAGGCACGCTCTGGTAGGCCAATCGTCGAAAATGTCGATAAAATCATGGAAATCGTCGAGTCGGACCGGCAGGTGAACACTTATTCCATTGCCCAGGAACTGAAGATTAGCCAGGAAACCGTTTGGAACCATTTGCATAAGGCTGGTCTCAAGAAGAAGCTCGATGTATAGGTACTACACGAATTGACGCAAAAGAACCTTTTGGACCGAATTGATGCCTGCGATTCTTTGCTGAAATGTAACGAAATCGACCCATTTTTGAAGCGAATGGTGACTGGCGATGAAAAATGGATCACATACGAGAACAACAGCCAAAAAAGATCGTGGTCCAATCGCGGTGAGCCGGCCCAAACGATCGCCAAGCCCGGATTAACTGCCAAGAAGGTTTTGTTGTGTGTTTGGTGGGATTGGAAGAGAATCATCCACTATGAGCTGCTCCCATCGGGCCAAACACTCAATTCGGACCTCTATCTGTCAACAACTGACCAGATTAAAGCAGGCGATCGATCAGAAGCGGCCAGAATTGGCCAATAGGAAGAGTGTTGTGTTCCATCAAAACAACGCCAGGCCGCACACATCTTTAACGACGCGTCAGAAGCTCCGAGAGCTTGGATGGAAGGTTTTATCGCACCCACCGTATAGTCCAGACCTGGCACCAAGCGGTTATCACCTTTTCAAGCATTTGTAAAATTTTTTTGATGGTATAACTGGCCTCAAGAGAGGCTTGTGAAAATGAGCTGGTCAAGTTTTTTACCAATAGGAACGAGGACTTCTTCAATCGCGGAATTATGAAATTGCCTTCAAAATGGACAAAAGTTATCGAACAAAACGGCGCATATTTGATCTAAATTAGATAATCCTAACTATGTTAAATTTATCGTCGAAATAAAGCGAAAAAACGCTCAGAACTTTTTACTTCACCTAATATAACATGAGACAAAAGAAACACTATAAAGAGAGAACGCGAGATTAACTATGGAGAGAAAGAGAGAGAGAGAAGGGGGAGGGAGAGGGAGAGGGGGAGATGAAGAGGGGAGAGGGGAGGGAGAGAGAGGGGGAGGGGGAGAGGGAAGGAAAGAAGGAAGGAGGGAGAGAGAAAGGGAGAGAGGAAGAGGGAGAGAGAGAGAGAGCACATATCTCAGCGCCGCGTAATGCCGTATCTACACTGAAGGATGATCGTACTTGTGGTTTACCTGAATACATAAGTGTAGATAGATAAGTGTAGGCGGGTAAAAATCATATCTAAGCTAGTCATAAAAAAGAGTAGTTAGGTGAGCCACTAGTAGGATCATCCTCCAGTGTAGACAGGGCATAACGGCAGTCACCCACGTAATGGGCCTGATTTGACTTGCGGTGTCCGTAAGGCGCCAAACGAAGTTTTTCAACATTTTCCGTATAAGATCGTCCGTAACAGATTTTTTGTGCGTTGACATAACTTTATTTTTAAGTTAATGTAACGTTATGGACGATCTTATGCAGAGGCTCTAAAGGCCGCGACACAGACTTTTGCATAACGCATAATACATAAGGAAATTAACCAATCAGAGTTCTTTACTTCCTGTCTGGAGAGAGAAATGGAGAATTTTGATTGGTTAATCTCCTTATACGTTATGTATTATGCGTTATGCAAAAGTCTGTGCTCCCCGTTTAAGTGTCAATCCAGACGAAATTGCATAAGTGCATAATCATATGCATAAGAGTATGGATTGGTCAATTTTCCTTATGCAAAAGTTTATGGACCAATCAATTCTCTTATGCATATGTTTATGTGTTATACAAGTTAGTCTTGATCGACTTTAATGCCTTTGCAAAATCGCGCATGCTATGAATAGGAAGAGGTTGAATTCTGTTTTCAAAAATTGATGTTATTTGTCGTCATTTTAACGTCAAAATGTCGTCAAAAGGTCTTTTTGACGTCAGAATGACGATAAATAGCGTCAGCTTGCTACATGACAGAAAAGAAAAAAACGTTTTTTTCCTCCTTAAAGAACTCCATTTCACAATCGACACTTTTTTGTGATCTCAATGGGAGCGTCCTAGATGCGCACAGAATAAATCGGACACAGCAGGTTGAATGAATCGGACACAGTGTCGATCGGACACAGTGCGATCGGACACAGTCTCGATCAAACACAGTCTCGATCGGACACAGTGTTGATCGGACACAGTGTCCACGATTCGACACCGCACGATTCGACACGCGTAAGGACCGTGCCAGGTGACTCCCGTCAACCAGGATGTTCGGGTCGCGAAAATCGCAACACAGAGATGCGCCACGAGAAACAACGGGTTCAGCGGCATCGGGGTACGCGTAGGGACCGTGCCAGGCGATTCTCGTCAACCGGGGTATCCAGATCACGAAGATCGCGACGTAGGAATCCGCCATGAGAACCAAAAGGTTCGGCAGCACCGGGGCACGCGTAGGGATCATGCTAGACGATTTCCGTCAACCGGGATGTCCGGGTAGCGAAGATCAAAACATAGAGGTGCGCCACAAGAACTAACGGGTTCGGTGGCACCGCGGCACGCGTAGGGACCGTGCCAGGCGACCCCCGTCAACCGTGGTGTCCAAGTCGCGAAGACTGCGACGTGGGGATCCGCCACGAGAACCAATGGGTTCGGCGGCAACGGGGCACGCGTAGAGACCGTGGCGATTCCCGTCAACCGGGGTATCCAGATCACGAAGATCGCGATGTAGGGATCCGCCACGAGAACCAAAAGGTTCGGCAGCACCGGGGCATGCGTAGGGACCATGCTAGACGATTTCCGTCAACCGGGACGTCCGGGTCGCGAAGATCACAACACAGAGGTGCGTGGGCGCAGGGGTGCAGAGGGCTTCGCCTTCCCCCTGCATCCCCGCGTAAAAATTATAACATAACTAGAGAGCCCCACATTCAAAAACGTAAAAATGAACAGCGTGGATTTAGTTTTGTATGAAAAACAGAAAAAAATTAAGTGCGGTGTCGAATCGTGCGATGTCGAATCGTGCGGTTGACGGGGGTCGCCTGGCATGGTCCCTACGCGTGCCCTGGTGCCGCCGAACCTGGTTCTTGTGGCGGATCCCTACGTCGCGATCTTTGCGACCTGGACACCTCGGTTGACGGGGATCGCCTGGCACGGTTTATATGCGTGCTCCGGTGCCACCGAACCCATTGGTTCTCGTGGCGCACCTCTGTGTCGTGATCTTCGCGACCCGGACATCCCGGTTGATGGGAATCATTAACCCTTACGCGTGTCGAATCGTAGACACTGTGTTCGATCGATACTGTGTCCGATCGACACTGTGTCCGATTCATTCAACCTGCTGTGTCCGATTTATTCTGTGCGCAACTGGAACTCACTCATCTCAATATGAACGAAAGGATATCTTGATTTTTGTACAAATTAATAAATAGTTCTCAATACTTTCTCATAATACTTTCAAAAAGTATGCATTAATTGTGTATTTATTTAAAAAAGTACAAGTTGAAAACTATTGAATTATTATAGAAAGATCGTTATTTCTATACTAACAACGTATGAAAAGAATACCTAATACAAAAAAAATCTTTTTACATGTATTAAAATTTACTTTTATTTTTTTGTGTTTAAATAGGTCATAAATGGATGAGAACTAAGGAGGCTTACAAGATAGCTCATTTTTTCACAAGTATAATCTCTCTTTTTGTTGTAATAAAATAAAATGTATTAATTATATAACATATAATTTTTAAGATATATCATTTTTATTACCTCATTTTTATTCTGTAAACCTATACAATTTTCTTTGGTTCAATATATATATATATATATATATATATGTATATATATATATATGTATATATATACATATGTATATACAGGGTGTATCAGACCACCTGTGCCAGCCGTTTAAATAACGTATAAATTTTTTTGATCAAAAATGCTGAAAGTTTTGATAAATAAATCGGGTATGCTCTATCGAATGATGATATTTTCAACTTCCGATACTGACCGGAAATAGGGTATTCAGATCGGAAGTTGAATTTTTCAAATGGAACATGATACTTTCTATTGCAGATTTGGATAAAAAAGAATAAGAAACTTTTGTTTCAAACATTTTTTCTGAAAACGCCTCCATTGACCTTGAAAAAATCTTGAAAGAATGCAATGTTAAGGTGAACTGTAACTGCTTTTGGCGTTACCTAAGACCAACGACGAAGATAAGTAACAGTTTTTTGGTCCCGTGTGTGCGTGCGTGCGTGCGTACATGCGTGCGCACATGTTTGTGTATGTATGTGGACTCGCAAATCCCAGAGGCTCGTCAATTTTGCGTTGTTTATTTAGACTCCAAATCGCCCTCCATACGGGGATGTAACGTGTAGTATGCATGCGTAGGGAGGGTGTATCACAACCACTCTTGCTAGCCTTTTGTCCCGTGGTTACGTGTTACGCGGGAAATACATGCCATGGGATGTCAGTCTTACTGTTAATACTCTGAAATTAGGAAACAGTTGCGACAATAAATCAAGGCAAGCATTTTGTGCTTGCTTATAAACAGAGAAATTGAGAAATTGCGATGTTGCAAGGAAATCGTAAATAATAATGTATTTCCCGTAACATGTAACCACGTAACCAATCAGAAGCGTTACTCGATAAATAAATAATATAAAACGTTACATGCACTTATAAATACTATTATTTACGATTTCCTTGCAACATCGCAATTTCTCGGGATAAAAGGCTGGCAAAAGTGGTTGTGATACACCCTCCCTATGCATGCATACTACACATTACGTCCCTGTATGGAGAGCGATTTGGAGTCTAAATAAATAACGTGAAACTGACGCCTTTGGGATCCGCGACTCCATATACATACACAAATATGAGCGCACGTACGCGCGCACGTACGCACGCACGCACGCACGCACGTACGCACGCACGCACACACGGGACCAAAAAACTGTTACATCTTCGTCGTTGGTCCTGGGTAACACCAAAAGCAGTTACAGTTCACTTTAACATTACATTCTTTCAAGATTTTTTCAAGGTCAATGGAGGCGGTTTCAGAAAAAATGTTTGAAACAAAAATTTCTTATTTTTTTTTTATATAATCCGAATCTGCAATAAAAAGTACCATGTTCCATTTGAAAAATTCGACTTTCGGTTTGAATAGCCTATTGCCGGTCAGTATCGGAAGTTGAAAATATCATCATTCGATAGAGCATACTCGATTTACTTTTCAAAACTTTCAGCATTTTTTATCAAAAAAATTTATACGTTATTTAAACGCCTGGCATGGGTGATCTGATACACCCTGTATACAGGGTGTCCGAAAAATCGCCTACTCCACTTTGGGAGGTGATTCGGACCCAAAAACAAGCAAAAAAGTTCATACAAACATAGATCCGGAAATGAGCCGTTTCCGAGTTATAGCCACTTTTATGTTCAAAAATCGTAATTTAGAATCCGCTTGGCATCCCTCTTTTTTAATTATTTCTTAAATTAAAAATTTTTATTTTTTTATTTTTATTTGTTATTTTTATTTAATTTTATGTTATCGTAATGTAATCGTATTAACAAATATTGAAAAATTGAAAAAAATAAAAAAAATATAATTAAAAAATTTAAAAAAAAATTAAAAATAAAAATTGAAAATTAAAAATTAAATAAAAATGACAAATAAAAATAAAAAAATAAACATTTTTAATTTAAGAAATAATTAAGAAAGAGGGATGCCAAGCGGATTCTAAATTACAATTTTTGAACATAAAAGTGGCTATAACTCAGAAACGGCTCATTTCCGGACCTATGTTTGTATGAACTTTTTTGCTTATTTTTGGGTCCCGAATCACCTTCCAAAGTGAAGTAGGCGATTTTTCGGACACCCTGTATATTATATATATATATATATATATATATATATATATGTATATATATATATATGTATATATATATATATATACAGAGTGTCCGAAAAATCGCTTACTTCACTTTATATATATATATATATATATATATATATATATATATATATGTATATATACCTATATAAAGTTGTTTAATCGAGAAATACAATAGAAAATAGATGTTTTTATTTGAAAAAATTAAATTGACCTTTATTTGACCTTGAATAAGCGTGTCAAGGTCAAATTATCGTATTAGAGTCAAGTCATTAAAAAGTGAATACTTTACAAGATATTTTGTATTTTACATTAAAAAATGTCATGACAAAATATAAATTATCTCGAAAAGTACTTGACAAAAACATATTTATTTATAGCGTTTTGGAACCTCTTGAAATAAGCTACAAGAATATGTAATAAAAATTATAGGGTTCCATTTAAAGAATCGAGGGTGACCTTCACATTACCTTCAAATAATTATACAAGGTCAAACCAATGGCACCATCTTATGTCCCCCTTGAAGTGAAACAACTTTTGCCTGAAATATTTTGCTGTATCTAACCTCTATTTCGAGATTTTTCCCATTATAGACTCATTTGGTCCACCCTGTACATGTATACATATATATACATATATATATGTGTATATATATATATATATATATATATACACACTGTATATATATATATATATATATATATATATATATATATATATATATATACAGGGTGTCCCATTTTAAATGCCCCACTAGAATAATTCGTCAACGAACCATCTGGGAAAAAAATGTTTTAAACAACAATGAATTTTTGATTGATTGATATATATATTCTTGTTCTATAAAAGTTTACTTGTATACAAAAAGTAACGTTGTCAAAAATTCATCAAAATAACATTTCCTGTTTAAAAAGTAATTACTATAACATAACATTTTATAGATACTTATAATTCATCAGTAGTAGCAATTGGATATAGCATAGCTAATTTCGAACAGAGTTCACAAAATACGAAATTCTTTACATCTTTGTCCACACAAAAGATAGATTCTCCATGGAATTTAACATCAAATCAAAAAGATTTATATTCATTTTCTCCTATTAAGGATTCAAATCTTCCTGAAAAAAATGAAACTCTTATTTCACCTTCATCTTTAAGCTCTTATCATGAGCCGTTAAGCGACATTAGCAGTAGGTAAAGTTTCGAAGGCAATTGTGAACTAATTGGAGTTTATACTTCTAATTTATGTATTAATAACACAGCCCTACAAAAAAAAGTGATCTATCCGACGGACCAGACCAGTATATCCTTACCCAGCATTGTGCCACATTCACGTCTGCGCATAGACATGTCGGCATATTTGCAGCATGTGAGTCAGCAAATGAGACGCATGTGAGTAGCACGGTTGCCTGACAGATTTAAGATTGAATGACTTGCCGTCACAATACTGACAAACCTCGTCGGATTTATGTAGTAATAACGGTACGTAAGTGTGTATATATATATATATATATATATATATATATATGTACATATATATATACGTATTTATATATATATATATATATATATATATATATATATATATATATATATATACGCTACTGTTCGCTTGTGTGCATGTCCCCCCCCCCCTCCACCACCACTAGGGATCCGTGGTGCTAGCGGCCGAGACTTTACATGAGCGACACGGTAAAATCCGGTGGGTCACATGTAAATTTAAGGAGGCAGAGCGCAAGCTGTTTTCATAGTTATTAAATAAAGATTTATTTCAAGTAATAATCCCAGGACAAGCGTACTTAATATAAGGCTATCAAATACATTAGAAATACTTCAATTCACAGGTTAATAACAAGAGAAATTAGATAGAAATTTAAGCCTGAAAAATTATCACGTAAAAATAACTTGATTTTTCTCTCTGTTACATACGCACGCACGCACGCACACGCATCCATGAATTATAACTTATATTATTAATTTAATATAAACTTATTATTTATTAATTCCAAATATTTATTATTATAAATTACATTTCTCTATTTGTTCTGTGTTTTTCTTTAATTGAAATACAAGTGTATAATATATTCTTGAATTTCGTTACGAGTTATTTCAGCTGCTTCGCCCTCTATTCTAATATTTCTTTCCTCCCTATCTATTTCATCGAAATATATTTCAGGTTGGTGCACATTATAAAATTTTGCAATGTTTTGCACCACACAGTAAGCGTTGACAATAAGAGCAGAAATTGAAACATTTTTAATACTAAAAGATAAAATATAAAGATAAAATATAAAGTAACGCACGTACGCATGCACACGTTGATATATATATATATATATATATATATATATATATATATATATATATATATATATAGATATACGTTTTAGCAGCAAACTCTGGCGAGTAATGTAAGGCTCTTTCTTTTTTTAACATCTCCAGCGTCCCTTTAACATACCAATAGCTCGTTCAACACTGCATCGAACTCTCATATGAGCATCGGTGAAATGACTGGAAGGTGTTCCTGGCAGCTGTCTTAATTTTGGCGTCATGAAATGTGGTAATAGAGGACATCCTGAGTCTCCTATGAAATAAAAGTTGTAATATATACGCATTTATAATAAAAGTTGTAATACATATGCATATATGCGTATCTCTTTAACACAAAATATATGAAATATATGTTTACCTAATAGCCAACATTTCTCCGATCATTCAAAAATTGTTGTTCTAAATGTCTTGAAATAATCGAGACACTTCATACACGTGAATCATGGGTTCTTCCTCCACTATTAACTGCTAATATTTTTCCATGGAAATCAGTAATTTTTAAAAAATATTGTAATTAATAAAATATTTTTTTAAATTGCGCTTATTAATAATTATACTTACTATCATAACATTTAATGAATGGTATAATTTTCTGTTAATATATAAATATTCTCTCTCTTTATTTGGAGAGAAAATAGCAATGTGAGTGTTAAAACACTCAAGATAGTTCGGGAACGGGGATAGAATAAAAGTCTTACATACTTTCTGTAGTCGTTAATTTATTCTGGTAGCACGCACGCTCTCTTGTACACTGGCTCTCTTGCATGCTTACTCACACACTTAGCGCTGTGCTCTCTGTCACGGATCCTTTAGCGATCTAAATTTTGGGTCGGTAACTAACACATCCTTCCTCTAACAAAGAGAAATGTAAAGATATGTTCTCTTCTTTATAACGCAGCTTAGAGCAAACATCGTACAAATTTCAAAACTCAATATAAAATAATGCTTGATCGAGACTTAGACATTACTCTCGAATGATTGACTCTAAAACTAAAATTAAATGAACTTTAAACCATTCACATAAACGAAACTTTTGGCACGTATAACATTATCAAACTTATACCTATTCTTCTGAATAATATTTTAACCGATCCGGTTTTTTACTCGCGTGTCCACTTCTCATAGTAACGATATTAGAATCATCTGCCTCTTTCTTATAATCTAATCCCAGATAACACATGGAATACCTATGGATGTCCAAAGGACATCCGAGTTCGGACATCGAGACATCCAATGGATATCCGAATGAAATCCGACGGACATCCAGTGTACGTCCATAGAACATCCGTTTTTCATTATTTCAGACATCCATAAAATGTCCAAAAAAGTATCTAAAATGGATATAATTTCTATTGACTATTATTCGTAAGCATTACTATAATAAACATTTAAAAATACATAAGAAAAAGATTTAATACCAATAATAAATTTGAAATGCTGATAATAATTTATATATTTATTATAAAATATAAATTCATTATAAATTATTTATTTAAAAATATTGTTAATTTAAATATGTATTTATAACATGCACAAATGAAATATAAAATATTTCATATCTCTCCGTTTTAATATATATTATATTGAAAAATAAAAACAAATATTTATTATTTATATTAAACTTATGTAAGACATACGTATTTATCTTGAGAAAAAAAAACATTTCAATACATATTCGAGAGAACATAAACAGCATATTAAATATAATTAACTTAAGACATTACTACTAATTTAAATCAATTTAAATGTGTATTTATAATATACATCATATATACAAAAGAAATATAAAATATTTTACATTTGTTTTAAGTTTAATTTGCGTTTATAATATATATTACATTGAAAAGTAAAAATAAATATTTATATTAAACTTATAAGACATACGTATTCATCTTGAGAAGAAAAAAAATGGATATATAAAGGAGCATATAAAAACTATTAGACGTCATTCTCGTGTGTTTCAAGTAGTAGTAGTAGTTTATTAAACCCTTTTCGGGGTACACAGGGACTCCCGCTCCCTTTACAATTTCATCTCTTCTTTCCTTCCTCGCTCCTCCACACTATTCTCTCTCTCTCTCTCTCTCTCTCTCTCTCTCTCTCTCTCTCTCTCTCTCCCCCCTCTTCCTCTCTCTCTCATATTTCGCTCACTACTCTCGCCTTTACATTTTTACATTCTTTCTCCTTTACTATCCGACCTGACCTTCTCTGGCCGATACATTCTAAAGGTCCTTTCTCTTTTCGCACCTCTCCTATCCCTTTCTCACCACTCTCTCTTTTCTCTCTCTCACTCACACTCTCTCTCTCTCTCTCTTTCGCCTTTACATTTTCACTCCTCGCCCATTCACTTCTCTCCATTCTCTCTCTCCCTCTCATACTTCGTTCTCTTAAGCCTACTTCCGCCTCTACATATATACCTTTCTTTCCTCCTTCTTCTCCCGACCTGACCTTCGCTGGCCATTACATACTAAGCACCCTCTCCCTCCCCTCTCTCTTATCTCCGCACTCCTCTCACCCTCTCTCCTCTCCCTTTTTCACTGCGCTCTCCTCTTCCTCTCCCCTACCTTACGCCTTCGCTCTCCACTCCACTCATCCTTTTCTCTCCCTCCTCATCCATTTCTCGCTCTCCATTCTCTCTCTCCCTCTCATACTTCGTTCTCTTAAACCTACTTCCGCTTTTACGTATGTACATTTCTTTCCTTCTTCATCTCCCAACCTGACCTTCGCTGGCCATTACATACTAACCGCCCTCTCCCTTCCCACATTCCCTCCCCCCTTCCCCACGCTGCCAAAAGGTTTTCTCTCCATCTTCTTACCGCCCTTAACGATCTCTCATTCCCCAATCCATCTCCTTCCTGCCCCTTGGCGCCGTCTCTCTCTCTCTTCCTCCTCCTTGCTTCCTCCTCCCTCCTTCCTCACCTCTTTCTCCACTCCTTCCACCCTCCTCTCCCCTCCTTCTTCATCCTTCCTTCTTCTTCTCTTCCTCGCTCTCCTCTGCTTCCCGATGCTCTCCTGCCTTCCCGCTCCTTTCCCTTTGTTCGCTTCCTGTTGCTCCCTCCGCTTTCCGATGCTCCTCCTTTCCCGCTCCTTCCCTTTGTCCGCTCCCTATTGCTCTCCTCACTCCACTCTCCAACCTCCGCTTTCTTCGTTTCCTCGTGTCCTCCGGAGTCAGTCTCTCGTTCCTTCTCGAACCTCTATCGTTCTCATCCGCTCTCCTCCCGGTCCACCCTCCACTGTCGTACTCCTTCCACTCTTCTTTACTCTCTCACCTTTTTCCGCTTCTCACTTTTCACTTCCTCCTAACCTCTCCTCACCCTCTTCCGTCTCTACCGATCCGCCAGTCTACCGTCGCTCCGTCGATCTGCCCTCGCACCGCCATTCGCCACTTCTTCTCTCTTGCATCATCTGCTCCATGCTACACGTCCCGGAGCGATAACTTCCCGATCGATCCTCTCTATTCCTCCATTCGATCCATCGATCACCCGCCGATCCGTCGATCTATTCTCGCTCCGCCAATTGCCACTTCTCCTTCTCTGCGCCATCTATTCCACTCTACTTATCCCGGTGCGAGAACTTCTTGATCGACCCTCTCATTTTCTCCATTCGATCCATCGTTCCGCTGCCGATTCGTCGATCCATCCTCGCTCCGCCAATCATCTCCTCTCCTTCCTTGCTCCAACTACACCACACGTCCCAGTGCGAGATCTTCTCGGTCGACCCTCTATGTTTCTCCAATCCTTCGTGTCATCCTCCTTCTTGCTTCCTTCCCAACCTTACTCCGAAACTTCAACTCCTTCTCACATCTCCTGTCCTTGCTCCTCAACCTTCCCTCCAATTGCTCATCTTCCTCTCTTCCTCCTTCACCTTTCCAGCACACCCACTCCCTTTACTTTCACTTAACTCACTCCCAATTCTCCTATCTATCCAGACACTACCTCCCGACCATCCACACCCTCCGCCATCTTTCCGGAAGCCTCGTGTGTTTCAAGTGTACTTCTTTTTCTTTCAGCATCATATCGTTCTTTAGCCCTTCGCAGCCACTTTTGTATTGCCTTTTCCAGTTCCAATTTTGTATAAGTCGAATTAGAATGTGCAGAACTTGCAGCTGTAACAGAAAAATTTCTATATTTGCGAACAATCTGCAGTTAATTTTTTCAAAAAATTTTTATATTGAAAGTTTAGAAATACGCACGCACGCACGCACTCACGCACACGTTACATACATAGTATAAAAATATGTAAAATATATTTACTTAACAACATATCTGCAATTCGAAGGTTACAAAATTTTCTTTTGAGTTTAGCACCCAACCAACTATACTGTTGTGCCAATTCATTATTAATTAACCTGCATAAATTTCGTTTTATAAAGTTATAACAAGATGTACCTCCTATTATACATGCTTCTGTAATCTGCAAAAACTCACGTATTACATTACAATATTTATCTCTCATTTTACAAAATTTCTATTGAATGTATTACCGAACGTTCAAAATTATCTGGGATTTGTAAAAATTGCTCCACTTTCTTTTCCAGTTCCTCTTCCACAGTTTTCAATGGTAAATCAAAGACAGAATAAATTGAGCTTACATCTTGTTATTTGTAACCATCTTGATTTTGTCGCATTATATTACTAGTCATTATAACATCCTTTATTTTTTTTAAATCATCTGCCATCTGCCACAAGTTTAAAGAAACTTTGCTGACAAATAATTTTTTGGAAATATTTCGCATTATCTATGAAAAGAATGTTTATTTTTAAAACGTTATGTTCTATCCAATCATTGAGTAATGATAATTTATAACTTTTTAAAAAGTATACCATATCACTATCATTTCGAGTGGATGAATGATGGGCACAATTCAAACAAGTGTCATTTTTATTTATTGATTTATGCGTTGAAGTACTCGATGTTTGTTCGGTTACATTTTTTTCTCTGGATGTATTCGTGCATCTATTTGCATTCAAGTTATTCATTGACCCTGCAAAATCATTATTATGTCTACAAGTCTTCATTATAAAAGATATGATTTTTATTTATTGTGACATTTAATTCATGTTTTATAAGATGTATAAGAAAAAAATATATAATTTTATTATTCATCTCCAAAAACAAAAAATTTATAAATTTAAAATAAAAACTAAAAAATGAAATTTTTTATTTTTAAATATTAAATAATATTTAAAAGTAGGTATACTAGGCGGGTTCTAACCCACCCTGGGTGGTCCTCTTATCTTATCTTTGTTTATAAACATATCAGATTACAACTTTTTTGTTTATAAACATATCAGATTACAACTTTTGTTTATAAACATATCGGATAACAGCCGGTATCAGATTACAGCGGAATCCTTTTGATATCGCCGATATTTTGACTATCGTAGACATTTGTTTATAAACATATCAGATAACAGCGGTATCAGATAACGCGGTGGGCATAATGCTGCTATCAGGGCCCCTCGGTACCCCATCCCCCTAATTTCCAAGAAGAATCCTTTTGATATCGCCGATATTTTGACTATATAACCGCGGACGTGCAGTTATCTTATCTTTGTTTATAAACATATTAGAACCTGCACGGACCTGCACTGACATGCGCAGTACCCCCTCCCCTTAAATTCCAGGAATTTTGATATCACCGATATTTCGACTATCGTAGATATATGACCGCGGTGCGCAGTACCTCCTCTCCCAATTTCCAAGAATTGTATCTTTGTTTATAAACATATCTGAACCTGCACGGACCTGCACAGACCTGCACGGACTTGCACAGACCTGCACGGACCTGCGCAGTTACCCCTCCCTCAATTTCCAGGAAGACTATTGATAAGATTATGATTGAAACATGATTCTATCCCTAATGATAAGATTAAATCCGCGACTTTGATTCTACCTCTTTTGAGCGCCGATATCTGGCTGCTAATGTTATAATATCGCACAACGGGGTTGACTTGCAAAGTATCTTTTGATAAGTAGCGGCGACTCCGCGAAGCCATCCCCTAGCGGTCGTTTCTCGCCATATTATTTTTTCCAGGAAGTCTCTTTTTGATAATCGGTGTTTACAATATTTCCATGCAACATGTGTTCAATAAGCACACGTTTATGGTAATATAAATTGCGAACAATGACATTCTCAATCAGTTTAGTATCCGGACTGAGGGATAAAACTTCTTTCGCACAATTCGTTGCAAGAGAGCTAATATGGACAGCATAAAGAATTATATTCATCGAAAATTGGTCGAGCGTCAAGGATATCGTCCTCTGACTCCACCGAATTCAACACCATAGTCGTCATCGTCACGACCGTGAGAAAGAATGCGAGATTATGTTCGGAAATCAAGTGATTACAAAACCGTAATATCAACGAACCTCTTCGCACAACAGAAAGAAAGAATTCAAGATGTTGTTCAACGAAAGAAAGAAGGAATTCAAGATTATGTTCATCGAAAATCGGTCGAGCGTCAAGGATATCGTCCTCTGACTCCTCCGAATTCACCATCATCATCAACATCAACATTATCGATGACGTTGTCAAAGTAAGAAGATATTAATTTAAAGAAAATATTGAACTATATTTAATTAAAAGTGATTAGATGTCGTAAGATATGTTTATAAAATTCTTGAAGATTGAATCAATCAGTATTTTAAGTGAATAAAAGATTTTATTGGATATTTTATTATAAATCAATATTTTTAACACAGACACAAACACATATATATGTATACATACAAATATTTTATTCAAAATACTTGGCGCTGCTAAACTGAATGTTAATTGCCTTAGTTACAAATCCTTATAATAAATTATATCCTAAAATGTTTATAAAAACTACAATGATGTCTTTGCAATCTAAATTATATTACATAATTAAACTCGTTGAAACACACACACGCACGCATGCACGCACGCACGCACGCAAACGTATTAGAAAAAAGGGATTAAAGCAATTAACGTATTTATTTATTTATTTTAACATATTTTTTCGGTTTAGCAGCGCCAAGTATTTTGAATAAAATATTTGTATGTATATGTATATATACAGGGTGATGCAGATACATATTGGGCAGTACGACGGGTTGCGCGGCAGACTTTGCAGGGGCAAGCGCGGTTCAGTAGGTAACGGCATATACATATACCGTCAGAACTTCCCAAACAGCACATAGTATTTATGATATATATTATTAAATATTTATCACTATTTATTTTTTATTTTCTGACGATATATGTATGTGCCGTTACCTACTGAGCCGCGCTTGCTCCAGCAAAGTCTGCCGCGCAACCCGTCGTACTGCCCAATATGTATCTGCATCACCCTGTACATATATATATGTTTGTGTCTGTGTTAAAAATATTTGTTTGTAATAAAATATCCAATAAAATCTTTTATTCAATTAAAATACTGATTGATTTCAATCTTCAAGAATTTTATAAACATATCTTACAACATCTAATCACTTTTAATTAAATATAGAATGTTCAATATTTTCTTTAAATTAATATTTAACATATTTTCTTATTAATCTATAAATGCTGATATATTAAACAATAAGCTCCAAACTTTTACTGTATAGAATCATATTAGTCATTGCATAGTATTTTACTATTAAAGATACTATTAAAGATACTAATAATAAAATAATAGCCTTTCTAGTTGTTAAATATACAAACATTTCTATAGTTGGCGCAATTTAATGATATATCATTACTTTTTATTGCGGGCGTATACTTGACGCTTTTTTTACCTTTTTTAAAAAGGTAATTTTGTTATGATATCACACCTTTTGTAGTATCAAATATCTTATTTTTTTATAATATATGAAGGAATGAAAGTCATGATGTTGCAAGTCTAATTTTTTAAAATATTAACTTACAAATATATACATAGACTATAATATTGGAAATGATTGTATTTATGTACACAAATTAATATTTCAAAAGATTAACTTACGTCACTTATGACTTTAATCTTTTCATATAAATTTAAACAATTAATGTATGTATCATACGCGAACTATTTTGGGAATTGTATTTAGGAGTGGATAAGATCAGGCGCCTTGATCTTTATTCTTAATCGAGCAACTTCTTCCATTGCATGTATCATCCGTTTTGATTTGATTTGCGTTTAGTACTAAAGATTGAATAAGCAAGTATTTAAAGGAAGGATTAAAAAAAATATTAAGATATTTCAAATATGTACATTTCAATAATTTTTTTTTAAAACTTTAAAGAATAATATAAAGTAATGCTTACTTTTTAGGTTTATGCAAATTCATAAAGAGATATAGATTCTAATTTTTCCGGTCTATTTGGATAATAATTATCTATTAAAGATGGACAAAATATATTTGTAGAGTTATCCTCAAGTGCTTCAAATTCCTTCGCTTTTTTAATTTTCTATGTCGTATAGGATTAAAACATCTAACTATTTAATACTTGTATTTCGATCAGTCCTATATAAAGAAATAATTAGCAATGTATCAGCAGCTTCAAGAGCTCCGGACATCCCGGTTGACGGGAATCACCTGACATGGTCCCTACGCGTGCCCCGGTGCCGCCGAACCCATTGGTTCTCGTGGCACATCTCTGTATTGCGATCTTCGCGATCCGGACATCCCGGTTGACGGAAGTCGCCTGACACGATCCCTACGCGTACCCCAGTGCCGCCGAACCCATTGGTTCTCGTGGCGCATCTCTGTGTTGCGATCTTCGCGACCCGGACGTCCCGGTTGACAGGAGTCACCTGGCACGATCCCTACGCGCATCGTCAAATGGTGGTAAGGGAGCGCAGTACAATAAAATATAACATTTCATTTCGTGTATAGATTGCAACACTTTTTTTGTAGTACTGAACTTGACTGACTGCGTGTATAGCAACGCGATGCGAAATGCGATGCAAACGCAGACAACTTAACCGTGTTACATTTCCTCACCCTTTCCGAACCCGCTTCTTGCCCCGACTTTGGTAACATTTCTTCGCCTCTCCCGCGCGCTCCCTTACCCCCATTTGACGATGACGACGGAGAAAAAAAATCTTAATATTTTCCACATTTAGACTTTGAGTTATAATATCTCTGCTCGTAGGGTATGTACAAGAAAAATAGAAACACTTTTCTTATACAAATTGACCCCGAGCTATCCATTGAGACTACTTAAAATTCAATTGGATCAGCCGTTATTGAGATATGATAATACAATATCCTCTTTAAATGGCATCGCGCGTCAATATAGGCCTGATAGGTCTCGCTATACTTGACGCGAGACACTACCGTGCCTCTTGATATATTTGTTTTTTATTTATAGAAGTATGTTCAATATTAATAAAATTTAAGTATTTAATTCTCTGTTTTTAGAAATTGAGTCGCAGCTGTAAACCACACCATCGGATCCTATATCGTATCGATCCTCAACACTCTCGGAAGCTCGGGGGGGTTACAATTTAAAAAAGTGTAATTTAGTATATTATGTAAATGTTTTAATAAAAATAAAATCTTAAAAAACTGTTATATTTATTAATTATACAAACTATGAGCGATAGATGAAACATATAACAAAGGAAATAGAGCGAGAAAAAATCACATCATGATTTAGATTTAAATACTTCTTTATTTATTCTTACATATTCTTTTCTCTTACATACTAAAAATTAGAGCCAACAGCTCGCAATCGACGAGGTGATCCTTCTCGAAAGCATCGCTGGCGCGGATCGCGTTCGATATCTCGTATGTATTCGTTAATGAAGAAGCGATGTGCGAAAACTGTGTAAATTTGGTGTCGACCGTCTCGATTATGTTCGATAATGATTCGAACGTTAAATCGATGCATGGATCCAGAGTAAACATAAACATCAACGTCGATTCGATCATCGACAAACATACGTTCGATGATTCGAGACGTATAATTTTAGTACGTTAATCGCGGAAACGCGGATTGTTAGCGGTCCAGCGTTGCTCGTATAACGTAGTTTATAACGGTGTCTTTACGGCCATTCCAAAGTAAATTTGGAAAGTTTCATCGTTGCTCGTAGAGTCCCTTCCACGTTTCGACAATATCAATTCGTTTCCACGATGATCTCCTATGGCAATCTCCACGTAACTCTGCGAACCCACGTTGATTCCAATTTCAAGATATTTGTATCCCGTTGCCGTCAGTGCGTAACGTCTGCTGAGTATGCGCTGTATCCAATTGATCGTTCCTTTTTCATCGAAAGATTGGCTTCTAAAGAAAAAGGTTTTACAAAATATATAAAATAATTACAAAAATATAAAACAGGAAGCTCTATACTTACTCGTTACATTTTTTCTTCTTATTTTCATGTACTGGAATTTCAGCATGTTGAAGCGGCACATAATAATTCATATGTTTGACACTGCTTCCCTCCGCGGAGTACATTTTTTCTCTCGATAAAGAGGTTTGTTTCGTACGAGCGGTCGATCGAGCAATACTGATCGTGTGAAACTAATTGCGCACATACATCTTTTTTTAAGAGGGGATAGACACTTAGGGTGGGGGAAATGTTTATGGAAATTTGTCGAAACCTGTTAAGATTAAAGGAGAGGGGATAACTGCGCATATACATGATTCACCTTTTTTGAGAGGGGGAAATGTTTATGGAAACATGTCGAAACTTGTTAAGATTAGAGGAGAGGAGATAACTGCGCACATACATGAATCACCTTTTTTCTGAGAAAAGGAAATGTGTATCGAAACATGTCAAAACCTGAAAAAGACATTGAAAGAAACGTTGAGAAACATCTAACATACATCAAGTGGTTAATAACAGAACATCTAGCATACATCTCACATACATCGAGAAACGCCAAATTGTTAATAACTGAACATCTGACATACATATAGCATACATCTAGCATACATCTAACATATATCTAACATACATCTAATATACATCTAGCATACATCTAAAATACATCAAGTTGTTAATAACAAAACATCTAGCATCGAAAAACGTCAAGTTGTTATTAACAAAACATCTAACATACATTTAGCATACATCAAGTGGTTAATAACATACTATCTAGCATACATCGAAAAACGTCAAGTTGTTATTAACAAAACATCTAGCATACATCAAGTGGTTAATAACAGAACATCTAGCATACATCTAACATACATCAAGTTGTTAATAACTGAACGTCTAACATACATCTAGCATACATCAAGTGATTAATAACAGAACATCTAACATACATCGAAAAACATCAAGTTGTTATTAACAAAACATCTGACAAACATTGAAAAACATCAAGTGGTTAATAACTAAACATCTAGCAAATGTCAAGTGGTTTATAAAGAAACGTCGAGAAACGTAAAATAATGTCAATATGAAGTAAATGGGGAAGGTTACAAATAATGATACATATATGTGCAAATAGTATGCGTTTATTTTTTATGGTGATGCCACCAATTAAATAGTTTGAATACATTTTGCATGGCACAATTGGATACATGTTTATGACAACGCAAAGTATGTGTAGCGTCCATATTTTTCAGCGATTCCACGTCTTCGTAGTGCACGTCGAGACTCTCAATGTAGATATCGTCTCTCGTATCGTCCAGGAGCAAATCCTGCAGCCATTCTCGTTTCTCGAGTCCCTTTACGTATACGATTGGTGAGGTTTCGCTCTCCGTCACATCCCGCAACGCCTTTGTAATCATGTCTCTAGCCGTGAAGTACGCAATCGTTCCGTGATCATCACGCCAATGCAATCCATGATGTTTCGCTTCCAACCAGAATACGTGTTTTCTCTCCGCTTTGCTGAGAAAATACCATGGCTCGGAGCTTCTAAAGATATAATAAGTAAGAATAAATTCCTCTCTGAGAGCGGCAAAGGTTACATCGTCGGCAGAAACTCCTTGACGACGAAGGAGTTTCTGCCGACGACGTAACCTTGCAGATCCACGAACGTTGGCGTGGACATGGTTAACGCTGACATGTCGAGGAGCGAACTGCGGGAGGATCGCGGAATGCCATAGATTTTATACCGCTCCCCTTCTCCAACGTCGTATTTAGGTGATTTTGCGAACAATGTTGGTCAACGGGTTGTACTGAATGACGCGATCGTGTATGATGAGACAATAGGTGGTAGTATTCGCCGGTACGTTCTCCTTACACTCGAATTCCAATCTCACGTCCACGGTTGCGCTCTTGACCGACTCGTTTTGTCGAGAACAGTCGATAATCACGAACGGACCGAAACGTTTGAAAGTCGTGGTAGTGAAACTCGGGTCGAGATATTCGTATCCGTAGTAGCCTTTGCAGAAACGCGCGTACATGTCGTACAGAATCGCCCATTTCTTCTTATCGAAATCCAGATTCATGTCGTCGTACGGATAATACTCCGAGTTCAGGTAGAGTTTCACGTTGCTCAATTTGCAGTCGTCGAATCGGCTCGCATCCTCGGACATGTCATTCTTCCGACCTGTCTGCAGAGCGAAGATAACGTATCGCGGTTTCTCGAGCTGCGAAGCGGTCTTGATGGCCCACGAATGCTTCGTTGTGCTCTGCAGTAGCGGAAACTCGTACAGATCCCACGAGTGAAAAGCTATATAGTATGCTGAGGTATTGTCCGCTTTCCAAGGCACGCAGCATCGACAGCTTATTTATCTCGTTCAGTAACACGTGCGGCATTCGCCATTGTATCTTGAATAATTCGATCTCGGGATTCATCGCTGAATTTCCCACCAGGCAATTGTTATCGTTGCGCGCTCGGATCATAATCAACTCGTGACGAGCGTTGATAACCACGCGTCCGTAATCCTCGCAAAATCCCAGTATCATATAGAGCGATACGCAAAAATTAAAATATCCTTCCGCGCTACTCTGCGTATCCCAGCCGGCGTTCCTCAGAATCACGCTTTTATTGGACGATATCGTTACATAGTTCTTGAGCAAGCTGGTTATTCCGACGTTTCTGTTGCGATCAATCTCCACATCGTCGAGTTCATAGCGAATCTCGTCGAACATGAACGCGACGCAGTTGTGCGCCAGTACGACAGCAGATCTCGCGATTTCATTCTTTATCGTTAGTTTTCCCTCGATGTATAGAAAACTTCCGTACGGTAACGTGTACAGATCCTGTTGCTGTATGGGTATTCTTATCTCGTCGCTGTGTCCAAACGTCGTATTGGCATACGGATTGTACGTGTGAGCTCGAGCTTGACGATGCAAGACCGGCTCGTCCCCAATGTTGAGAATGTCCGTCATCGTTAAATGTTTCGTACCGCGAATCCCAAAGATTTTAAAAATGTAACGTTTGACGCGTTGAGTTTCTTTCCCTCGGATGATCGGATATTCGTCCGTGCTGGTCGGTGACGCGTATCGTCAGATCCGTAATGCTCCGTACGATGACTGGCAGGTAAATGATCTGCGACGATCTTTCCGATATCTTATATCCTGGTGGCACGTTCGGTAAAAATTCGTGTATCTTGTGCACGCGTTTGCTGTTGCTGTACGCGCCCGCGGTCACGTTGCACTCTATGCGGATAATGTTCACATTCATAATGTTGATCGGCATGTCCGATGTGTGCCATTTTCGCGGTTGCAATATACGATTCGATGCGAATCCCAGCAGCGATCCTATGTTGTTGGGCTTGCTAAAGTTCATTCTGTAGTCGCATTTGATCTCACTTCTCATCGTATTGTAATTAGCGCGCAGCGCTTTCGCGTACTCTCTGACCTCGTCATCGTCGATTTGTTTCTTTTCTATTTTACGTTTAAATGCGCGTTTCAAAAACTCGTTTATGTCTGGCAGTTCGTACGATCCCTCGGGAATTGTAATTACAGCGTCGTCATTGCCAAAGTAAAATTTATTGTTCGAGGCATTCACGTTCGCTATCGTATGGTAGGTCTCAAAGTCCATCAGACCAAGCTCGTAGTCGTCGTCACTCAAATCTATGGCTGGAGAGTAGTTTACAGCGAGGACGCTGCTCCGGCCGCTCAGCGTGAGCGTCAACAACATGATGGAAAAACCGCTCGACTAACACTGAGTCCTCACAGCCGCTCGTCCGGCTTTAAATTCACACGTTCGGAGAAACTGTTGACACATCTGGCCGCAGATGTTCTGATCGTAGGTTTGATAGGATGAGTGATTGTACTCTATCACGCTGTTCCCGAAATAACGCACTAGTTCTCTGGGAAGTCGAAGATTGCCAAAATTGTCGAAATATATAACGCATTCTCTCCTCTTGGCGTACACTACCCAATGAGTACTGGGACCTGTCGCGTCGTCCAGATTCACGATACCGCTTTCGTTTTGACGCGCACCGCCTGTCGGTAATGTGTTGCGCATGAAAACGCCTCTAAAGTATGGTATGCGCATACGTCTTGCCAGTAGATCCAATTGCACGTTCGTTGTCGCACCCGCGGGCATTTCTAACGCCTCCTGGACGTTTTTTTTTCTCTCTCTTTACAACACCCTGTCCACGCTTGTACAGGCCGAGATACAGTCCCCGTCCGTATTTGTACGGAGCGAGATAGAGTCCACGACCTTCCATCGCGCGGTTGTGAGGTTGCAGCTCCTCGAGTTGACGTTGCGCGGCTTTACTGTCGTTGGTTCTTGTGGCGGATCCCTACGTCGCGATCTTTGCAACCTGGACACCCCGGTTGACGGGGATCACCTGGCACGGTCCCTACGTGTGCCCCGGTGCCGCCGAACTCGTTGGTTCTCGTGGCGGATCCCTATGTCGCGATCTTTGCGACCTGGACATCCCGGTTGACGGGGGTCACCTGGCACGGTCCCAACGTGTGCCCCGGTGCCGCCGAACCGGTTGATTCTCGTGGCACATCTCTGTGTCCTTCTTTCGGTGTGCAAATGCACGGTGCGCATCTTTTCGTGTGCATTTTTTCCGTGCGCAAATGCACGATATCCTTCTTTCGGTGTGCAAATGCACGTTGCGCATCTTTTCCGTGCGCAAATGCACGGTGTCCTTTTTTCGGTGTGCAAATGCACGGTGCGTTTTTTCTCGTGTGCATCTTTTCCAATTGAACAGTGCGGAAAATATCGTGTCTAATATCTCTGTGTCCTTCAGCACCGTGTCTATTTGAACGGTGTCTAAGTGAACCACTCCCATTGTAAAACTGTCGTAACAGAACGATCTTCGGTATATACTCCAACTGTTTGGCTGTTAAACCATATATATCACTGTTATCCGACAGAAGCAGAAACATTTCTGAGCGATTCGCGTTTCCGCGCGGTTATAAATAGGTGTGTCCTTTCTACTCGGAAGCGCAGAGAGAAATGAAATTCATGCGGCAGCCGCTGACGATACGTGTCACGAATTGTGACGATAAACTGCAGATGATGAAAAACAACGCGAAGAAACGCAAACACGGTGCGATGCTACCGACCACTATACGCGCGATCATCTGCGGCCCCTCGAATTGCGGTAAAACCAACGTACTGATAAGCTTGCTGGAAAGTCCACACGGTGTGCGTTTCGAGAACGTGTACGTGTACTCGAAGTCACTGCAGAAGCCAAAGTATCGATATCTGGAGAAACTGCTGACATCGATCGAAATAGGTTATTTTACGTTCTCCAATAACAGTGATGTCATTCCACCGAGCGAAGCGCTGCCAAACTCGATTTTTGTTTTCGATGACGTCGCGTGCAACAAGCAAGATACTGTGAGAGAATACTTTTCGATGGGCAGGCACTCGATCGTCGATTGTTTCTATCTCTGTCAGACGTACGCGAGAATACCCAAACATCTTATACGCGATAACGTGAACTTGCTGCTCCCGTTCAAACAGGATGGAACCAATTTGAAATATGTTTACAACGATCACGTGAATACCGACATGTCGTATGGGGAATTCAGTTTTGTCACGATTGTTGGCAGCTCGAGTACGGATTCGTAGTGATAGACAAGGACAGTTCGCTCACGAATTGGCGATGCCGAAAAGGATTTAACATGTTCGCGATACCGTAAAACGATCAGTTGTCATCGATACCTTGTCGAGGTAAAACATGGCTGAGAGCAACGATACTCGTGAGCGCGAGAAGATCGTGAGGAAGATTGAGAAGACGAGTGAATCGATCCGCAAGAAACATCGCGCCTTGAAGACCGGCAGGATCGAGGACGATATCGCGGTGAAGACACTGTTACGTCCGGAGACTCCACGATTTCTTCCATTCGCGAAGAATAATCAAATAACGAAATTATATAGAAATTACCTATTATCCTCGGAAATGCATTAGACATAGCCAATAAAATAACCGGCGGTCTCGAATATCTTTCTTTTTATTTAATACTAATCAGGTCATCTAAAACTCACTCTTGTAAACTCACGTCGCCGATCTTATAAACTGAGACACGAGTTATTAGTTTCAAACATAAATACTGCAATAGATATGTCATTGTATGACAAAACACTTCGAAGAAATGAGTACCTAATGATGATTCTAAGAGATGGTTGCGAGCCGTGTGCAACCTCTGACCTAAGTCGAAGTTATAATCCAATAGGAGACCGAGAAAAGGTAACATGCTCTTATTAGGAGATCGTAAATATTAAATGTAAATATTAATTACCAATCAAAGATGATCACTTGGAGATTTGGGAAGGGTTACCTCTCCCAAAAATCTAATATTAAAAGCGTGGTCCAGCGGAACTGGACACACTTCTTGACAGTTCTTCATAGTTCGTAATTCAGAGTTAATAGTTATGGCAAATCGTAGTTCAAATTCAGCAAGTTTATCACATTTCTTCCTCCAATCCAGATTGAGAGAAAGAGAGAGAGATAGAAACGTCAGAGCCACCTCTGAAGGGAACTCCCTCGTAGTCACACCAGCAAAAGTGAGTTATCTCATTAAATACATATTTCTCCCTGTATTCAAAATTCGTGGTGGATCGCGGAATCTATTCAGAAATCCAAATCTTTTAGTGGCATTCGAAGGAATACCACCCGGTCCGCAGGACCATGATCCGGACCGCGAATTAAACCAGATTCTAGACGAATTAGAGGAATTTATTTGGTTGGATGATCGAGAGTTCTGGCGACTCTTCGACCTGCGTTTCCCCCCAGATCCTCTCCCTTATAATATATATCCTGATACTCCACCGACACCCCCGTCTCCGCCTCCTCTCCCGCACGACGACGGGGCACATGAACGGCCCCCGAGTCCTCCTTCCGAAGAGTCCGAGAGTGACTCCGACTTTGAACAAGCGGACTCCGAGCTGGAGTTTCCCGACTCTCCCGAGATTATCAAGGAACGTCCTCCCGGAGCTGAGCCTCTCCCCGAGGACGAAGAGCTCTTCGGGGAACCGCCTGCCAAGCGGAGAGCCCCGTACTATTAGATAAGAACTCTTTTTCCTCTCTCAAGTCCATTTACACATTCCTGTTGTCACCACACACACACGCATAAGTTAGCTAATCCTATATATTTTACATGAGATCGATATACACATAAATATATATATATTTTTATACGAGACGATATGTAGACATTATTACGAAATAGATAGATAGATTTGATACGAGACCAATATCTATTGCAAGTACAAAAATATACATATAATAATATCTTTAGCCAGTATTATAAACAAAATTCATAATTTTAATTCCTTCTTTTTATATTACCTAAATCTATAATTTAGTTTGTATTTACCTTTTTTTTGAATAAATTAGAATGTAAAAATTAACCAATTTCAAGATAACAATTATTTCGTTTTAAACCTCAACCTCGTTCATTCCTCCCTCGAGTTAGTACATGGTCCTGTCCCGGGGTAAGAGGGTTTAAATCTTGACCCGAAATAGGACCGAAGATTGCACGGTTCATTTATAGTGTCAAAGCGTCTCGAACGTTGATCTGTAAATGAAACATCCATATGCGATCGACTCGGAGCACTCGTCCCGATAGAGTGTCTTTGAGATTCAAAACAAGCGATCGACTCGGAGCACTCGTCCCGATAGAGTGTCTTTGAGATTCAAAACAAGAGTTACGCCCTTCCTTCCCCGTCCTTTATCTCAGTCACTTGACCTAGCAAGAAATCCACGGGTCTGGATGTAACAACACGCTTCAAACCAATTATCGAGCCTCTGCAAAAGATTGTTGAAAATTCTGACACGCGCGTGATAAAGAAAGAACCGCGTGACGATGATGAAACGTTAACCGTCCAGAAGCGTGAGGAGGATGCGAAGACAAAGAGGAAACGAGTGTCGGATCGCGCCGCATCGACACCGTAATAAAATCTTTCGATTTGAGCCCCCGCTGGACATAGCACCGATATCGACGACAACACCAACCGCAACGACAACATTGGTACAATCGCCCGAATTGCTCGCGAGCAATGAGAATGTTTTCGAGATGATTTGCTCGTGACGACCATTCGAAAGCAGTTACAAACGTCGGAGGGTTGAGAAACGTTGTTTCTCAGTAACCTGGGACCGCTGAGTCAAAAGTACGTCGAAGCCATTCTGAACAACGATCAAAAGAGCGGTTTAGATAAGATGTACGGCGCTCGTATGAACGCTTCGATGGAATGATGCTCGGTAATAAACACATTGACGTGGATAACGATGACAACATAATTATCGATGGCGTGCGATACGTCGGTACATCCGGTCTTTAAGAGCTGATATTCAAGAAATTGCCCGATGATGCCGTCTATACGGAGCAAGATGCGCAAAAATACAAGAGTATACTGCTGACGACGAACGCGCATAGGTACAATTACGATGCGCATGGTCGAATAAAGGGCAACAGAGGATACAAGTACAAATATATAATCGCACCGTTACTATCGATCGAGTCCAAATCTGGAGAAGGATTACCTCGCGCTATGATGTTGAACGACAACGCGATCGATTATGTGCACTGGGACGATCCCAACGAGCTGGTGGATCGTCTACGGTTGCTCGACTCTTCGCACCGAGCCGATCATAACGCTCACGACAACGAGATACTGTTCATCATCGAGGAACTTCGCGAGGCTGGTATCATTATAAATTAATCGGAGTATCGTCGAAACGAACCAGTCGATCACGGTTACTCGCATCGAAAAAATGCCCGTCAATAAATTTGGATTGTTTGAACGGAGAAATGATTCATTCGATGACGGCGGTCGGAAGAACGAACTGGTGAGAAGTTACGTGCGCCATAACGCTCTGTGCCGTGTCGGTACGGAGTTTGACGCAAAGTCGCACAAGATTCGTCGCGTAGCGCAACCGAAGGCTGACGATGACGCGGCTAACAAACTGTACGTGGAACATTACGTTAAAATTTTGAGAGACGAATTTGTCGAGAGACTGATCGCGTTCGAGAAGGACGTGCACGTGTTACGAAATTCGATAAACGACGCAACCACCGAGTCGAAAAAAAAAGAACAAAGTTAAATCTTTGCACGTGCCAGTGATCGATGATCGTACCGCCTAAACAGGAGTGTCAGTTCGGAAAGGCGACGACTCGTCGAGGAACTGCATGCTCCGGCGAGAAGAAATTTTGCACGAAGACGGGTCATAGTACGAGGATACGATGACTTGTGACAGGCAGATATCGTCGAGATGCAGCCGTATTCGCGTTTCAACAGAGGCTACCGCTACATACTCACGGTTATCGACGTGTTGAGTAAATACGCGTGGGCCGTGCCGCTCAAGAGCAAAAGTGGAAGCGAGACGGTCGAAGCTATCGCCAAGATAATTCGAGAGAGATGTCCGAAAAATTTGCAGACCGACAAGGGAAAGGAGTTTTACAACGCTGACGTGCAACGACTCGTGAAGAGACACAACATCAATCATTACTCCACGTATTCGGTATTGAAGGCATCGGTCGTCGAGCGATTCAATCGCACGCTCAAGAACGATACGTGGAAAATGTTTACGCTCAATGGAAACTACAAATGGATCGACGCGCTGCCACGTCTCGTATCAGATTACAACTCGCGAAAACATCAAACGATCGGTATGCGACCCGCTGATGTTACGCCCGCGATCGCCGAAAGACTCTTGGCTACGGTGTACAGCGCGATAAAGATTGCAGGACCGGCAAAGTTCAAAGTAGGCGATTCGGTGCGCGTGAGCAAGTACAAGACCGTTTTCGAGAAAAGTTACACGCCAAATTGGACCACCGAGGTGTTTAAAATCGTTAAAGTGCAGCGCACTAATCCCGCGACGTACCTGCTCGAGGACTATTGCGGAAAATCTATCGCTGGAGCGTTCTACGAGCACGAGTTGCATCGCGCGGTCGATCCCGACATGTATCTCGTGGAGAAGGTACTGCGCAGGAGAGGCGACGAGGTTTACGTAAAGTGGCTAGAATTCGATGGATCGCACAATTCGTGGATACATAAAGACAATGTGATTTAATTTTCGTTTATTCATTTTGAGCATATATAAAATGTATGCAATATAAAATGTATACAATATATAACAATATAAAATGTATACAATATATAAAATATATGAGATATGTGAGTTATACAAAAGTGATTATTATTATCCCTCACGTAGTAATATACAAAAATATATACATGTATACAAAAATTATTATCCCTTATGTAGTAATATATTACAAAGGTATTCGATAATGCTCCCATGGCAAAGTATCGATTGAATCCGGTACGATATATTGTTTGTCGTACGGACTCAGAGCGATTTTCTTTTCGGACACAGTATAAACTTCGTGCAGCTTGGATCTTATGCACGATTGCTGTCGCGTCATTTCGATCTCATCGTTGAGACACCGCGTGTAATCGTCGAACGTTATCGTTCGCGCTACAACGTTACTTTTGACGCCTTTCGCCTTTTTAGTGTCCTTCTTTCCATCTACTCGCAAAGCGTACATTTTTGCTCTAAGCCCAACGAATTCCGTCATTATAGCACCGTTATTCTCATCCTTCATTAATCCCGGCACCTTCTTGTTCACAAGCGGCATATCATACGCGGGATAATCGCTCGTGTCGAATCTGTCTATATCGTGTTTCATATGTGTGTAAAAATTCTCGCACTCGATATGGTAAATTAGACTGTCCGTGTCGGTGTACATTATTTTACACGTGTCTCGATATGAAGGTTGCATATACTCGTGGTGAAATTCGTACAAACAGACCTTGGATATGTCGAGGATGCACATACCCTTATAGATCGGTTTGTTGAATATTACCTCGAGTTTACGCATCTCGATAGCAACTAGATTTTCTGAAAAAATGCTGCGGCTATGGAAATTTGGTTTCGCAATCAGAGCTTCCACGCCGTAGTGTCCTTCCTATTTAGTTAGCAATTTTACATCGACATAATTTCGTACATTTTCCATAGTTTTGCCGAAGACCGCGTTATTAATTAATTTATACAAATTTTTCTCGAAATCATTTTTGGCGCGTGTTCTAAATTTCGTATTAAGTTCTATGTAATTACGGAGCCATGTGGATTGTGCGAATTGCAGCACGCGATGAATTTTTGTAACGCGAAGACCATGACGCGTACACTGCTGCAGGTTACGTTAGTGGATGACATAACGTTTCTTATCGTACAGTGTAACTAGAAGTTTAGCCTGCCGCTTGCCGGGCGGCTTATCGCGCGTCGAATAGAACGGTAGGTCAGCGTGTGCGTCGTGAAGGTGTTGCGGGTACTCGAGATCAACTTCGAGAATGTAACCCGTGAGCGAATCCTGAGCGATCGCGCTAAAGTCAAAATTCGCTGCATCGTCGACCCATTGAAATTCGGCGTAAGGTAACGGCTGACACATTGCTCAATCGTACAGATTGTTTACATCGTAATACATTAAATACGAAGAAGGTTTAAATGGGTCGTACGATTGCATGTACTTGTTGTTGGCTCGAGCATATCTGTTGGAACATTGACTCAACCCACCACGTATACCGCGCTCGATAAATATGACCATGTCAATATCTATGAGCAGTTCGAATTTAACACGTGTATGTTTCAACATGGCGTCCCACGTAAAACCGGGTAAGGTGTAGTAGTACGCGGAATCGAGTTCGTAACTCGTGATGCAACTATCACGAAAATTTTCAAATATATCGGCCAGCAACAAGACATCGGTTTTCAAATATAGATCGCTGTACTCGCCCAGGGTTCGAATGGAGAACCGTTGCCAGACGTTCGCGGCGTGCGCGTAATCGCCGTCGGATACAGTATCGCCGGTCAATGAGCTGTAGAATGATCCGCGCGGTGGTAGACACGTGTCCAATTTTTCGATGCAATCCACGCCCCAGTGAGAAATGTTGATCGAAAAGACATAGAATCGACATCGAATTGATGCCTTTTCGACGCAAAAGATATCGAATCGATATCGATTCGACATCGATTTGACCAACCATTTCTCACTGGGATATTCGTATGGAAAGACACCTTTCCGCGTCAACAATTCGAAATCTTCGTTCGATAGATTTGCGAAATTGGAACGTAGAATTTTTAATTTATCCCGGCTGAGAAATGATGCCAATTTTTCAAGACTTGTGGTGAGAAATTTATATGAATCGATAAACCTTAATTTCATGTATTTTCGCGATTCAGATTTATCGTCTCCAACATATTTTGTAAAGGAGATGTATTTCTCCTTAGTTATTGGAAGCAATTCTACGTTTCCTTCGTACGCTATAGCAATTTCCTTTATGATATGAGCCGTAGCCTGATAAGTTGTGGAAGACTATAGGGATGGTATACGAATCTTTATAATTCAAATTACAGCGCGAATGCGCGGGATCTCTGTATCGTCCGGTCAGGTGGCAATGATCGCGCACTCTTTCGTCATCCGGCGCGAACGGTTTTTCGCATATATGGCAATGCGTAGCATTGCGGTATGCTATCCATTGTTGCTTCGATAAGATCTCCATGGGGACATTCGCGGACAGAATACCTTTTACACGATGTGCCAAACTTTTCAGTTCCTCGGCGAACCACGCGACGCAATCCTTATCGCGATAAGGCCGATATCGAGAACGATTGCTCGAACGAGCAACATACGTAGTATGCAATGCTAAATGCCTGATGGTGGTGTTGGTGCGCTGCAGAGTTCGTTTTTTCCAGCGTACATTCCAAATCTGCATACACCACAAACAGCATACGTTCCTTTCTACCATAATTTTTGAAACATAGCCACTTGTCGCTCGGTAGTAGGATGGCACAATCGTTCATATCCTGGCAATCGATGCTGTGAGCCTCCAACTTATCGCTTGAATGGAAGTAATGTAAACATCTGAAAAAATAAATTTTTATCATTTATATTAATCATTTATATACATATTGCGCAAACTTGTATACGTACCGATCACAGAAGAACTTTTTGCTCTTCTTCTTGCTCAACTGCGAGCTTACAAGGCGGGACAAGTTCTTAATATAAGCAAAATGCCCCGTCGCCGTCGTCTCCCTGCACGTAAAGCAAATTTACGTGCCTATCCTTCTTCTGGTTAGTGAGCCTTATCGGCAGAACCATCTTTTCTTCTTCTATTCGGTAAACATTGATGGATATATCATTTAAACGTTCAAATTTTTTTATATCGCTCAATGTTACGGGAAAATCAATCTCTTTCAAATTGAGCACGGTCGCGTAGTGCGGATACGATGATTTTCTGTCCGCATATGTTTCAGCAGGATATAGAGCAGCGACCACTGACCATGCGAAACACGCACTATTATCCGACCACACATTGATCACCGCTCTCTTGAGTTGTATCTCTTGAGGCAAATGGATGTGGCACCTCGCGTGCAATGGGTTATACTTGTTAATGTTCACTGTAAGATTTAGTATCCGCGACAATGCCCAGCCACTATCGCGTTCCTGGAATTCCTCGAGCGACGCCAGGGCAGGCTGGATGACGCGCTGGTCGTACCACTTGTACAAATCGGATGTATTAAAAAGTTCGTAGTTTCACGTATTGATACTTTTAATAGCATGTTTGTCAACAGCAACAAATTCACCGTTGAACGCGGTATTCACTTTAACGCTGTTGCGTATTTGTAGAATGTCTCGCACTCGCTCAAGCACTACGCCACTTGCGTCTTCCAAGAATTGACGCGGCTCGATATAGTCCGCGTTTATCACCGCACCGGTCAGAAGATGTTTTTCAAACGCGGTATCGATTTCTCTCCAAACGAGTTTTTCCGCGCTGCTATTCTCATAGCCACCACCGAAATGTATAAATCGTCTTTCCAATTGAATTTTCACACCCGCGAGTCTGGCGATGCTCGACACCACGGATTGTCTCTGCTCGATCGAGAGCCTCGGACGCTTGATCCGACTTTGTTCTTCGAGCCGTTCCACGCACTCGTCGCATTGCTGAGCCCACGTGAAAAATTCACCCAACGTAACCACTCGTCTGGATCCCTCCAGCAGCTCGCGTACTATTTGCTCCATTATAACTTTCTTATTTCCGCTTGGATCTTTGCACAGAGACTGTTGGAGCACCTATTGAGGCACCGCACGCTTCCAGGCCGATTTTATACCTTCGTTTGTCTTTTTCTAACACTGATTATCGCACTGCAAATTAGGGGAGGGGATACTGCGCAATAGCGGTCTGATATGTTTATAAACAAAGATAACTGTGCAGGTCCGTGCAGGTTCAGATATGTTTATAAATAAAGATACAATTCTTGGAAATTGGGGGAGGGGGTACTGCGCACCGCGGTCATATATCTACGATAGTCGAAATATCGGTGATATTAAAATTCCTGGAATTTAGGGGGAGGGGATACTGCGCATGTCAGTGCAGGTCCGTGCAGGTCTGTGCAGGTTCGTGCAGGTTCTAATATGTTTATAAACAAAGATAAGATAACTGCACAGGTCCGCGGTTACATAGTCAAAATATCGGCGATATCAAAAGGATTCTTCCTGGAAATTAGGGGGAGTGGGGTACCGAGGGGCCCTGATAGCGGCATTATGCCCACCGCGTTATCTGATACCGCTGTTATCTGATATATTTATAAACAAATATCTATAATAGTCAAAATATCGGCAATATCAAAAGGATTCCGTTGTAATCTGATACCGGCTGTTATTCGATATGTTTATAAACAAAAGTTGTAATCTGATGTTTATAAACAAAAAAGTTGTAATCTGATATGTTTATAAACAAAGATAAGATAAGAGGATCACCCAGGGTGGGTTAGAACCCGCCTAGTATACCTACTTTTAAATATTAATTATATAATTAAATATTTAAATAATGAATTAATTACATATTATTATACATTAAATGCATTTACATATATTAATTAAATAAATGAAATGTGTATTAATTACTTATTTTGCTTATTAATTAATATACCTGTCATCTCCGGATTTTTTTATTTGCTTTTGTTTTGTCGGAACATTATTATATTCATCAGAGTCTTCGCTATCAGTCGCATACAGCCGATTTCGCGTCTTTTTTCTCTTCATGTTTCCCTCAATCTCTGAATTTAAATCAGATGTACATTTGGCTTTTTTCGTTTTTAACCTTGCAGTATTGTAATCATCTAAAATTACGCAAATAAGTTACAAACAAATTGCAAATTACATCATAGCGAACAATAGAAATAATAAACTATATTTTTTACTACAGTATTTGCTATATTACTTAACCCCTCTAGAAAATAATTAATTTAAATATTTTATATTATTTTAAATAAAATACTACCAACCACATGTACTGTTTCGAAACGTAATAACGTTATAACATGGCCAACATGTATTTCGTTCCATGTTTTTCCGAATTGCGGCAATAACTTGTTCATATTTAAATGGAGGCCAGTAACACTTATTGTGTTCTATCCAGCCCGATGGTACCGCTTCAACAGTGTTATCTGACGAAAATTCGACTATCGTCCACGTCAGTTTCTCCATTTCTGTAAACACGTAGAAGCAAAAGCATTATTTTTCTTCGCAAATTGTGAAATCATTAAAAATATTATTGACGTTTACATAAGAAAAAGTACAAAGCTAAAATAGTGATTCAGCATTATTATGTGACTATATAAATACATAACATTGATAACATAAAATATGTAATACGTTGTAATATGTAATACATAAATATACATATAAGAATAGAGATTTAATTTTATTCAGATATTTTATGTGAGAAAAATAATATTACAGCAAATAGATTACAAGCCTTAGTAAAACTATAATTTCCTTTATAAGCCTGGTAATACAAACTATACTTTTTTCTAACTCAGAGAATGTAACAGAACTTAAATAAATAATTAAACAATGTTGATTAAATTAATAAAAATATGAATGACAAAAATATGATAAACACAATACTAAAAAATTAAAATATTGAAAAAACTACTCGTATACTTGTATTATCGTACATAATAATTATTCAATTATAAGAAATATTATTTATGTAATCTATTCAAATATAATTTCAAATATATACAGTAATAACATTATAAATATGTATTCAAACAAAAAATTATTTTACATTAGATTAAAAAGTGTTTTTAATAATAATGAAGAAAATAAGATTTATTTATTTTATTTTTATAATAATTTTATGAAAATTATTAAATGAATTAAAAGAAATGAAATAAATAAATTCTATATAATACTCTAAATTTTGAGTAAAATAGCAATAAATGCATTTTATTTGTAATTATGTATCTAATAAAGGGAAAATAATGTATGTATTTTTATATTTTAATCTAATATATTTATTCGCAATTTGATCTAAACTCCAAGTCTGTAAATTGCCGAGATCAGAGACTTTGTAAATATTTAATTTGGAAGATTTGCATGGTTTGGTATAAAAATCTTGAAAGATCTTGTACTTCTTGCCAACTATAATAATATTCTCATGATTAGAAACAAAATTCAAGATGACTATAATACTTCCATCCAATAAAGAACAGCAATTATCCGGTTTTTTATTTGTCAATACAAATTTTTTAAATACAACTTTACTGAAGTAATTACAGTAATTGTGGTAATTGATAAGCGGACCGTTAAAATGAGGATTTAAAAGTTGAGGTTTATTATGTTGTCCTGCGTTTAGATTAAAATTTACATTATTTTGTTCGCTCATCCGGCAAACAATTTGCTCCAAAGGCTTATTATTTTTAAGAATCATTTTCAGTATTGATTGCATATAATTCTCAAACGGAAAAGCACTGAATTTTTGCAATGGTCCGAATTTTTTAACATCATCACAAAGATGTAATAAATTATGTGTATTATGTGATGCATTTTCCTTACCGTACAGAATAATAAATGTTTCAATGTAGTATCACAATAATAATAATTTAGCATAATCTAAATGTAGTTCAATATGAACTTGATAAGATGGTAGCCGCGACGTGTAAAGTTAGAAAATTTAAATATTTATTGTTATTTAGTAGAGATTTTAATACGACCGGTCCTATATATAATAAAAATGTTCTAAATTCAGTGGCTTTCCACCTTTTACTTTCAGATAATGATCTTGGTTTCTATTAAAATCACATGGTATATTACATCTTTGCTCTTCTAAAAACTTCGATATTATCGATTGTTGTTGCGATGACAATTTAGCATGAGGTTTTCCATGGCACCATAAAGAAACAACTAGTTTTTTAACTTCTCCTAAAAAAGTAAGTGTATTGGATCTGATGGGAAATCATACACCATATCTATATTCGGAGTAAATTCTAGTATCGATGTACCTGTATGGTGATCTGGCTGTAATTTTAATCTAAATTTTTCGTTCGTTTTTACATTGGAAATCTCTAAGTACGGAAAGCACACTCTATTACAATAATATTCGCCTTTAGCTTCACATTTTGAACACGAATAATAACCTGAATGACCTTTTGTATGTTTTATAAAAGATAGATAGAGCTGGTACATCGCAAACAAAAGCTCTAATTTTAAACGGATATATTATTCCTTTAACTGTTATACCATGAACAATTAAATCTTGAGCTTCTTTTACAAAGATTGTAAAAATCTATTAGCATCTAAAGGTTTTTCATACCCATGATAAATTCCAATGATGCCAACATCGCTATAATTATTAACTAAACTACATAAAATAGGATAGAGTTGACTCCCTGAACTTTTGGACAAAGTCAAGCCATCGATATTTATGATAATTTCAATTATCTGTAAATTTTTGAAAGAACACTGCAATGTTTCTGTAAGTTTCTCGATACAATAAGTTATTCCAAAATGATAATAGCGTCCCGGTTCTATATCATCTGTATGTACTTTTCTTACAGTGCCTAATAAAGTACGAGCATCTCGAGGAAGTTCTGGATATTTCAGTTTTATAAGTGCCATCAATTCATTTAATCCGACATGAGCTATTCGATTTTTAATAGCCCAACCTTGCAATTGCAAATTAAAACTTACATTATCAGTCTCATGATGTTCAAAATTATTCAAAAAATTGCAATTAATTGCTCTATCATCATTAATAGAGTTCTCATCATTTGTACTATCATTATCATTAATTGAGTTATCAATACTATCATCATTATTTACATATGCACTAAGAGCCTCTTTATCATTGTTTATTAATTCATTATAATTATTATCGGTACATGATAGCGATAAGTTATTTAAACACGTTTTGTTTACGAGGTCATTTCTCTCAAATATTAATAATTATTAGTACTTGATGTATCATTAGTACTTGGAATTGAAGATGTGTTAGATAAAGCAAAATCATGAATAGATTTCACATTATTAATAGAGGCATCAACTTTTTTGCACGTGCACAATATTTTCTATTTATTTTAGGCATTTTTAAAAATTAATACTCACCTAACTTGGTCTGGAAATTCTGAGACAAACTCAAAAGCCTGACTACAAAGAACGAGGTTTGCTGGCGGCGTTTTATCAAGATTATGTTCTGATAAAGATATATCAGAAAATGAATGAACAAATACTAGCCTATAGACAAACGAAATAAACTGGTATAATCTGCAATCTGGACCAAATATATTTACAACATAAATATCTAACCTAACCTATCATATATATTTATAGTGTTAATTCGATTTCCTTTCTTATTTTATTATTATATTATATATTAATTATTATATATTAATTATTAGACACCGGATTATATGCATTTGCTGCATATTTGCATATGCAAAATGCATATAATGGGCTGTTTGCAGCATTTTGCATATAATAATACTTTTTTCATTTAAAGTGCATATTTCTGTATAAAACGATAAATTTTTACAAATATATAAATTTGGAATAGGCGCGTAAAATGCGCGCCGACCGATGAGTATGACGACTTGTGAGTAGAGTTTTATATTATCAGGACTTTACTTGCCAGGTCTCCGCCTGAGGGCATTTACGGCGAGGCAACACTAGAGACACTATAAACAAGGGTCTCTAGATAACGAAGTGGAAGGAAAATAGGCGCTTGAATCCACCACGCACGCTATTATTTCGTTGCAAATAGTATTGTTTATTTACATTAGTGCATATATTTATTGTGTTGTCTATATAAAAATGCCGCCTGTTAAAAAAATATGCAAACTTTATTGGAAAACTGGATTAAAAATTACCCAGGTCAATTTACAACTGATGGCACTGTAATATAATGTAAAATTTGTGACAAGCATATTCCATCTTTAAAGAAATATCAGGTGGATGAACACACAAAAACTGCATCTCACGTAGCTGGAAGAAGTAAGTCCTCCAATCGTCAACAACTATTGACGCAAATGACGCCTTCTGCTTCCACGTTGTCAGAAAAAACAGAATTTTGTAAAGATTTGTATGAATTATTAGTCGGCCGTAATATACCATTCCATCAGCTCAATAACGATATATTTCGAAAATTTTTGAAAAAATATTGTACTAACCACATAATCCCCGAAGAATCGACAATTCGTAAAAACTACTTAACTGCTTTGTATGAAGATGTTTTAGCCGAAATTCGAGCTGACATTTCAAACAATTTAGTATGGATATCAGCTGATGAAACTACAAACTCATGTGGACGATATAATAGCCAATTTAATTATTGGAAAATTAACAACAGAATCTTCTTCTTCCCACTTGGTTGCCTGAGGTCCTTGAAAAAACGAACCATTCAACAATTACTCAATTTATAAATGATTCAATAAAGTCATTGTATCCCGATTCTTCTGTTGATGAAAAAATTTATGTTTTTATATCAAATGCTGCACCTTACATGATAAAAGCCGGTCAAGCTCTTCAAGTATTTTATCCCAATTTAATACACATAACTTGTTTAGCTCATGGATTCCACCGACTTTCAGAAGAAATCAGGAAAGATTTTGGAAATGTCAATGAATTAATTTCTTCGGCAAAAAAAGTATTTTTAAAAGCTCCCTCTCGTGTACAGACGTATAAAGAACAGCTCCCGAATTTATTACTACCGCCGGAACCAGTTATAACGCGATGGGGCACCTGGTTGAGAGCAGCACTGTTCTATGCTGAGCATCTTGAAGCAGTAAAAGAAGTAGTGAATCGTTTCAACAGTTCCGATGCACTGGCAATTGCATCATGTCAAGAAGCATTTAAAGATCCTTCGATCAGGAAGAATATAGCACTAATTAAAACGCACTTCAGCGACTTACCCTGCATAAATTGCATGCATATTTTAACATTTTGATTGTGCATATAATCCGATGTCTATTAATTATCATTAATCAAAATTATCATTACAAAATTATTATGTACAATTATAAAATCTACTTACCGTTTTATTGTAACAAAGCGGCGATCTTATGGCGCGCAGTGTTGCTAGAGGGGCCGCTTTGGCGCGTAAACCGAGAGTCAAGAAACAAGAGAAGAAAAATCGCGCGAAACAACGACATCCAAAATCGGATATCCTATGGACGTCCAAATATTAATTATTAATGGATGTCCAAAACCGGACATACAGTAGGTGTCCATTTCATGTCCGTGGACATGCGGACGTAAAATGGACACAAAATAAACATCCATAGGATGTCCTGTGTTATCTGGGATACGACGCTCTTATCTCGCAACTTATCTCGGTGAAATCTGTGGCTTCCTCGGCCGAAATTTCCAAAGGGTAAATTCTCTGGTAAATTCTATGGGTCTTTTAAACACTCCATTTTTTGTTTTTAGAACAAATATCCTCTCCTTTCCATCTTTACCTGGGATCAAATTTATTATTCGTGCAAGAGGCCAATCTATGCGTCGGTGTGTGTCGTCTTCTACTAAAACTACATCCCCTATCTTTATTTTTCGCTTTTCACGCTTTCCGTCAGTAACAATTGACCTAAATATTCTACACGAAATCTTTTCCGAAGATCCTCGAAAATCTTTTGTCTATATTTAAATTTCTTGTCTAGCTTTGTTCTGTAAAGCATATCATAATTTGGCACTCCCACCTTTTGAAATTCCTGCAAAAACATAGAGGGTGACAACGGTTTTAGATCCTCCAGATCTTCCGCGATATAAGTGGGTGGACGGCTATTGATTATCGCCTCTGTGTCACATAGGGTTGTATTCAGGCTTTCATACGAGAGGCTCGCTCTGCCTAACGTCTTACGCAACAAAGTTTTCAAAATATCTATGAGTCTTTCCCACCAACCTCCCCATCATGGTGCCGTTGGTGGATTAAAATACCACTCAATTTGAGATACTGCCTGATGTTTGGTAATTTTTTCCCATTCTAGCTTGTTCAACATGTTAGCAGCACCTGTGAAATTCGTTCCATTATCACAGTATATTATATTCGGTCGACCTCGCCTTGCTACGAATCTGCTTGCTGTAATCCTTTTATAAAACCTTGCATAGACAATGTCGATACTAATTGTCGATCTAAATGAATGGCTCTGTATACTGCACAAGTAAAAATACAAATCCATGCCTTCCCTCCCCCCCCCTCGTAGCATTAGAGGTCCTGCGAAATCTATACCTACTACTTCGAAAATCTTTGCATCTCGAACCCGATTGAGGGTTAACGGGGATGTTTCACTTTTCATACGCTTTACTCTCTGTCTTTTGCAAATTACGCAATATGATATAACCGATTTTATTATCTTGCGGAGTGAAATTATCCAGAATCTTTCTCGTAAGTAGCATATAACTATCTGTGCTCCTGCATGTCCCATATTCTCATGATTCTCACGTACTAACATGTAAATTATGTCATGATTGTTATCTAGAAGAATAGGACACAGAAAATTCGGATTATCTTTATGATAAATTTTTGTTTTTAACACATATAATCCTTTTTCATTTATCATCGTCCTGAAGGAGGACATTTTGTTTTTGGTTCCGATTTGAACATACACTCTTGTAAATACTTGAATAATTTCACTTCCGCTGCTCTAATCTCGGCAAAGATTAGACGTAGACCTTTCTGCTTTGATTCCGACGAATTTATACCCTTAAATGCTTTCTTGTCGCGAATTCTATTCCTGCAGTTTGTAAAGAATCTGTTCATCCACGCTAAAAATCGAAGGAGTTTATTATAAGACGAAAAATAATCTCTAGTTTCGAATTTTTTTGTTTCGGTATTAATCATATGTATTAAGCTCGACTTTTTTATCTCCCTCCTTATATCTTCTTTTTATAACTTCATACTCTGCCGCGGGCCAGTCCGATTCTGTTTCATAGAGCCATTTCGGTCATATCCATCATTCCGATTTCACTAACTGTGAAGGGCTGCATCCGCGCGAAGGGAGGTCAGCGGGATTTAATGCTCCAGACATATATCTCCAATCAGTTTGTGCACTAAATGAGCGAATCTCTTTCACCCTATTCCCTACGAAAGTTCCCCATGGCAAATCACGTTTAATCCAAGCTACACAGCTCGACAGGGATTTGACTACGGCAGTAGTAACCGCTATGATGGCCGCTATTAATTCGAGACGTGGGATAGTCGCTTTCATCGGGATTATGCGCGATGTAGCACTCAATAATCTAACTTCTACTCCGTTCCTCTAATGACACCTTACGCGCATTTTCACAAGTTTGACTATCGTGACTTGCCTTACAAAATATACATTGCTTTTGTTCTTTCGCGGTTAGAAGTACGCTGGCGCTGGGTACCTCCTTCGATGTCTCGGCTTTATTTTTCGGCATCTTGCTCCGTCGGTAAGCCGAAACCAGTGAGTGCCATGTCTATTCCGTTCTCTACCTTAAGGGGATGCTGGAGACGGACAAACTTGATCGACGTTGATAATCTAGAATATAATATAAAAATTTCCTATATTATCGATCCTAGCTCAAGCATGTATACATTGCTTGTGCGTGCAATGTTGTCGCCTCGATTGTTTACGATACGAGTAGGACAGATATATAGTCTTTCGTCCTTTTGTTACCAAGATTCTCGATGTTGCCAAGATTTTCGATGTTCTGAGACGGCTAGAGCGTCCGAATTTCTTTTTACCAGGCACTGCAGGGCCGCCCTACAAATTGTAGGCCCCTCATCCTGATAATATTTTAATAAATATTAAAGTCGCGTATGATTTTAATATGTATAATAATATAACGACTTTATTATATCTTATGAAAGAAATATATTTAATAATTTTTACTATATGACTTGTATAATACTAATTTTGTCTTGAAGTGTGACTAAAATTATAGTATTATATAAAATCATATTATTCTATGATTTTAAATATTGGGAACAGTGGATGGGCCCCTCCAACATTCATTCCCGTGAGAACGCAACAATTAAATTTTTCTCGTCTCTCCGAATCAAATTTATAAGTATTTGTAATAACCAGCACTATCTTAAAAACAAGATGCTTCTGGTCAGTACCGTCATATCACAGACGCCTCTGACTTTTATATATAATATATAATCATATATAATATATAATCATGCAGTTTTATATTTCAATTTTATATACTCAGTTCCGTCAAATACACGCTTCTGATTTTTATTATAATCAGTACCGTCAGATTACAAACGTCTCTGATTTTTATACATAATATATAATCATGCAGTTTTACATATATAATTTTATATACTCAGTACCATCAATATAGACGCTTCTGATTTTTATATGTAATATACATATAATCATGCAGTTTTATGTATATCAATTTTATATACTTAGTATCGTCAAAATAGACGCTTCTGATTTCTATATGTAATATATATTCATGCAATTTTACATATATATCAATTTTATATACTCAGTACCGTCAAAATAGACGCTTCTGATTTTGATTGTACATACCATTAGAAATCGGGACTGAGAATCTTTGAAATTATGTCATTTCACGATTCTAAATGCTCGCCACCGCGATCGAGAAGTCCGAGTGGAAGCGCTCGTTCGACGTGGAGTTGGCGCGCGAGAAGTCCGACGAGTCATAGTTGGCCCGCATGGAAAACCGCTCGACCGAGCTGGAGCGCGACTCTCGGACTCGGAGTTCTTCGAGAACCGGCCCTCGCTCGAGTCCGAATCGTTGCGGCTGCGCCGCGGCGAATCCTCGTCCGATCAGCAGCCGGTCCTCCACGCTGCTCGACTTCATGATCTCGTTTTGCTAGCGCTGCTGCTTCCTCGCGTGGTGGCCGACGCGCTCGGGGCTGCCCTCGGGGCTGCTCTAATTATCACGACTATCACTAATCATCACGACATTGTCCGTCTCGTCGTTTGTCGTGAGACACGATACGAATACACGATTACACTCTAAAATACACGGAGCGAACAGGCATTCGCGCGCTTTGACAGTTCGGTCAACTTTTTTCCGTTTACGTTCGCGTGTTTTGACTATGCGCGTATCTTCACGCACTCGGGTTGTGTGTAGTAGTGTATACATGTGAATCTTCCTTGTGCTAAGTTACTAACACAAGGAAGTGTCACACCGACACGCCAATGCCATCTTCTAGAAAATTCCGGAACTACCGTCGACCTATGTATATATGTAATCACTGGTCTGCTGACCGCTCCACATGTACACTACGTAGGTGCATGTGAATAAAGTGATCTCGTCAATATATCTTTTTTATTAGACATTTGTTTGTATTTTCATCTACCACAGTGTTCGTTATTCCTGTCCGTGGGGTCGGCGCGGGCGGTTTGAAAAAAATGTAAGATTTACTTTATAGTCATGTAAGAAAAAATCATAGAAAAATTTTAGAGTACAGAACAAAAAAGTTTTGAAATATCACAGCGTGTTAAAGTTCAAACTTCAAGCCTCAAAATGTGTATTTCATTGTTTAAGAAATTTTTTAATCATTCATTGCGGTAGAGTAGATCGATTCTCTTAATTTTTAGCAATTTCATTATTTTCAAATGTGATGGACATCTGAATAAAAATGTTTTTAGCTGATAAACGTTATTGTTTTTTATTCTGGTATACTTGAACTACAAAATTCTGCTTTAGTGATTTGATTGGATTTTTTTTCATGGCAATGTATTGACTTAAAGAAGAAACGTAAAATATGTGATTTGTTACATGTGTGGTGTGATTTGAACTTAATTTTTTGTCAGAAAAAGTAAGGCTAAGAAGAAAACAATAACAGTGTTTGAAAGAGCTGACTTTCAGCTTTTTAATGCTTTTTCGGAGTACTATACGTTGATCTGTTCACGAGTAATAAGTGACCAAAGTCAAAATGACCATTTCTTCTTCAAACCTTGCTATCTTGGTAAAAAAAAATTGCACAGCGATCAACAACCACTCGAATTAAAGGAGAGAGATCCCGCTATAAGACGCAGGAAACAGAAATTCTCTACGATTTTTTTGCACGTCAAATGTAACGGAGGAAAGTCGTGTTAAAAATTTTTATTTTGACGGACCGAGCTTCCTCATTCTGCCGTAAAGGAAGAAGATAATTAGAGATTCTTTTGTAAAGAAAGAAGATAATTAGAATCCACAAAAAGAATTTGAAAGAAGAAGTTTCAAGCTTTAAAACGCTTTTTTTATTTTGTATCTACGATAATTTTTCGCCGAGTTACAGCAGTTTGAAAATAACTCATTTTTTTAGCATGTGAAAAGCGTTCCCTATTTTTTTTTAGTAATATATTACAATATATAATATAACATTATATTAATATTTTAAAAAAATAAAATTAATAAAAAATAATAGAAAATTATTATAAAAAATGTACATTTTTCGACGGAAAGGTTGTTTAACGTCTTCTTGTAAGATTCTGTTTGTTAATATTTTATTTTATAATATTTATAATATTTTATATAGAACTCTTCATTGTAAAAGGAAGATAAAGCCTTTAACTTACAAAAAAAGTCAGACTTGTCGACAAGAATGCAATAATACATAAGTTACCTATACAAATGTTGAAACATTTCTTCTGGAATATCAAATGGATTTTGCGTGTCACGCAATATCCTTCGCGTTACACGGAGTTTATTTTGATTTTGGTATTTGTTAATTTAAAATTCATTAAGAATGACATAAAACGCAGCTGCCATGTTGAATAATTCAATTTTCACGCAAAATGTTTTGATTTTCACGAATTTATTAAAAATTTTTCATTTTTCACTATTTCATTGAAATTGTTCACTCTTCACAAGTTCACTAAGGAAAAAGCATATATGTAATACTACTATATTGCTAGTCAAGCTGAAACGCTAGCGAAAACATCACGGTGCAGACATATATTGACCTTTCACTTCCACAATTCGTGTACGCTGACCCAAATGCGCATGCGTGACTTTCATTGAATAAGATGAACTATATATATAATTTTTTAACCTCACATGGTCTCACATGGTCTCGCACGATCACACGAAATAATAATAAAAATGCGATCTTGTTACATATGTGGAAGATTTGCATCGAAGCAGAAAATATTTCTTTACATAAGTAAATTAATTGACAGCTAGATAATGATAAAAAATAATCAAGTATACAATTGCTTAAAAAAATTAATAAAAATTAAATTTTCAGATTTCCAAAAAATCCAGAGATATGTAAAAAATGGGTTAAAGCTTGCGGATTGCAGGAGAAAGATGATGTATCCCATTTATTTATTTGCTCACTTCATTTTAAATTACCTGGGAATTTAATTGTACAAGAAAAATGGAAGCTACCTCCTGGTATTATACCCAACATAGATATTACTGATGTCGCAACAACAAATGTAACAACTTCACCAGAAATATCTTTAAATCATCCACCAATTTTATTACCAAATGTGCTAACAGAGAGTACTAATATACCAAAATCAATTGAAACATCTTTAAATATATCTGATGATATAACTTGTGATTGTGATGTTCCGTTAACATCAAAGGTTTCTTATTCATGTACATTAAATGAAAATTATATAAAAACAAATAAAAATACATGTTCTTATTGCAAAATAATACGAATGTTTTTGAAATAAATATTTTATAGATTCTGAAGAGGACTACAATTCTCCTCCAAAAAAACGCTTTTCTAAAGAACCTAGATATATCTTAGAAATCAATAGCTTTGATGTTAGTACACCGAGAAAAGCAAGGAGAGTAATTAAATTTATTAAAGAAGAGGACGAAAAGAAACGCAAACAAATAAAATCTTTACAAGACCAAAATAGAAGGCTTTTAATGCGAATTGCTAAATTACAGGATTTAATGTCTCATTTAAAAGAACCAAATTTAATTTCTGATGATGCTAGAGATCATTTAATGGTATAGTATATATTAGAATAATAATAATATATATTTTATATATATATATATATATAATATATATTTTTTTGTATCATAATTGATAAGTTTACTAAAATATATCAAAATCGATGCCATTAGTGTCTTTTAATATCAATAATATCCTATTTAGTGACTAATTCCTGAATTAACACATTTTTCATGGTATGTTCCCACATAGAAATTGGGATCCAGTGGATGTCCATCAAATCTCCATAGCTCCATGGGACGTCTATCTCCATGATGGAAGTCAGATAGACGTCTACTGGAGATTCATTCAAACTCCATAGCTCCATGCGATATTTGCCTCCACATGGAAGTCTCATATATCTCTATTAGAGATCGATCTTATCTCCATGATAGATATCCATTACAATTCCATTATAGACGTCCATTAGACATCTATTATGGATGTATAACAGATTTACATATACTACGTTTCTAATAGATCATCCACATAAAATAATATCCTCTAATCATCTACTGGATATCTACTGGATATCCATCATAAAGATTCGAAATTTCCAGAAGACGTCCATTAGACATCTGCTGGGCTGCCACTAGAAATTTCAAGGATTAATTTAGAACACTTTTAGAGAATACATTAAAAATTTTTAAATTAAAATTTATAATTTTACGTAGCAATGTCATTGTGCATTACGTAGCAATATAATTAAAAACATAATTTAAAAACTTTCCGTAAAAAATCGTTACGTTGCACGAAAGCGCTCTTTCTTGTGCTAGCAAACTTATATAAGTTCCGCTCACGCTGCTAGGAGTCGCAAGAACTAACGCTTTCTCGTAAGTAAAATTCGTTTTTGTTTGAATATATAAAGAAGCTTAATGTACATCTTTAGACTAATCGAAGCACGAAATGAATGTTTTGAGAAATGAATGTTTTGAGCTTTAGAACCTTCTGGTAACATTCTACGAGTATAATACAGTAGTATGTTCGTAATATATGTTGTAAACTAAAATAAGTAGGAGATTTGGTTTCTTTAAGACATCCAAAAGATATCCATATACTGTCTGAGTTATATTCATCCTCTATGGACCCCATTTATCTTCCATGAACTCTCTATTAATGATCCACGTAACATCGGTTAGTCGTCCACCGAGGATCTACGAATACTCTATTTATAATCTACGTTACGTTTAATGGACATCTTTAAAGATGTTCAATAGATGTCCAGTGGATGTCGTCAAGACGGAACTATGGATATCTGGTCGCCGGCTGGTGGATGTCTAATAAACCTCTACTAGAGGTCCAAATATCCATGACAGATGTCTACTGGACGTCCATTAGAAGTTCTCTTTCTATGTGGGTTACAATATCAAAATTTAAAGGACGTAAATTTAAATGTACTCAATGTTCAAATGAGCTCCTATCTTCCCTATACATGTCCAATGTAACATTGCTCTTCAAAATATTGAACTGATTATAATATATTTTATGTATTAATAGAAATTTAGATATACAATTTAGATATACAATTTAAATATATACAATTTAAATATACAATTGAAATATATAAATTTAGATATACAATTAATTATATATAATTTATATACAATTAACATTTTACACAATTCATATTATATACAATTATATTTATATACTTTTTATTATATAATTATAACTAATTAAATAAATCAATGTATACATTATACAATTTATATACAATTATATAAATTTCTTTATATTTTTATCTAATAATTGTGTAAAAAATTTTATAAAAATATTTGAATTGTGTAAAATATTTTATATATTTTTTATTTATATACATTATATAAAATTAACCAAATTGTATTGATTTTATTTAATTATGTATTAATTAAATTTAATTTTTTAAAATAAAATAAGATATATGTATATAATGCTTAGTCAAATATATGTTTACTTTTTTTTTTATTCTATTTAGAATATGTTACCAGAAACTGTAAGGGCAATAGTAACAAGAAAATTGAATAAAGGTGATAGTTATTCTTCTGAAATTCGTAGCTTCGCATTGACGTTGCACTTCTATTCACCTAAAGCATATAATTATGTTCGAAAAACGTGGAATAACTTGTTACCAAATCCTTCCACGATACAGAATTGGTATCGTGTAGTCAGTGGATCTCCAGGTTTCACGGATGAAGCATTAAATGCCATTACATTGCATAGTAATAATTCTAAACCTCTTATTATTAACTTACAATTAGTTATAGACAAAATGGCAATTAAGGAAGAGATGATTTTTGATAAAGAAAAATTTCATGGTGGTGATTGATTATGGTACGTTAGAAACTGAAAAAAATAATGCAAATAAATCTGCTTTTATCGCTAAAAATGCTTTAGTGTTTATGGCAGTATCTCTAAATGCTAGTTGGAAAGTACCAATTGAATATTTTTTAATAAGATCATTAAGTGGCACAGAACGTTCGAATCTGTTAACGCTTGCATTCGAACAATTGCATAAAATAAATTGTAAGGTATTTTCAATAACTTTTGATGGTGCTCCAAGTAATATTAGCATGTGTACTGTTTTGGGTGCAAATTTTACATATGAGAGTAATTTTAAGCCATATTTTATAAATCCTGTTACATCAGAAAAATGTTATGTGTTTTTCGACTTTTGTCACATGATAAAATTAGTGAGAAATACTATAGGTGACAAAAAGATTCTAAGAACATCAAATGGTGAAAAAATTGAATGGAGTCATATAGTTAATCTTCACGAATTACAACAAAAAGAAGGTTTAAAAGCTGCTAACAAACTCAGTAGCAAACATATCAATTTTCAAAATAATAAAATAAATGTTAAATTAGCAATACAAACTTTAAGTGAAAGTGTACATAAATCATTCATGTTTTTATTAATGTTACCAGATTCTACAATAAAACGTCGATTTATTAATTGCAAAGCAACTGCAGAATTTTGTTTAAACTTTAATAACATGGGTGATATATTAAATTGCAAAAACAAATTTTTCCGGCATAATTTTAACACACCATTAACTTTTGACAATTATACACAACTACAAATATATGCTAAGAATTTTGAAGACTATATTAATACATTACAGGATGAGACAAGTACTCTCATATTAAAAACTAACAGAAAAACTGGGTTCCTTGGACTAATTATATGTTTAAGAAATATTTTTCCTTTATTTGATTGTTTAAAATCTTTAGGAATAACGTATCTATTAACATATAAATTGTCTCAAGATTTTCTTGAGATATTTTTTAGTGCTATACAAAGTCGTGGTTTTAATAATAATCCTAATGCTTTGCAACTGAAAAGTGCATACAAACGTCTATTAATCAGGCATGAATTAAAAGAGTTTGATAACGGCAATTGTCTTTCTGATAGTTTAGAAATTTTACATGTATCTTCGAATTCCAAAATGTTTAAGAGTCCCACAGCAAATGAAGAAATAGAAATTTTTGATGAAGAAACACTCATTTTCGACCATGATTATATAAACATGTTTTGGCAGCTCACACCATATGTAGATAATATAGTACAATATATAGCAGGATATATTTGTAATAAATTATATAACATTATAAATTGTGATTTTTGTAAAAGTCAATTATTGGGTGATAAAATGCCTTTGTTATCAGAACTAAAAAATAGAGGGCCATATTTAAAACCGTCTGATGATGTATACAGGACTTGTAAAATGTCAGAAACAACTATCCGGCAATATACAAATGAATTGCGAAAAAATAAAATAAAACAATTTTTAACAAATATTATATATCGTAGATTATTATCTCCATTTTCTAATGATACTATGCAAAATCATATATTATCTCAAGATGTACTTGACAATCATAGAACACAATTGTGTAAACATATAATATCATTATATATAAACATAAGACTATTTCACGAAGCCAAAAAGATGTTTAGCAAACATAATTTTATTCGTCAAAAATATACAAAACTTATTTTATTTAATCATCAATAGTCTTTATGTATTATGTTCACAGATGTTTATAGTTTTAGTATTATGGTATATAAAAGTATACAGTTTTAGTATTATATACAGATGTTTATTATATAAAAATGATAATTTATTATAAAAACATCTTTGTTTATGTTACTTTAATATTTTATATTATTTTATATAATTTATATTTATAAAATTATATAAAATATATTATATTTATATTTTTGTTTCACAGCAAAAAAAAGAGAATGAAAATAAATATTATAACCGTATTATATTGTTTCTTCTTTTATTAGATAATTTTTAAATCTCATTATTAAATACAGCTTTTTAAGTCTGCGGTCGATTTGCCGCTACAAATGCTTCGAAGCATTTTTCTTCAACTTTCTTTCAGTAAAGACAGAAAGAGAAGAAAGATTATATCAGCGCAAGCGTATAATGTTCGTAGTACATGATCGCCTATATATTGTATTTCTATCTCACTTTCTCGGCGACCCTACCGCCCATTGAGAAGATGCGCAACTAGCAATATAGGAGTATTACATATATGGGAAAAAGATTCATGATCGCTGCCCAGATTGATGCGCTCGATGGAAACTAGACCAGTGAGCGCTTAGTGATTCTTTAAAATGATTGGTTCTTACCTTTAATTTTTCTTTGGATCTAAGTGTAGAAACTAATCGTATTAAAAAATTACAAAGCGCTCACTGAGCAATTTTTTCCGCTGAACGTGCCCATTGGGTGCATCCAGAAGCACGGTCGCTCACTGAGCGCTCAGTGAGCTCTTGCATCTGATTAGCATATTCTTTTAGATCTAAAAACGTATACCAATCAGTCATAAAAGTTCACTGAGCGCTCAGTGAGCAGTCGTGCTTCTGGATGCGCCCATTGAAATGATTATGAGAAGCAATTGTTTCTTACGCTGAAATGGAGTCAAAATTATAGTAATGTGACACGAGCAAATATATTATACACTTAAGTGAAATTTCCAAATTTACGAGTAAAAAAATGCCGCCAAAAAAGAGACATGGAAAAGTCAAGACTGTCGAAAGTGGAAAAAAAGCGTTAGAGACAAAGGGCGTCATTATGTGTCACTTTATCAGTACGCATTTCGTCAAATCTAATTTAAATAAAGATTGTGTGTAGAGGTGAAGATAAATGTAAATTTTATATAATATATTTCAGTAAAGCAGTAAGTCCCATAAATAAAAATGTGAATACTATTGCATTAAACGATTAATAATGTTTGCTATAGCTTTGATTCTTCTTAGCGTATTCACATTTCAAAAGAGAATTGTAGAAAGAATTATTAAATATCGCTTATTATTGTCTATTTTGCAGCTCCGGGACCTAAATATCAGCTTAAGACACTCGTCGGCTACAAAGATCACTGCATTACAAAATATCGAGATCCAGCATATACGTTTGGTCGTCGTGTCGTTCTCACATGTCCGGGAAGCCCAGGTCCGAAGTATATGATCGAAGAACGGAGACCTAAGGGATTTACTTTTGGACAAGCCGCAAAATATCGCGGTAAAAGAATCCTTCTCGTTCGAACGATAACATTGTTGTAACGATATCTCTTCTATCATGTACTTGACAGATATTGTGTTCGGACCTGGTCCAAAATATAAGTTGCCAGGTATCCCTCGCGGTCCTTTCTTCTCAATCAAGTGGAGAACCAAAATGAGAAAAACTTGTGAGACACCAGGACCAAAATATTACATCAAGCCCACCACTGACGCGCCAGCCTTTTCCATGTATTTTCAGAATCTTTCTTCTGATTTTTCTTTGTTTTCAAAGTAACTCACATATGAACGTTGTTCTATCGTTTGTAGGGGACTGTGTATAGCGAAGAAACCAGTACTTACTGTAGGTCCTTATTCATACAATTTTAACGCGATGAAACCAAGAGCACCGATGTATACTATTACTGGTAGACGAGCATTACAATTGATTCCTGAAGGCCCTGGCCCGAAATATGCTGTCCCGCCATCCAAACCGACTACCGCCTTTTCGTTCGGTGTAAAACATAGCGAATGTGCACCACCCTATATCACTGAATGTGATAAACAGTGTTAATAATGAAGAAGGAATCATTTACATCAAATCATCGGACTCGTTATTAACGTTATTAAGTTAATGTGAGATCGCTAATAACTGCTTGCAAAATAAATTAAAGATTTAAATTTACATGTATTCTTGGTTGCTGTGATGTGCATTCTTTATTGTTTTAATAATGGATTCAATAATAAATTGGACGAATCCAATTGTTCTTTGCGAAAAATACCGATTAATTCTCCCTAGTGAAGTTTATCGATTAGTTTCCGGTATTCTAACAGGTTCCACTGTGATTGTCTTCACTTTCATAATACTTTTGTCTTTTTTAATTTGTTTGTTCATTTTCGCCGCTAAGTTGATGCATCGGAATTTTCTATTTCTATATATAGTATAATATAGTTAAACTATATAATATTTCGATCACGAATGCTGATTCCAAGAAATAGACTACATATGCCTCCATAATTACCTGTACAGTAAAAAAATTAAATAATGAGAAAATGATTCCTATTTTGCACTATTTCAAGTAGTGTTTTTTTTTTAAACAAATACGTGTACATTGTAATGTCATTAAATTGTAGCCATTTCTTGCCAAAAATAATAATCTTTTTCTAATGTTATGTTAATATTGTATATTTCTATTACTTTTTTATATATAAAAGTCAACTCACTCATAAGGTCATATTAATAATACAGCATATCCTGTCGCAATTTTTTTGCCTCCATCTTTCCAAAGTAGATATATAACACGCTATGATTTTTTATCGAACATTTTCGTCTAAAAAAAAATATGCACGACGTGATTACGATTACGAAGATTATACCTATGTGCAGTTTTACCTTCTCCACGATAACTCGGAAAGGCTTAAAGGGATGCTGTTGGATTGTACATTATAGGTAACATCGGTGCAAGCTAGGAAAGAGTCATAATTCAAATAACCGGATAATTCTTCAAATTTGGTTTTGTCGAATGGCGTCATGACAATTTCAAATCGAGGCTTTACATTTTGCCATCTCTCTAAAGCAGAGAAGCCAAAAGATAAATCAATTTATCAATTATTTATTATTCTTGCAGAAATATAAAGCATATTTTGAAAATTCAGTTTCTTTTTTTTCGTAATACAGTATCATCAACGAACCTCTATATTTCATTAAACAAGACAAATCCTTTAAATTACAGTGTCGCTAATAAGCTGAATAAACAACAAATATTAATATTTAATTAATTTTAATCAATATGAATTTTAAATATATATATAATATTTTTGTATTTTTTATATCAAAATGTATCAAAATAAAAAGATATGATAAACTGATAAACTAATGTGTTAATTTTCCATGATTTTATCTTATCCTCTTTACACTGAAAAATTTGATAAAATATAGAAAGTGACAATTTAACAGCAGGAGAGATTTTGTTTTTATTTTATCAATCTTTAATTCACAAAAAATGAGAACTTCTTTTCTCAAGAAGAAAGAATTTACACTTTTCTAACAATAAATCATATTGTGGCACAATTATTTTAGAAAATAAAGTTATATTGAGACACTATACCCAAATTATATTTTAACTTTATGTCGAGTTAATTCAAGAGCTCATAAAAGCCTTATTTCGATAAAGAGTATTAGAATTAAACAAATCAGTGTAGTTTGTCAAATACGTTTTATCTCTTATGATATATTTTAATACAAGACACAAAATATTTTGTAATTATTTTTTAATAATTTTATCTCAATACTTCACACAGTAATGAAATAAATCGATTGGGGTAAAAAATATACAGGGTGTTTCAGAAATAGTTGGCCAAACTTTAAGAACATATTCCACTCATTGTAAGGCTGAAAAAAGTCACATAAACATGGGTTCGGAAACGCTTCCTTTTCAAGTTATAAACATTTTTTATTAACTTTACTTACAGACTTTAACAATATTTAAACTGCAAGAACATTTCAATTCGATGTTAGAATAAGCAAAGATTAAGAGGATAGCGCAATATTGCATAAATAAATTATTAAGATTGATATAGATGCACAAGTACAATTTGAAAAACATATAATCATATCACAGGCCCACAAGAAAAAATTGTCTGTGCCATTGACTAGACCATATTCCCATGTATTTTGGCCCGCTGAAACCGAATATGACCTCAGTTTTGTCCCTACACGTCAAAATTTATTAATGGATTCTTGAAGTTTTTTTTGACTATAAAAAAAAATCCTGCCATGTTGATGAATATTATCTTCACTCTTAAATGCTTAAATAAGGACTGATTCCAATTCCATACAGAGCTACCTAAAAACTTTGTTTCTTCAGAGGGTGAATAGAAGTACAATTTATGAAACATCGATGCGAGGCATATCGTCTGACGTAAATACGTAATGTAAATAAGAAATGTTTATAACTTGGAAAGGAAGCTTTTTCGGACCCATGTTTATATGACTTTTTTTCATCCTTACAATGAGTGGAATATGCTCTTAAAGTTGGGCCAACTATTTCTGAAACACCCTGTATATTTGCATTTAAGAAAAAAAAACAATTGCAATGTATAATTTACAATAAACTTTAAAAAAGATCTTTTCTACAAAATAATGATGTATGTAGTTGCGACAGATTACAACACTTTTTTTTTAGTGCAGAATTTGACTGCGTGTTCCTATAGGAAGTTCAGTACTAAAAAAAAAAGTGTTGCAATCTGTTGCAATCTTTTAGGCACCGGCTGTACATCATTTGTACTAAATAGATATTTATGCAAATTTATAAAACACATTAAAATAAAAAGATAATTTTAAATAAAATAATACTCAAATCTCTACATTCTTTACTATAAAAGTAATGATATAAAAAAATTGCACTAGCTTTTTCTGCAAATTAAACGTATTTCTTCATTAGAGGAAAGTCGCCAATACTGGCACAGACCCCATAAAGCGGCATCCCCCTATTTCTTGGAAATTAAACATTACACTGTATGAGTACCGATAAAAACATAATCTCCTTAGATAATTAATAGAAATAGAAATCCCTAGTTCATATATTCATAGTTTTTTCTACATAAAATCTGATAAAAACGAATTCTTTAAGAGCGAAAATAAAATTTGCACAATTTTCTCTTACAAATTGGATTTAAACAATAGAGTATGTATTATTGACAATATTACATCATTTTATATATTTGTAGCTTCCTAAAATTGGATTTAAACAATAGAGTATGTATTATTGACAATATTACATCATTTTATATATTTGTAGCTTCCTAAAACTGTTTTATTTATACATGTATCCGTCATATTTCCCTCGTACTGCAGTTTTAAACATAAAATTGCTCCTGTAGCGTTAAATGGTAGTAGCTATACTATGCCGGTTCTAACGCAGGTCCTCCGAGGGGGGAGCGGGGCGGGGGGGTACTCCGCGGGCGAGGGGGTATGACGTCACGCGGGAAGGGGTCCTTTATCTTATCTTTGTTTATAAAAATATCAGATAACAGCGGTATCAGATAACAGCAGTATCAGATAACAGCGGTGGGCATAATGCTGTTATCACGGCCCCTCGGTACCCCCCTAATTTCCAGGAATTTTGATATTGCCGATGTTTTGACTATCATAGATATCTGACCACGGAACGGATCTGCACAGTACCCCTTCCCCTAATTTCTAGGAATTTTGATATCGCCGATATATCGTATCTGATACATAATCCTACCGCTATCATCCGGCGTATCCCCCCCCCCAAATTTCCAGGAGGACTAGTGATAAGATTGAAACATAATTCTATCCCTAATGATAAGATAAATCCGCGACTCTGAAACATGATTCTTTCAAGCGCCAATATGGCTGCTATAACGCGATAAGATATCTAACATACCCCCAATTTCCAGGAAGACTTTTGATATGAAACATAATTCTACCCCTAAGATTAAACAAATCTAACTGAAACAAAATATCTGATTCTATCTTTTTTGAGCGCCGATATCTGGCCGCTAATGTTATGATATCGCACAACGGGGTTGACTTGCACAGGCTTGCAAGGTATCCTTTAATAAGTAGCGGCGACTCCGCGAAGCCATCTCCCTAGCGATCATCTCGCCATATTATTCTTCCAGGAAGTTTCTTTTGATAATCAGTGTTAGTTAGTTAGAAAGAGACAAAACGAAGGTATAAAATCGGCCCGGAAGAGCGCAAGAGTCTCAGTCTCCAACAGTCTCTGTGCAAGCTGCATTAAGTTATAATGGAGCAAATAGTACGTGAAATGCTGGAGCAATTCAATCGAGTCGCAACTTTGGATGATTATTTCACGTGGGCTCAGCGATGCGACGAGTGCGTGGAACGGCACGAAGAACACAGTCGGGTCAAGCGTCCGCGGCTTTCGATCGGACAGAGACAATCTTTGGTGGCGAGCATCGCGCGACTCACGGGTGTGAAAATTCAACTGGAAAGACGATTTATACATTTCGGTGGTGGTGACTATGAGAATAACAGTGCGAAGAGACTCGTTTGGCGAGAAATCGATACCGCGTTTGAAAATCGTCTTCTGACTGGTGCGGTGATTAACGCGGATTATATCGAGCCGCGTCAATTCTTAGAAGACGCTGGTGGCGTAGTGCTCAAGCGAGTGCGAGACATTTTAAGAGTACGCAACAGCGTTAAAGTAAATACAATATTCAACGGTGAATTTGTTACTGGTGACAAACTCGCAAATAAAAGTATTAATACGCGAAATTGTGAACTATTTCGTACATCCGATTTGCGCAAGTGGTACGAGCAGCGCGTTATCGAGCCTACTCTGGCGTCGCTCGAAGAATTCCAGGAACGCGACAGTGGCTGGGCATTGTCGCGAATACTTAACCTGACAGTGAATGTGAATAAATACAACCCATTGCACGCGGGGTGTTATATTGAATTACTGCGAGAAATAAAATTCAAGAGAGCGGTGATCAACGTGCGGTCTAAAGACAATGCGTGTTTCGCATGGTCGGTGATCGCTGCTCTGCATCCGGCCGAAAGAAATGCGGATCGAGAATCATCGTACCCGCACTACACGACCGTGCTCAATCTGAAAGATATTGATTTTCCAATGACATTGAGTCAAATAAAAAAGTTTGAACAATGCAATGATATTTCAATTAATGTGTACGGGATAGAAGAAAAGGTAATCCTGTTTATCATATATTCTTTGTTTTTCAAGACGAGCACAATGTTGTTCTTTCGTTTCACGACTCCTTTGTAAACGTTTTTTATATGCACCTTTTCTTCTGCTTTCTATTAGCTAATGGTAAAACCTGTTTAGGAAGACTATAAGTTAAGTCTTGTGGAAAATGTTCTATAACATTAGTCTCAAATATTTTTATTAAATTCTGCCTCATCACAGAACATTGATATTTAATTGTATTTGGCTTTAAACCAAATAATAATGATACTGCAAATGCAATTGCAAACACTCCACAATCATTCATATTTTGTTGTTGTTGTACATTAGGAAATTTAACTGTATTTTTATTCAATACTAAAAACGGACATAGTTTTTTTAAAATATATTTCATGATGAGCATGTAATTGTTTATAATTTAAAGAATCGTAAATATAAACTGTCTTATTATCATAATAACTACATATCCAATGACCATGTGTTGTCGTGCTGCTATGTAGAATTTATATATGTTTTTCATGTACTGAAATAGGTTCTATCGTTTTTGCAAGTTGTATTCTCCATGTATCACGAGGACGAAAGAAAGAACAATTTTTCAATAAATTGCCAAAAGTATCCATATGTGTATATGTCAGCCATTCACCTGATTTTATAATATTTATATCATTAGATGATAATTTTATTATTGTCTGTTTTCTAGCCATTATTTAAAAAATAATATAAATTTTTGAAGATGAATATATATATATATATATATATATATATATATATATATATATATATAATAATGTATGTCTGTTTGTATGTATATATATATATATATATATATATATATATATATATAATAAAATATAGTAAAAATTAAGCAATATACTTATATTTTCTTATTCCTTTCGTTCTTAAACGTACGTGCGTGCGTGTGTGCGTGCGTGCGTGCGTGCGTGCGTGCGTGCGTGCGTGCGTGCGTGCGTGCGTGCGTGCGTGCGTGCGTGCGTGCGTGCGTGCGTGCGTGTGTGTGTGTGTGTGCGCGCTGCAAAATTGAATGATAGTATATGATAATCTTTGTACATAACTTGTTGAACACTGTCAATCGCCTTTTATTGTATCTTGTTGTTAAAACTAGAAAAGAAGAGATTAAGATAAATATTTATACATAAAATGAAAGGAAGGAGAAGAATGTTTAAAAGGAAGAAGAACGTTTAAAATAAAATTATTTGACACAATTTATATATATATGTATATATATATATATATATATATGTATATATATTATTAATATATATACACTGATATCAAATAAAAGACAAATAATTTTTTTTTGTGGTATTTATTTATACAGAATATTTAATAATTATTATTACACGCACAATATTTGATTATACACGATATAACACACAATATTCGTTTACAAATTAAATTGAATTGAGTACTTGACAGGAGACACTGCCATCTCCTAATATCACATTTTGCAATTCTTGCAATACAAAAGTTAACAAGTTATTAATTACTAAACACGTGAAAAGTTATTTTCGATAAGTAACAATTATAACTTAGAGTAAAATTCCAGTAATGTGCATTACTTGTGCATAGTCATTGTAGAAAAGTCACATCGTGCACTTAGTAGTGACAATTAAATAGTTGTATCTCATCACACATTTCACGATCTCTAATAATTAATAATTCATTAACTATTAAAAAAATTGCAAAATGATATAGAATTTTTCGATTGAGTATTGACAATCTACATTCGAATATTGTGTCAATAATTATCACTGTCTGTATAACATACTTAGCTGGAAAGGCTGTTACGTATCTTGATATGTATGTGCAAGGCATGTACATCATTATATATGCATATAATAGAAGATACATGACAATTCTACATTTATTTATACATGTGAAAGCACATACGTTTTTTCTTGTATGTAACATAACCTCTCAAATGTAAAATATAAAACTCATCTAATATATATATAGATATTATGATGTATAAATGAAATAAATAATTGTCAATTTACTTACTAAATAAATAAATAAATAGTATAAAGCATATACTATTTTCTGTTTTGCGCGAAGAGAAGTTTACAGTTCACAAATAATAATTTGTGAATATAATAAAACTAGTTCCGCACAAATACACTCAATAGAGTATAATTATAAATTATTTACTCGTTCAGAGAACAGGTGAAGTATTAAAAAATATTTACTCGCTCAGTGAGCAGGTGTAGTATTAAATATATAAATATATATACTTATTTTCTTGTATTTAAATATATTTTTTAATTTAAAATTATATTATTTTTCTTAGTCGTATAACGTTTTCAAATTTCTTCAGTATAATACAGCTGCGGTGTAAAATTTCTACGGTTTAAAATTTTTTATTTTTTCGAATTTTAGTCAAGACTAAATATATACTTTATTATAATTTGCATATTGACATAGATTCGTATGGCTTATGTGGCCTATAAAGGATTGAAAATTGTTTTTCGTGAAAAGAAAGAGTGATGAGCTGTAAATGGTATACGTATCCGAAGACAGGTTGTAATCCTTGCACAAGTGATTTCAGGTTTGATGTCAACTTCCATCTCTCACCCTTTTTTTTAAAGAAAAGATTAAAGGATTAAAATTTTCGAGTTTTAGTTAAGGTTCAATTCAAACGTAGTTTGTTATGATTCGGATTTTGATATAGGTCCCAGTTCGATTCGCAACCCCTATATGTCCTATAAAGGGATGAGAAGGGATGAAAACAGTTTTTCGAGAAAAAAAAAGGAGTGATGGGCAGTGATTGGTATCTGAGGACGGGTTGTAGTACTCGGGGAGATGATTCCATAAGAGTTGATGCGAACCTCTACCCTCCACCCCTCTTTTTTTAAGAAGGGGTTGAAATTTTCGATTTTTAGTTAAAGCTCAATTTGTACGTAGTTTATCATGATTCGGATTTTGATCTAAGTCCGAATTCGATTCGCAACTCCTAAGTGGCCTATAAAGGGGTGAGAAGGGGTGAAAACGGTTTCTCGAGAAAAGAAGGGAAAGGAGTGATGGGTGGTGATTGGTATCTGAGGACGGGTTATAGTACTCGGGGAAGTAATTCCGTAAAGATTGATGTCAACCCTCACCATTCATTCCCTTTTTTTGAAACTGGTAGAAATTTTCGAATTTTTTACTCTTTTTTACGAGAACCTATTTTCACCACCTCCACCCCTTTATAAGCTATAACCGTAATCCTTTTACAGTTACAAATCAAACTCGGATCTACATCAAAATCCGAATCATCACAAACTAAGTACGAATTTAGACTTAACTAAAAATTCGGAAATTTCAACCCCTTTTAAAAAAAGGGGATTGATTTTAAAAAAAGGGGATGGAGGTTGACATCAATCCTTACGGAACCATCTTTGCGAGAACTACAATCCGTTCTCAGATGTCAATTACTGGACAGTCCATCACTCCTTCCTTTTCTTTTTTCAAAAAACTGTTTTTACCCTTTCTCACCCCTTTATAGGCTACTTAGGGTCCGAATCAAACTCGGACCTAGATCAAAATCCGAATCATGACAAACTACGTACGAATTGAGCTTTAACTAAAAATCGAAAATTTCAACCCCTTCTTAAAAAAAGGGGGGTGAACGGTAAAGGTTCGCATCAACCCTTATGAAATCATTTCCCCGAGTACTACAACCCGCCCTCAGATACCAATCACCACCCATCACTCCTTTCCCTTCTTTTCTCAAGAAACCGTTTTCACCCTTTCTCACCCCTTCATAGGCTATTTAGGGGTTGCGAATCGAATTCGGACCTAAATCAAAATCCGAATCATGACAAACTACGTACAAATTGAGCTTTAACTAAAAGTCGAAAATTTCAACCCCTTCTTAAAGAAAGGGGGGTGGAGGGTAGAGATTCGCATCAACCCTTATGGAATCATCTCCCCGAGTACTACAATCCGTCCTCAGATACCAATCACCGCCCATCACTCCTTCTTTTTCTTTTCTCGAAAAACTGTTTTCATCCCTTCTCATCCCTTTATAGGGCATATAGGGGTTGCGAATCGAACTCGGACCTACATCAAAATCCGAATCATAACAAACTACGTTTGAATTGAACCTTAACTAAAATTCGAAAATTTTCACCCTTTCTTTAAGAAAAAGGTTGAAAGGTGGATGATTGGCATCAACCCTTATGGAATCACCTTCGCGGGGACTGTAACACGTCTGTAGATCAATAATTTTTCCGCGTATTACAGCTCTTTCTCATTTACATGCGTTATTTGTTCGAAAATAGGAAAAATGGGAGAAGGGGACAAGAAAAATTTTGCGAAGAAGAAGACGACGACGACGACGTATCTAAATGAAACATAAATCGTGCAAAAAAATGCATGTATATTTTATATCTTTGCATTAAGTGCATTTATGTGTATCATTGTTATATAATTATAGTTGTAAAAATCTACATTCCTGATCAATATATACATTTTTTGATAATACCGATTTGTTTGAAAAGAACACTGATTTCTTTCTTGAGAAGCGTCTTCTTTCCTGTAAATGATACGCTGTAGCGTCTCGCTTAATATAAAAAAGCTTATGTAAAAAATCACTCACGATTACGAAAAAATATATCACTTAAGTACTTTATATCTTAAAAAAACTTTTGCCCTATAAAACATACTTGACGGGAGACGCTACCGCGTCTCTTGATCAGAGTACAACTCGCGAAAACATCGAACGATCGGTATGCGACCCGCCGACGTTACGCCCGCAATCGCCGAAAAACTCTTGGCTACGGTGTACAGCGCGATAAAGATTGCAGGACCGGCAAAGTTCAAAGTAGGCGATTCGGTACGTGTAAGCAAGTACAAGACCGTTTTCGAGAAAAGTTACACGCCAAATTGGACCACCGAGGTGTTTAAAATCGTTAAAGTGCAGCGCACAAATCGACGTACTTGCTCGAGAACTATCGCGGAAAATCTATCGCTGGAGCGTTCTACGAGCACGAGTTGCATCGCGCGGCCGATCTCGACGTGTATCTCGTGGAGAAGGTACTGCGCAGGAGAGGCGACGAGGTTTGTGTGAAATGGCTAGGATTCGATGGATCGCACAATTCGTGGATACATAAAGACAATGTGGTTTAATTTTCGTTTATTCATTTTAAACATATATAAAATGTATACAATATATAACAATATAAAATGTATACAATATATAACAATATGAAATATAAAATATATGAGATATATAAAAAGTGATTATTAATATTCCTTACGTAGTAATATTACAAAGGTGTAACAATATAAAATATAAAATGTATACAATATGAGATATATGAGATATATACAAAAATTAATATCCCTTACATAGTAATATTACAAAAGTATTCTGTAATGTCTCCATGGCAGAGTATCGGTTGAATCTGATATGATATACCGCTTGTCGTCGTACGGACTCAGAGCGATTTTTTTCTCGGACACAGTATACACTTCATGCAGCTTGGATCTTATACACGATTTCTGTCGCGTCATTTCGATCTCATCGTTGAGACACCGCGTGTAATCGTCGAACGTTATCGTTCGCGCTACAACATTACTTTTGACACCTTTCGCCTTTTTGGTGTCCTTTTTTCCATCTACTCGCAAAGCATACATTTTCGCTCTGAGCCCTACGAATTCCGTCATTATAGCGCCGTTATTCTCATCCTTCATAAGTCCCGGTACCTTCTTGTTTGCAAGTGACGCAACTATTGCGAAAATTTTCAAATATATCAGCCAACAACAAGAAATCGGTTTTTAAATATACATCGCTGTACTCGCCCAGAGTTCGAATGGAGAACCGTTGTCAGACCTTCGCGGCTAGCGCATAATCGCTATCGGATACAGTGTCGCCGGTCAACGAGCTGTAAAATGATTCGTGCGGCGGTAGACACGAGTCCTCTAATTTTTCGATGCAATCCACGTATTCATATGGAAAGACCTCCTTTCTCGTCAACAAATCGAAATTTTCGTTAGATTTGAGAAATTGGAACGTAAAATTTTTAATTTATCCCTGCTAAGAAAAGATGCCAATTTTTCTAGACTTGTGGTGAGAAATTTATATGAATCGATAAATCGTAATTTTATATGATTTCGCGATTCTGACCTATCGACTGTGTCTTCAACATGTTTTGTGAAAGATATGTATTTCTCCTTTGTTATAGGCAACAGATCAATATGTCCTTCGTACGCTGTAGCAATTTCCTTTATGATAAAATGTGAGTCATAGAGCATGATAAGTTGTGGAAAACCACAGGAATATGATATGAATCTTTATAATTCAAATTACAACTCAAATGCGCGGGATCTCTGTATCGTACGATCAGGTGACAATGATCGCGCGCTTTTTCATCATCCGCGAACGGTTTTTCGCATATGTAACAATGTGTAGCGTTACGATATGCTATCCATTGTTCCTTCGATAATATTTCCATGTGGACATTTGCGGACAGAATACCTTTTACGCGATGTGCCAAACATTTTAATTCCTCAACGAACCACGCAATGCAATCCTTATCGCGATAACACCGGTACGCAGATAACGATTCATCGAACGAGCAATGCACGTAATATGCAATGCTGAATGCCTGGTGGTGTTGTTACGTCGACGTTGTCGAATCCATCTTCTCTAGTGTACACTCTAGATCGGCATACACTACAAACGGCATTCGTTCCTTCCGACAGTAGTTTTTGAAACATAGCCACTTGTTGTTGTCGCTGGGTAGTCGGATGGCGCAATCGTTCATCTGTTGACAATCGATGCTGTGGGCCTCCAACTTGTCGCTTGAATGGAAGTAATGTAAACATCTGAAAAAATTATTAATCATTTATATTATTTTTATAAGCATATTACGTAAACTTGTATACGTACCGATCACAGAATTTCTTGTGATTATTCTTTATTGAGTTGCGGCCCCACGGGACAAGTTCTTAATCAATGCGAAGTGTCCCGCGTCGTCGTCACCCTGCACGTACAATAGGTTTACGTGTTTCTCCCTCTTCCGGTTGGTAAGACGTATCGGCAAACAAAAGAAGAGCAAGAATATTATATGTAATATGTCTGCAAAAGACACCATGTCTATAAAAGACACTATGTCTGTAAGAGACACCATGTCTGTAAAAGACAACATATCTGCAAGAGACATCATGTCTGCAAAAGACACCATGTCTACAAGAGACACCATGTCTGTAAAAGACATCACGTCTACAAGAGACACCATGTCTGTAAAAGACACCATGTCTACAAGAGACACCATGTCTGTAAAAGACACCATGTCTGTTGAAGACACCATGTCTGTTAAAGGTATTATGTCTAAAAAAGTCACCATGTCTGGAAAGGATACAATATGTATAAAGAATAAAAAGCTATTTGTAGAAAATATGTCATCAGATATTAATTTGGAAAATAAAAAAGATGTAGCAAAGGATGTTACTAATAAAATAGATGAAATAATAATTAATTTTAGTCAAGAAATGAAAAATTGTACTTTTTATGATAGTAATAATGAAAAAATAGAAAATGATGAAATTGTAATTCTTAGTCAGAAATTAGAAAATTGTAATTTATATAAAAATTCATCTATTTGTAAACTCAATATTAATAATAATGACAACATTAGTAAAATGATGGAGTCACTGAAATTCCCACTTTCTTGCTTGATGTTAATAATAAAATATTTACCGAAATCCTTGTTCCTTAAAATAAAGAAATTCTTTCTATAAATTTAAAAAATTATCATCCACATATTGGACCACAAAAAAAACGGAATACAATTTAAAACGACGATTGCATTATGTTTCAAATCCTGAATTAAAACAAATGCGTGAACGTATGCGATATAGAGATCATATTTATTATAGACGAATGCAAAATCGGTTAAAATATAATCAAAAAGCAGATGAAATATGTATGAAACAACGTCAAATATATCAACTTAATATTATAAACAAACGTGCTCAAAAACGAAAAAATTATTATAAAAATATAATTAATAAACGTGCTAAAAAGAGAGAAAATTATAATAGAAATATAATTAAAAACCGTGCTAAAAAGAGAGAGAATTATAACAGAAATATAACAGATAAACGTGCTAAAAAGAGAGAGAATTATAATAGAAATATAACAGATAAACGTGCTAAAAAGAGGGAGAATTATAATAGAAATATAACAAGTAAACATACTAAAAAAAGGGTAAATTATAATAAAGACATAGTAACTAACCGCGTAGAAAATCGGAAAAGATATAAAGATACAAATATTATAAATTATCGTGTTAAAAAACGTATGAGGTATTCGTTTGACGTAGCAAAACCTCGTGCAATGAAACGAAAAGCTTATCAATATAATTTAGAGGGAAATCGAGCTGTCAAACGTATAAAGTATGTAGAAAATAAAAACAATAATCGTGAAAGGAAACAGAAATATTATGCTTCACATAAATTACATGAAAATAATCGAATACAAGAATTTTACAAATGTAATCCAAAAAACAAGAAAATATGTAATGAAAAATATTACAAAAATCATAAGAATATATAAAAATAATGCAAAAGAAAAATTTAGCTAATAAAATTGGAAATATAAATATAGGAAATATAATATAGTTGGAAATATAAACAAATGTATGTAAAAGCCAATAAAATAGGATTTATACAATCAATAGAGATATATATTAAAATTCTTTTAAAAAATATAAAAACATCTGAAATAGCAGCACAAAGAATAGAAGCTGAACAAATAATTAAATGGTGTATACATGCAAGAGACAATTATGTAAGTATTTTGAGAAAAACTTTGTCATTATTAAATAAAAAAGTAATCGCATCGTTATATCGCATTCCTAAATGTACTATTAATATTATTTTTAATAATAATCATTATACTCAAATTCTATGTGGCTTATGTAAGCATACATCTACCACTGAATCATACTTTTTTGAAACCGCTTATAAATTTGTTGAATTTCATGAGCCGTTGATAATGAATGAAAACGGACAGATTATTAATATTTTACCAATAACGAAAAAATGCAATAAACAAACAAAAAATAGAATGGCAATGTGGATCTCTGTGTAAAGGAAACGAAATGTTTCTAATTAATCGATTTAAAGATTTTCTCATCGCAGTGTCCAAATGTTCAGTAAGAAACATTCCAAAATTGATTAAATCGATAGGAATATGTACAGTTAAACAGTCAAGTAGACTAGGACATTCACAAGCGTGCTACATAGATCACAAGTTATGTAAATCTAAAATGCTAGCATTACATTTTCTGTCACCACATTATCCCAGAGTGAGAAATATACAAAGACTTACGTATCGTTTAAAGCAATATTATGGAAAACTTTTGAATCTAGATGAAGCTTTAGAACTTGGAAATGTACAAATTTTAAAAGAAATTATGAAAATTATTCGTGGCAAGTGTACATTAATTAATATCGATAATAAAAAAATAATAAATTTAAATGAAGATGAAATAATATCAAAACATTCGAAAGCTTTCACTTTATTAACTAAACGGACTATAGATACACCACAATTTATGTGTTTGTCGTGTGAAAAATTATGTTTCCGGAGAAATGTTGTTGATGGAACCGAATGTAGGAAGCCTTTATCAGGGATATATTGGAAAAAATTAATAAATTATTTAAATACCGATTTAAAAAAGACTTTCTATATTCGTAAGTATTGTATGATATATTTTCGTAAGAATGGTTTATTGCCGACTTGTGTCTTAAATAATCTGCACGTTGATAAAGTACCTGGCATGATAATGACATTAAATGATTACGAAAAAATGTTGATACAAAGAACTAAAGCCTTTCAAGTAATATGGAGACAGTATCCAAGAAAAAAATGCCAGATTCACAGCTTTAAAAAAAAATTAAAGGCAGTACATTTCATTTGCCATTACCCATAGAAGAAACAATGAAGAAGATTTGTGCATCAGCAGACGTAATAAACTGTAATCATGAATTGTACATTTTAGTCCGTAGTATTCCAACTAAATCTAAAATAATATGGGAAAATTTAGTTGATGTTAAAAAAGTGTATAATGTATTAGCGTGGCTGAAGAAGCATAATTCATTATATACAGAAATTCAATTACCGAATTCTCATGAAAATTTATTAACAGAAAAATTATGCTATACCGAATATCAATTAAACACCGATACTGTACCTCGTACTGCATTATTAACACAAATTAAAGATCCCGAAGGGTATTATGAACAATTCATTATTTATTCTATGTACGAAAAGAGAATAAACGAGAGTCCAACAGTATTATATCAAATGTTAAAAGTACAAGATATGCCAATAGATAATTATGCCAATAGATTATTGACATAAAACATTAGACCTTTTATGTTTCCCGGATTTGTATCCATATGGTAAAAATGGTCAGCATGCGGACCGACAAGTACATCTTTCAGACAGTGAATTTATTAAATCACGATTAATGTCAGTACATTCTCAATTTCGTCTAAATATACAATATCTATTTTATTTATTGAACAAATATTCGACAGTTGAATAGCGGTATTTATCATAAAATGAATACGACAAATGTTAAAGAACGATTTACAGCAAAGAGCTTTTTGGATGCAATATCAAAAGATCAGTTAGAGGGAAATATTAGTACAATTTTCTCAAGACTGCGTAATACAGCACAATACTGACGTAAATCAAGATGTGATTTAAATTGTATGATTCACCATTACGGACCAGCTACTTGGTTTTTAACTTTAAGTCCAAGTGAGTGGTTATGGTCACATATGATTGAGTATTTGCGAGAGGTAAATCCTGAATTGTCGACAAAGTCTGCAAATGAACTTATTGCTTCTGATCCCGTTTCCGTGTCGAGATATATGTAACGAAATGAAAATAAATGTAACGCTATCCTCGATTTCATATGTTCGAGTGATCATCCAATTGGAGAAGTAACACATTACTTTTGGAGACGTGAATATCAAAGCAGAGTACACAACACTTTCATCTATTAATATGAATTAAAAGTGCTCCTATAATCGGTGAATCTTCAAATGAAGAAATAAGTAATTTTCCATTGAAATATATAACATGTTCGTTGCCTGATAAAAACATTTCACCTTTATTATATCGTAGAGTAAATACGCATTAACGTCATGTTCATAACAGTTACTGCCTACGAACAAAAAATGTAAAAATAATAATGTTACACGTGTCTGTCGATTTGGATTTCCACGTCCAGTCACAGATACATTAATCTTGAAGGATTTAATATCCTCGATTGCTGGTAGGAAAAATTTGAAAGCAAAAAGCAGATTATACGATCTTCCACGTAAAGAAACAAAAAAAGATATAAACGATTATAACCCTACAATTCTTACTGCATGGGAAGGTAATACGGATTTACCATTTATTGGGGAAAAGTCAGCTTTATTAAATTGGTACTGCACAAAATATACAACAAAATCTGAATCTAGTTACGCAAATGACACATTCGAAATCAATTCAACTAAATCACTGTGCAGTCGCCTTTGGAATTTTGCCATGCGTAATTTAAATAATAGAGAATATGGAGCGTTAGAAGCGTGTTATACTCTTCTTGGTATAACGTTATATGGAACTGATTCTCATACAACAATTAGATGGTTAAATGTAAATCAAGTGAGAAATCGAAAGATAAAAACACGAAAAGAAATTGAATTGTTAAACAAAGATTCAACAGATATTTTGTAAATCATTAATTGACGATTATTATCTATCAAGACCACCTGTACTTGAGTCAATTAATCTTTATAACTTTGCAAAATGGTACGATATTACAAGAAACAAACCTATGAATAATTTTTATATTCTAGAAAATGATAGTAAATATCCACAGTATATTAAAAAAAGGCAACACGAATATTTGATAAATCATTATAAATACAATGTTGAAATGGAACCAGAGAAATACTTTTATTCACTTTTACTATTATTTAAACCATGGAGAGATTTATCTGAACTGAAATTAGAATACAACAGTTATGCAGAAGCATTTATAAATGTACAGTCGCAACTGCCAGAAGCAGTACACTATCATGAAAAACTTCTTCACGATCAAAAATGTCTAAAAGATATAAAAGAGGCTATTGAAAAACATATTAACGAATTAATATCGCAAGAGAAAAATAAAGAATCCAATGACACAGAATTTATTGCTTTTGAAGCTGGAAATGCTATGCAAGAATTCAGAGACGTTTTAAATAAATCAGACAAAGTAAATCCTTATGAATTAATTTCTGAATTAAATGAAGATCACAAAAGAATATTCGATATGGTCATAAAGACTATTAATTTTGAATCGAAATGTTTAAGACATTATGTGAGTGGTGAAGGCGGAACAGGCAAAAGTTACCTTATAAAAACAATTAAATATTGGATTAAGGAAGTTCTTAAAAAAGATGTTGCAATAATCGCACCTACGGGTATCGCTGCTTTTAACATTGATGGGCTTACTATTCACCGACTTTTCCAACTTCCAGTTGAACACGGTTATACTCCAAAGTATAGACAATTATCAGATACTGTTTTGAAAACATTGAGAGACGAATTAAAAAATACTACTCTTTTTATAAATAATTGATGAAATATCAATGGTATCAAATATTTTTAAACTTTAATGTATATAAATCTTCGCTTAATTGAAATATTTAATACTTTTGACAATGATGATGGATGGTTTGGAAAAAAACATATATTATTATTTGATGATTCATTACAATTGCCACCAGTGCATGAAGAGCCTGCTTTTGTAATGATAAAAAAACCAAAAGCAGAAAAGTATTTAGGATCATTAGGAGCTGCAAATATATGGAATGATTTATTTACTTACGATGAACTTAGAATAAATATGCGCCAGCAGAGCGACGTTAGTTATAGAGAATTGCTTTCTAGAATTCGACTTGGAATTGTAACAAATAATGACATTGATATACTAAACTCCAGAAAAATAAATTTCCAATCTGCTACATGTAATGAGAGATTGAGTGAGATATGTGATTATATTGCAAAATTGCTATGTAATACAGTATGTTCCCAGAGAGCCAAGTCTGTCGAAACAGATAATACCAAGAGTCTGATATCAACTGCTGTCGGCAAAAACACTACAAATTTGGTACAAAAGTTGGTAACTACCGATTAAGCTATCAAATTGGTACCAAAAATCGAGCAGATTTTGTTCACAGAATCTGACAGCAGAAACCGAGCAGGATCTGACAACTTGACTAGACGTCAGATTGTCGGCAGAAACCGAGCAGGATCTGCGCGCGCGCAATCTGACGGCAGATTGGCAGCAGAAACCGAGCAGAATCTGCAGTATTTGGCCATTGTAATTTAAACGTACATTTAAATAGATTTAAAGGGATTTAAAAGGAACTAAAGGAGTATTATTTTTATAATTTAATGAATATAAATATAAATATCGTGTATATTAATAACATATATTTTTACTTTGCACATTGAAAATTTTACAATAATTATTTTTACACTTTTAGGCCCAATTCCACAACTTATTTTAACCGAAGTTTAACTAACAATATCCAATAAAGGAGTTCGTTTTATATAAAACGAGCTTTCCTATTAGATATCGTTACTTAAACTTCGGTTAAAGTAAATTGCGGAATCTCACACATATTGCACATAAATGTTTACCTACATTTAAATCACATATATTTTTAATTTTAATATTAAACAAATATTAATTATATTATTATATTAACCACATATTAATATTACAATAAATCGTTATTTAATATTAAAATTAATAATATATGTGATTTAAGTGTGTGTAGAGCCGGATTTTCCGATAATCGTCACTTGATAGCTCTTTAAACAAACGGAGAGGTAAGAAATAGAAAATAAAAAATTAATACACAATTTTCACGGCGTTATATTTTTTATCGCGCCTCTCAATGCTTTATAATGATAAGTGAGTATAAATTTAGAAAGAAAACTATACCCATTTGTATTTGTAACACACGAAATAAAATATATACAAGAAGATTTTGACAGTATTATAATATTATAGTCGCGTCAAACATAAAATGAAAAGCATTACGATTATAATAACAATATCGAGAAACTCAAGCTAAAACCACACAAACATACACACACACGTACGTACGATACCAGAGATAATTCCTGTTAAAATTTTGGCGCTGAAAAGTGCCGATTATTGCAAACATTGCGAGATGATCTACCTCGGATGATTAAAAATAGGCGCTGAAAAGTGCCGATTATTGCGAACATTTCGAGATGATCCATCCTCGGATGATTAAAAATAGGCACTGAAAAGTGCCGTTTGCGACCCACTCAAAGACATACACATTATAGTTTTAGTTTCTCGATATTTATTATAATCGCTCATCTGAGTTAGGAAAGACACAGCCTATCCGAGTACAGCATTTTAGCGCCATGTTGGCAACCGGCGTTAAAATCACGTGGCCTCGGTCACTTCTAATTCAACCGTCGCCGGCATCGCCACAGCGAGCAGTGAGCATCGAATTCTTCTTTAAGAAGCAAGAAGAGGCAGCGATACATCGGTGTTTAACATTCAGGAAAGTATTAATTAAGTAAATATGAAACGAAATAACATTAAATTCTCTATTTCGTGGATATCAATAAATAGATTATCGACGAGGCATCGTAATAGTGTTATGTCTGAAATCAGAAACAGCATAACTGTGCAAAATTGTTCTTTTTCTAATACTACTAGTAATCTTGAAAATAATATACAAGATGTTCATACTCTGTCAACTGTGAGTTGCAATTTTTCGATTGATAATAATTTCGTAAATGATACTTTTAATATGAGGAATAATGTAAATATAGAAGAGAATGAGCTTTCCTCTTCCTCTTCGTGTGTTTCTGATATCAGTAACGTATCCTCATTGTCATCGATTGATTCTTCTGAATCACCATTTCGTGAACGTTTGGCATCTTGTTTTGTAAGTAATAATTTAACCCTCGTTCAGGGCAACAGTATATTAACGCTTCTTCGAACACATTCCTGCTTCTCTGATTTACCGAAGGATGTTAGGACTCTTCTTAATACACCACGAAATCCCACTGTTGTATCCGATGTAGAACCAGGAAAGTATATCCATTTTAATCTCGAAACAAGATTAGTAGAAAATATCTTTAATGTTCCATTCGTATCTACTATCGAGGAATTAGAACTGGATTTTAATACGGATGGATGTAGTTTGGATAAGTCAAATACCGTCCATATTTGGCCTATTCAATGCAGAATTGTGAATATACAACGTATGAAGCCAATAGTTATAGGCATTTATAAAGGTTCACAAAAGCCACGCGATTCTAATATTTTTTTTGAAAAATTTGTTGCAGATGTTACTAGAATTATGTCTAATGGAGGTATTACTTTTCGTGACAGCAAAATTCCAATACGCTTAAGAGCTTTCATAGCTGACGCACCAGCTAGAGCATTCATTCTGAATCATCGTAGCCACGTGTCTAGCAAACCGTGTTCCAAATGCAAAGTTTACGGTGTACATACAGAAGGTCGTATTGTCATCAGTGGCGTTCATCATGTTCTTCGAACTGACGAAGAGTATATTAGATGCTTAGACGAGGATCATCACAAAAACGGTACAAGTCCGTTATCATCGCTACCAATGGGTATGGTGTCTCAAGTACCTTTCGAGTACATGCATCTTGTGTGTTTGGGCGTTGTGAAAAAACTTATGTCTGCGTGGATTCACGGTAAATATTCACGGTTGTCGAAACTTTCCGGAAGATCTATATCTATTATATGTGAAAGATTAAATATTCTCAGAGTATATTGTCCTTCGGATTTCGCAAGGCGCCTTGCATTTCTCGAAATTTTTTCAAAGTATAAGGCAACCGAATTTCGTCAATTCTTGTTGTATACAGGTCCAGTTGTAATGTACGATATATTGGACGAACGATTGTATAAACATTTCTTATTTTTACATGCTGGTATTAGAGTATTGGTTTCGAAATCACCATCGAGGCAACATTTACGATTTGCAGAGCTCGCGTTACAGAAATTTGTTCTTCGGTGTGAAATTCTTTATGGTGCAATTTTTCATACATATAACATTCACGGGCTTCTTCATCTTACTGACGATGTCAAGCGTCTTGGTCCCTTGGATTCATTTTCCGCCTTTTCGTATGAGAATAATATGTCCATTTTTCGAAAATATTGTAGAAAACCGAATCAACCTCTTCAACAGATTTTTAACAGAATGGCAGAAAAACGGATTCATAATAGAAATGATAATGGTAGAGTTGATTCCTCTATTCGCGTGTTTATGTTGCATAATAATGACAGTAGTAATCGTCCTCAGTACCGTAAGATTCAATTCAACGAAATGTCACTAAGTATAGATGAACGCGACAGTTGCTGCATTTTACGTGACGGATCAATCTGTATTGTCTGTAACATTGTTATGAACGATAATTCCTATCATTTAGCTGTAAAAAAATTTTTAGAGATTGATGATTTTTACAATATCGGTATGGTATCTTCGGCTTTTCGAGTATATAAGTGTACAGCGTTAAGTAGCGAACTCTTTTATATTCATTTGGACGAAGTTAATGCGAAATGTTATAGAATGCCTTTTTGGAATAGTACATCGATGGATAATGATGGAGAAAATCATTTGGAAACGTTGCAATACGTGGTCGCTGCCATTATACTACTGTGGGCAAAAAATAGTAAGACTTTTGAATTATATTTCACGCGGAAACCCTATTCGTCGAAATATTTTTTTTTCTAGGTTGGTATGACTGTCGGTGACATCTGTGCCAAGTGTCACGTCAAAATAATCATTAGTGTTTAGTATACGTCTGTCTTTCTGAAGTATTAAAAGTGCAATCGGCGATTTTTACAATGAGTGAAATTATTCAACAAAGAAGTTCCATTAAATTTTGTGTGCGGAATCAAATTTCTGGTGCCGAAACGTTCAGAATGTTGCAAAAGGCCTTCGGTGATAATTGTATGTCGCGAGCAAGTGTTTTTGATTGGTACAAGTTGTTCAAAGAGGGTCGAGAACGCGTTGACAGTTTTCTTTGATTATCGAGGTGTGGTGCACTCCGAATTCCTTCCGACCGGCCAAACTGTCAACAAGGAATACTATTTGAGTGTTATGCGTCGTTTGCGCGAAGCTATTCGTAAAAAGAGGCCGGAATTATGGGCCGACAACTCTTGGTTTTTGCACCATGATAATGCACCGTCGCATACTGCATTGATTCTTCGTGATTTTTTCGCCAAAAATTCAACCAATATCGTTCCGCAACCACCGTATTCGCCTGATTTAGCTCCGTGTGACTTCTGGCTATTCAGCAAACTCAAACGACCGCTCCGGGGAAACCGTTTTGAGTCAATTGAAGACATCAAACGTGAATCGCTACGCGCATTGAAGGCTATTCCGGAAATTGACTTTAACAACTGTTTCGAGGATTGGAAAAAACGTTGGCACAAGTGTATTGGGGCCGGGGGGGATTACTTTGAGGGGGACGAAATAGATTTGGAAGAATAAATAAAGAATTTTGAAATTATGAACAAAGTCTTACTATTTTTTGCCCACAGTAGTACATAGCGAGAGGATGTAAGATTCTTGAAAACAAAACTTTTAAATTTTTCTTTTTCTCAATTTCTCAATTTTTACAGGTTTTTAATTTTTATACAAGTTCAAAAATATGTAATTTTCTCTTTTACATTCATCATTTTCTAATATTTTATAACATTTTCCATTTCCTTTCTCTTGACGTTTTATTTGTATGTTCTTCTTAAGCATGTCCATATATTTATTATTGGATTTGGTACATGCCATTCTATGTAAGCTATTTTCTTGTTTAATCTTCTCTTGCCTTTCTGATTTCCAATTGTTTTTGCTTTTTCATAGGTAATGTATATTATACTTGCATCTTTGTCATCTATTTTCTTGATACTCCCATTATGTGTTCTTAACATTCTCACTATCCGGTTGTGGTGATCCAAATATGGCTCTTCAACATTACTATTTAAATATTCTAATTTTTTTCAATTAAATTGCATTTAATATTATGAACCAGGTTAAATATAATTTATAAAGAGAGAAAAGAAAAGATGAGTAGAGAGTAAGGTAAGAGTTATTAAAATCGTTCTTGATATTATATTAAATGCTAATAAAACAATATCATTTATTTGTTCTAATTATGCTACATATTGCATGAAAAATTACATTTTAATTTTCTTTTAGCTTTTTCCTTTATATCACAAGTATAAATAATTTCAATATTGTTTTTCTTTCATAAAAAGATGATTAATTATAACTTCTTTGTTAGGAAAGTTATGTAGAAACTCATTTTATTTTTTATTTTACATTTTTACTTTACTTTTTGCTGCAGATAATAAATTTTCTACTTCTCTATTTATATATATATATATATATATATATATATATATATATATAATGTATTATAATATGTTAATATATTAATATTTTTTTCATAGACTTACATAGACAGAAATGCCTCTCCGACCAAAGCGAGTCGTCTCGAAACCGTCGCGGTATTTGACGACATCTTCGGATGAGGCTCCATCGAAACAAAGAAGGGTCGCAACAATGATGAGCACTGGAGAGGTCCAAGAAGATATCCAGGAAATAAGAAGGACTCTCGAGGAAGATTCTACTTTTTTTAATCACAATAATTATTTAACACAATTTAACTCAACACAATCATCATCACACACATACGTTCAACCACAGACGAACATTCAACCACTGACAAACATTCAACCAGTGACGAACATTCAACCACAGACGAACATTCAATCACACACAAACGTTCACACACAATCACACGCTCAGTTAAATCTTCAATCACTCGATCAACGAGATACGATCGTTGAATCGCATATAGACAACACACACGCCCAATCATCATCATATCATCACGTACAACCTACACGTTCACAAAACACGTTATCACAAAACACTTATATATCACGACCAGCCCAATCATTTACACAAAATTATGACATACTGCAGACACCCGTTGAACAGGTAAGCTGCGCTGATAATGCTTTTATACAGTTTCAGGATCACCGCAGTAAAAGTTCTGGAGCAAGCAGAGACATACCTTCCCAAAACTGGATTGACGGCATCGAAGGACGAACGGCACAGCAGCATGGTCATCAACACCGTTTGACGCAACCAGAAGAGATGGACATTAGGTAAATTTATATATATTTACTTGTCTTTTACCTGTTTACTTATACTAATATTACTTATATGTTGTTGATAGAAAACTACACGACCGCTTAGTTCACGTAGAAGAGCAAATAAAGTAAGAATCACATTAATCTATTAATATATTATACCTATTAATACGTGACATTACTGCTAATTTGTCCTTATATTTTATTTGCAGACGAATGAATTCCACTTTAGATAAAATTTTAAGATGCGTCCAAGATCACCATCGCGCACCACGGAAACCGGCCATGTTTCCCATAGCGTCACTTCCGGACATGGACGCCTTTGAAAGGATCGACGAGGATGAATATTCCAATGTCGTAAGTGAAAAGAGAAATTGTTCTTTTTCGTATTTATAGTATCTTACACAGTAACTACATTATTATTCAATATTCTAGGTAAATTATTTCCGTTACATCGGCGGTTATAATTTGAGGGAGGCCGTAAACATCTGCCTCAAGGAGAGTTTAAAGGACGTCATCGCGTCATCTTTTACGTGGTGGGGCCGTGAAGGACAACGGTCACTCTATAATACTCGTCTTATTATGGCGATTTATGGTACGAGATCGATTATTACGCATAATTGTTAATATTACTTCGTGTGTCCTTAACGATAATGCAATTTGTGTTTATTTTTAGATGGTGTATGCCAAAACAGACATTTTGAAAAACCGACGCGCTCTGAGTTCCAAACCCAAATGAAGGAGGCTCTAAGAATGTCCAAGGAGAGACATAGAAGCAGATCACGCAGAAGAATTCCACATAATGACGGTGCAAGGGCGGCGCGGGCGGGCGTTCAACGTGACCTATGGGATGACGAGCGGTCAAACGACAGCGTGGAAAATGAAGAGCAAGAATTAAACGATTAGACAAAGTATGTAAGAGCTTTGATTTTACTTCTTGTTTTAATTCTTTTGTTGTACTTCATTGTAACGTGATAAATTTCTACACTTTTCCAGATAACACGAGAGATTCATAAATAGGAAACTGGGAGAAACCATATAGACTTGGTTCTACAAGTGCTGGGAACGTCTTTACTTAGAAGAAAGTTTTTTTTTTATTTATTTTTGTTTATGTAGTAATTTTAACGTAATTTTAAACGTCTTTACTTAGAAGAAAGTTTTTTTATTTTTGTTATTTTTGTAGTAATTTTATTTTCATTTAATAAGACGTCCCAAGCATTTGTAGCGCCAAGTCGAACGCTACAGGAAAAGGACGAGGAGAATGAGAAGGACGAGGAGGACGAAAAGGACGAGGAGGACGAGAAGGACGAGAAGGACAAGGAGGACAAGGAGGACGAAGAAACTGCGACCAGTGGATTCAAGACATACACATCTTTTTTAATTTTAATTTTGTGTCGAACAGAGCCGATCTGCCAGATTTTCCGACTTTAGATAAATAATAGGTAAGGAATATAGAATATAAAATACGATATACAATTTTTAATATTTTTAAATATATCTTTTATCGCTCTTCTCAATGCTTTTAAATAAATTTTAAATAGATTTAGAAAAAAAAGATTAACATTTATTTGTAACAAACATTATTGTTATTATTCTATACTTAGAACACTAGATCACTAGATGAGCGATTATAATAAATATCGAGAAACTAAAACTATAATGTGTATGTCTTTGAGTGGGTCGCAAACGGCACTTTTCAGTGCCTATTTTTAATCATCCGAGGATGGATCATCTCGAAATGTTCGCAATAATCGGCACTTTTCAGCGCCTATTTTTAATCATCCGAGGTAGATCATCTCGCAATGTTTGCAATAATCGGCACTTTTCAGCGCCAAAATTTTAACAGGAATTATCTCTGGTATCGTACGTACGTGTGTGTGTATGTTTGTGTGGTTTTAGCTTGAGTTTCTCGATATTGTTATTATAATCGTAATGCTTTTCATTTTATGTTTGACGCGACTATAATATTATAATACTGTCAAAATCTTCTTGTATATATTTTATTTCGTGTGTTACAAATACAAATGGGTATAGTTTTCTTTCTAAATTTATACTCACTTATCATTATAAAGCATTGAGAGGCGCGATAAAAAATATAACGCCGTGAAAATTGTGTATTAATTTTTTATTTTCTATTTCTTACCTCTCCGTTTGTTTAAAGAGCTATCAAGTGACGATTATCGGAAAATCCGGCTCTACACACACTTAAATCACATATATTATTAATTTTAATATTAAATAACGATTTATTGTAATATTAATATGTGGTTAATATAATAATATAATTAATATTTGTTTAATATTAAAATTAAAAATATATGTGATTTAAATGTAGGTAAACATTTATGTGCAATATGTGTGAGATTCCGCAATTTACTTTAACCGAAGTTTAAGTAACGATATCTAATAGGAAAGCTCGTTTTATATAAAACGAACTCCTTTATTGGATATTGTTAGTTAAACTTCGGTTAAAATAAGTTGTGGAATTGGGCCTAAAAGTGTAAAAATAATTATTGTAAAATTTTCAATGTGCAAAGTAAAAATATATGTTATTAATATACACGATATTTATATTTATATTCATTAAATTATAAAAATAATACTCCTTTAGTTCCTTTTAAATCCCTTTAAATCTATTTAAATGTACGTTTAAATTACAATGGCCAAATACTGCAGATTCTGCTCGGTTTCTGCTGCCAATCTGCCGTCAGATTGCGCGCGCGCAGATCCTGCTCGGTTTCTGCCGACAATCTGACGTCTAGTCAAGTTGTCAGATTTTGCTCGGTTTCTGCCGTCAATCTGCTGTCAGATTCTGTGAACAGAATCTGCTAGCAAATCGTAACCCTATTGCGGATATAACGGATGCCAATTTGCTGACAACTTTTATGGGAATCTGTTGCCAATCTGCTGGCAAATTTGGCGCGTTTTGCTATCTGGGTTTGTTGCCAACTTGCAATTTATGTAATGTATTGAATACTGCAATGTTAGAACGCATACCTTCTGAAAATATTTCATTATTAGCACAAGACATTACCGATTGTCCAATATACCCGAAAAAAAGGGTTCTGAAAGCTATTAATATGGATGACGAAGACAATACAAAAACGGGAGGACTTACGAAAGAAATAATTATTAAAATAGGAGCAAAAATTATGCTTCGAAGAAATATTGATATTACATTAGGACTCGTAAACGGAACTATTGCTACGTGCCAGTGACAAGAACGTAGAAACTTTAACGATTGCTTTACCAAATGAAAAACAACATAACATAGAACGTATAAATGTGAAATTTCAAGTAATGGACAAAGTGTATGTTATACGAAAACAATTTCCTATAATACTAAGTTATGGAATAACTATCCATAAAAGTCAAGGTTTGAGTTTAAACTCAGCTGTCATTGATGTTGGAAATTCTATATTTAGCTGTGGCCAAACATATGTAGCTTTGTCACGTCTTACGTCCACTGAAGGATTACACTTGATAAATTACGATCCAGCATCTGTGAAAGCTAATGAATTAGCCATCGTTGAATACAATCGTTTAAGGAAATTGTATTGTCCACATGCAGAAAATATTGATGCACAAAAGAATTAATATAATAAAGTTAGAGATCAATTATGGGCATTGCCAAATATATCTCTTGTCAATCAAATCCAAGAAGAATCGGAATCTGCAATACGTGTATCACTATCATCAGTTAAAGGTTCTTCAAATAAAGACAATGTATCATGCTATGCAAATGCAGTTTTACAATGTTTAATTTATAATGATATTATTAGAAAGTTATTATTAAAACACGATAATACAAATGCAATGAAAAGTTTAATCAATGATTATATTGGTGAAAAAAATGTGTTAAATTCTATGAATATTAGACACTTTCTTGGAGAACCGTTTTCACTTAACATACAACAGGATGCTGCGGAATTTTTAACAATACTTTGCGAAAAAATTACAATTCTTAAAGATATTATAGAGCACGATCTTTCCAGTATTATACACTGTGTAAAATGTAGCTATACCAAAACAAAAATAGAACAAAATTTAATTGGACTTACAATTCCCATATTTTCATCGCGTAGTATGGACTTGGAAAATTTAATAAAATACAATTTTTCACATTGGTCGTCTATTGAAGGAACGTGCGAGAATTGTAATGAGACTGGTCAATTAAATATCAAACATAATTTATATTTTGCTAAACGAATAATTGTATTACAATTGATGTTATTTTCGTTTGATGGCAAGGATATATCAAAAATTACCAAGTATAGTATTACAAGTGTACCTTCCACTAAGATATCTATTGGAGAAGGATTAAACAGACCCATATAACATTAGACATTCTATGTATATGCATTTTTTTTCCATTATGTGAAAATAATATCCTGTATGTAGAATGAATGTACATTTCATATGCTTGGTTTGAATATACATTATGGTACATTATATGTATATTCATTAACGTATTTCATACGTATATACAGTGAACAACATTTAATGTATATACATTACATATATATAATTTGAAAATACATTATGGTACATTATATATATATATATATATATATATATATTCATTAATGTATTTTATACGTATATATAGTGTACTACATTTAATGTATATACATTACATATATATAATTTGAATATACATAATAATACACAATATGTATATTCACCGATGTATTCAATATGTATATACAATATTTAATGCCAAACGTATATATATATATATATATATATATATATATATATATAGTATACATATATATGGTATATACATTCTGCGAAAAAAAATTAATATAAATTTAATACAGTTTTTATATAAATTTATTTAAAACTTAATAAAATACTAAGAAGTTGTTGTGCCTCTCGACGCAACAAGGAAATTTTGGGATTCGTTTCGCCTTAAGAGTTAGAACTCAAGGAGTGCAGATAGGAAATCTTCCAGGTTTCAGCAATCAACATGTTAGCTAGATATCACTTATACTTATATTTCGAAGGTTCGTTACAATTCTTCTTACAGAACTCGTCCGCGTTCAACGATAATTTCCGTGTCGCGATTGACACAATAATAATTTTGACTTTGATATTCGTGATAGTTTCGTTATAGATTTCTTTATGGATTCTCCCGTTAGGGATCTATTATAAATTCATCTTAGATTCTCCCGATATGGATCTGTTATTAGTTCGTTAATGATTCTCCCGTTAGTGGCGATTAGGAGGACGCTTTTATAGTGTCATTTGTCAGGAATTTAATTGCATTGTTCCAAGAAGAAAATGTATGCACCTTTACTGCCACGTGGCCATTGTCTATGCGAAATCGTTTCATCACTAACATGAATCCATTCTGATTTATTTGTTTTTCTGACTCTTAATATATTTGTATAGTGACCTGTATGTACATTATTTCCATGATGGTATATAACGCTACATACTACGACGCTTCTTCGCGTAAATGCGTTGAATGTAACCTCAATAAGGCATCTAATTTATGAAATAGATGCTTTTAATTTAAATATGTACATTTTGAAAGTAACACATAGTTTACAATGTTGGTATAACATTGCAATATTATAACGCAATATTTCTGAGATGTTGCTTCAATATTTATGTGCTGTATGGGATACACGTATGTAGGTACCCCAATAGCAAAATGATAACAGTGTGTCAGCAGATAGGCAACAGATTTAACCAAACTATTACAGCAGACTGACATCAACTGCGTCATCATTAAGCTTATGTTCTGCCGGCAGAATCTGCTAACATAATCAGATAGCAGATTGGTAGCAGAAATCGAGCAGGGTCTGCTGACATAACCTGCCGACAGATTGGCAGCAGAAATCGAGCAGGGTCTGCTGACATAACCTGCCGACAGATCGGTGACAGAAATCGAGCAGGATCTGCTGACATAAAATTCATTGCTAGTACTAAAGACTATAGTGCACGTAACATATACTATAGATTTTCAGCGCTGGTAGTAAATTTTAGAACACAGCCTGAATTATACATTAAGAGTATCTATTTCCATATGAAATAGATGCTATATTCAGGTTACATTCGAAGAAGTTTTAATCAATTGAAAAGTATGCATTATAAGCTTCTTTATATAATCCACCAAACGAACTTTACTTACGCGAAAACGTATAATCCTTGCGACTCCTAGCGATGTGAGCGCAACTAATGTGAATTTACGAATATTTAACTTAACTACAAAATTTGCTCTATTTCTGTTGCCAATTGGTCGACAGGTTATGTCAGCAGATCCTGCTCGATTTCTGCCATCAATCTGTTAACTGGTTATGTCAATAGATTCTGCTCAATTTCTGCCGCTAATCTGTCCACTGGTTATGTCAGCAGACCTGCTCGATTTCTGGCGTCAATCTGTCACCAAATTACATTGAAGCAGAGTCTGCTCGGTTTCTATCACTAATCTGTCGATAAGTTATGTTAGCAGACTCTTCTCGATTTTTGTCGTCAATCTGCTATCTGATTATGTTAGCAAACTTTGTTACGCCCCTTTTGACATTCTGCTGGCATCATGTGATATACCAAAGTCTGTATTCAAACTGTAGCCTTTCTGTTGACAAAATTTGTAGCAGATGCTTGGCAAGATCTGATTTTAACTTGGCTATTGGGGTACATACTATGAACGTGTAATGCACATTTTTCAAATATATCGCATGTATATGCCACGAATGTGAAATGTACATCCTCGGGATATACCCCATGTACATACCATAAATGTGCATTGCACATTCTTGAAATATACCTTATGTATATACTATGAATATACATTGCATATTTTTAGAATATACCTATGTATGTACTATGGATATCCTATGTACATACATGTGGTAATTATTTCACATACATATGATATGCGCTGTATATACTTTTCACATTCTTTACATATACATAGAATATGAAATATCCATATATGTATATACATAGGACATACATAGGATGTCTTAATGTTTATTGGGTATTATACAAAATGGTTATTCAATTTAATGAAATTATAAACTCTTTGTGATTCTAAAAATGATAACAGATAAACGAGAATACTTAAAGAAATGTATTATATAAGATTTTAATCAATTTTAATAAGATTATAAACTATTTATGATTCCAATAATAATAAATATTAATACAAATAAATGATGAATGAAAATACTCAAAGAAATGTATTATAACTCATTGAATTAAAATTTATTATTAAGGGGATGCTGGAGCGACGCTCGAACTTGATCGAGGTCGATATTGTAGGCGCGATAAAATGTCAGTATTATCGACATTTCTAATTCCGCGTTCTGTTTACGACTTATCTTAGGAGCGAGAATGTATGCGTGGAACTCACACTAAAGAGACGGCGGGCGCACGCCATGTGCGTGTGCGCTCGCTGTCTCGCTATTTTTAGAGTAGAAGAGGACAGATGCTTTGTTGTTCTGTCCTTTTTGCTCTTATCGTATAATTCTCGATGTCCGAGATGGCTCGAGCGTCTGAATTTCGTTTCAATACGCAGTGCAGGGCCGCCCATACGAATTGTGGTTCCCACTCAAGTGGCGTCCGCTTACTTATGAGCGTCCTTGCGTATTGATAATGTTATAACATATGTATATACAATATATATGTGTAGAATTATTTCTGCTAAACTTATATATATCCCGGTAAAAAATTGTTTAGACAAAAACACATTACATATATAAATATATGTAATTAAGTATCAAATATGTCCATACATGCTCATATATGTTTTCTTTTTTGTATAATCTTTCTTCGCATATTTACGCGAGAACAAGTAGGTATAATCAGATGTGTAAATGTGTATAATTAGATGTGAAAAGATCTTATAAAATATATGATTGTACATAATAATATATGAAATTAGCGCGATATAATTTTTTTCTTTATATTATTATATTATTATACATATATTATCAGATGAAATTACATATGTCATTAGATTTTTTTGGATTTAATTATATATGGCCAATTATACATGAGCTTATATAATTACATAAGTTGAACTTTTCTCGGGTATACTCGTTATCACTTCTTATGTAATTATATAAGATCATATATGTATAATTGGTATAATATAATTAAATATAAAAAGATCTGATGACATATGTAATTTTATCTGATAATATATAATAATATAATAATGTAAATAAAATGTAATGTAAATAAAATCATATCGCCAAATTTCGGATATTATTATATACAATCATATATTTTATAAGATCTTTTCATATCTAATTATATATATTTACATATGATCATAAAACTCATTTTTTCTCGGGTAGAAAGTAAGAATTAAAAAATAATAAATCATTTTCGCATATATTTTTTATAGAAAAGGAAGTTTGAAGGAGTAAGAAAAAAATTATTTAAATATAATCTTGTATAAATGTAATTTACATATAATTATACATATAACTGCCATTATTACATTTATACATAATTATATATAAACAATTTTTTCCCAATTTTTCAAACTTCCTTTTCTATAAAAAAGAAATGCGAAAATGATTTTTTAAATATTTTTTTAATTCTTATTATTGTTTCTATATATGCGAGGAAAGATTATATAAAAAAAAGAAAACATATATGAACATGTATGGACATATTTGATACATAATTACATATATATATGTTTTATATGATAAATTTTTTACCGCCCGAGAAAAAATTGTTCATACATGTGTGTATATATATATATATATATATATATATAAATGTATATAATTATATACGAAATATGTCCATATATGTTCATACTATTTTCCTTCTTTTATAAAATTTTTATTTATGTAAGAAAAATAATAGTAATAGTAAGAAGACAAAAAATAATTAAAAGGATAATTTTCTCATTGTTTTTTTTACAAAGAAAAGTTTGAAAAAATGAAAAAAATTTGGCCATATATAATCAGACACATATACTTCCAATCATATCCTAGCAAACACAATATTACATGTATGTTACATGTATGTAACACTGTGTTTGCTGGGATATGATCTTTTCAAGATTTTATATATAATTGAAGGTATATGGTACATGTATGTACAATACATGATTATACACGGGCAACTTTTCTTATTTTTTCAAACGTAACTTTTGACAAAACAGTACAAAAATTATTATATATATTATATATATATATAGTAGTAGTAATAGTTTATTCCCTTTGCGGGGTACACGCGAACCTCCGCTCCGCTTACAATTAACTTAAATTTATTTATTCGCTCGCCCGCGAGAGAGAGACAGAGACACACACACTCACATCCATCCATACATCCACACTCATTCCTTTGGACCTCCGTTTCCGTTGTATGCTTTTCTCTTTCTAATCCTTCCTCATTCACACCTCCTCCCATCCTCCTACCTTCCTCCTCTTCCCTCTTTTCCCTCATCTCTTCCCACTTTTTATCATCCACTCCTCTCCCTCCCCCCTCTCCCCGAGAACCTCCTCCACCGCCTTCTGCCACCCTCTCTTCTGCCCCCAACTCGTACATTCTTCCCACACATGCTCCCACGTTTCCTCCCCCCATCCACATCTCCTACACTTTCTCTCCTCCCCTCCCTCCCAATACGTGTTTCCTCTCATCCCGTCACCTAACCTATGCCTTGCTATCTTCTGCCATCTTTCCTCCTTCCATCCCTCTTTTAGGTTCCGGTACTCCTTTCCCTTTCATTCTTCCATACCATTTATTAAATTTAGACTCCCTTATCCTTTTCCGTCTCTCTTTCTCCTGCATCTTCCTCTCCTTTCTTACTATCTCTTCTCCTCTCATTTCTCCATCTTCTCTCATCTTTTCTATCACTTTCAAGCTCCATCCTTTCCTTTCATAGTACTCTTTCCTCTCCTTCTCCCATTCTCCCACTGCTGATCCTTCCTTTGCTCTTTCTCTCAACTCCTCCCAACATAACCTGGCCAGTTCCCCTCCTTTTCCCTCCCCTACTCTTCTCTCTTATCTCCATGCTCTTAAACCCGCCCTTCCCCTCAGCTTTTCTCTTTGAAATTCTTCCCTTAATAGATAGCCTGTACTCCTTCCTACTCCTGCTATCCATTTTAGGAATCTATCCTGCACTTTCTCAATTTCTTCCCTCTCTTTCCAACCCCATATCTCCACTCCGTACCCCATCATTGTCCACACCAGCCTGTCAAACAGCCACATCCTTCTTGCCCAGTCTTTTCCAAATCTTCTCTTTCTTATCCCCCAGACCTCTCTCATCACCACCGCTCCCTTCCTCTTTCCTTTATATGTTCTCTCTGTCCTCCATTTGCCATCAGCATATATCCTAAATAATTAAATTTCTTCACTTCTTCTATCTTCTTTCCTTTCCATTTCCACTTTATCTTTTTCCAATTTCCCCCTCCCCTTCTGCATCTCATCACCTTCGTTTTTTCCACATTTACCTCCAGGCCTTTTTTATCCACATACCTCTCCAATCTTTTTAACATTCTCTGCATCCCATTCTCCTCCTCCGCCAGAACCACCACATCATCCGCATACGCCAGTGAATAAATTTTCCTTCCTTGTACTTTCATTCCTCCCCATCCCTCCTCCTCCAACGCCTCGTCCATGTCCGCTATCAGCAGGGTGAATAAACAGGGGCTCAAGGGACACCCCTGTCTCACTCCCCTCTCTGTCCAAAATCTTCCTCCTTCTTTCTCTCCTACTCTCATCCTGCTCACTGTCTCCTCCAACACCTCCTCGCATCTTGTTACCAGCCCTTCCCTCACTCTCCTTTTTCTCATACTCTCTATCAGTATTCCCCTGTCCACCGAGTCAAACGCCGCCTTCATGTCTATGAACGTGGCTACCATTTTTCTCCTCTCTTCCGTCACTCTCTTGTTAAATAGTTTATTACATAGATTTGATTTATTGTTTCCATCCCTTTTCTGAAGCCCGCTTGGCTCGGTGGCAATATTCCTTTCCTTCCTAACTCCTCTTTCAGTCTCTCCGCCAATATTGCTGCGTATACCTTATATGGCGTTTGCGTCAGCGTTTCTCCTCTATAGTCCTCTACCCTTCCCCCTTTTCCTTTCTTCAAAATCGGCACTACCACTCCTTCTCTCTAATCCTCTGGCCATCCCTCTCCTTTCCAGACTCTATTACATATCTGCCACAACCACTCTCTCACCTCCTTTCCTCCATACTTCCACACTTCATTTCCTATACCATCTCCCCCAGCCGCCTTTCCTTCCTTCAATTTCCTTATAGCCCTCTCCATTTCTTCCTTGCTTATCTCCTCCTCCTCCGCCTTCTCGCTTTCCACCACTTCTCTTTCTCTTCTTATCCTCCAGTTCACACCTCCCAGCAATTCCTTGAAATACCTTTCCCATTCTTCCATCTCTATTCCCTGCCCTATCCCTCCTCCCCTCCTTCTCTTTCTCTCTCCTCTCACCACCTTCCACACCTGTCTCTCTCTGTTTTCACTTTTTCCATTTCTCTCTCCCATCTTTCTCCCTTCTCTCTTTTCTTCTTTTCACACATTATTCTGCATTCTCTCTTCGCTTCTCTATACTTCTCTTCATCCTCTCCTTGCCTTTTCCATCTTTTTAGTTCCTCTTTCACCTCTCCTTTTTTCTCTCTGTATTCTTCATCCTTTTTTCTTCTTTACCTTCAACTCTTTTTCCACTCTCCTCATCACCACCTCCACTCTCACCTTTAGCCTTTTCCATTCCTCTTCTCCCCCTCTCACTTCCTCTTCTTTCCTCCCAAAATATTCCTCGAATCTTTTCCTTCCCTTTTCCGTCCATACTCCTTTCCCTCCTTTTTTCCTCTTCCATTCTTTCCTTTCATCTCTCCTCTCTCTTCCTTCTATCCACACCATTAACGGTTGGTGATCTGAGTCAATCCTTTCCTCCACCTTCATCCTTCTTACTCCTTCTCTTGTCTCCTTATTTCCCAATACATAATCAATGACCGTTTCGTTCTTCCCTCCTGTGTATGTCCATTCTCCCTCTTCATCACCTTCTATATTTCCGTTCATTATCGACCATCCCAGCTCCTCTAAAACACCACACAATTTTCTACCGTCCCCATTCATCTTACTGTCTCTCGACCTCCTTCCCTCCTTCTCCATCCCCTCCTCATTTCTCTCTCCCACTCTTCCGCCTTCTCTTCCCGTTCTTGCATTAAAATCTCCTATTAATACTCTCACCCCTTCCTCCTCATTTTCCATCCATTCTCTTAATTTCTCCATCTTCTGATCTATATCCTTGTTTACGTTCACTCCTATTATCCTCCACCATCTTCCTCCTAGATTCACTTCTTCCATCATTATTCCCTCCTCTCTCCTCCCCCTTCCCTCTTTCTCTCCTCTCACCTCTATTCCCTCTTTCCTTCCCATCACCATTCCTCCTATCGCTCTTCCTTTCTTATTCTTCCTTCCCGCTTCCTGCACTTCCCACACAAAACCTTTTGGCATTCTTTTCTTTATCCTCTCCCACCCTTTCTCCTGTATCCACGTTTCACTTAAAATTATCACATCCCACTCTCCCAGTTTCTCCCAGAACTCTTTATCTTTGTTTTCCAATCCTGCCACATTCTAAAATCCTATTTTATATTCCTCCTCTTCTTTCCTCCTCTCCTTCCTCTTCCCCTTCCTCTTATTTTCATCTCCTCATTCTTCCATCCATTTCCTCCCATTTTCCTCCCATCTTTTCTACCTCTCCTCTTTCCCTCTCTCTTTTACCTTTTCCCTTTTCTCTTCCTTCCCACTCCTCCAGCTTTTTTTCCATTTCGCTCAACCTTCTTTCCAAGCCTACTTTCTCCTTCTCCCACTCTTTTCTCATTTCTTCCAACCATTTCTTCATCTTCTCTCTCTCTTCTCTCAATACTTTCATTTCTCTCATTATTTCACTAAAGCCCGTTCTCATCTCTCTTATCATTTCTTTCCATCTCCCCTCCTCCGTCTCTACCGGTGATCTTGCCACTCTCGCGCTTTTCTTAAAAGCTTCTAACTCCTCCTCCTCTCTCTGCTCCTCTTGCATCCCTTTTGTTTTCTTTTCTCTTTTCATAAAGTCCACTATTGGCAGGCTGTTCGATCTCTCTCTTATCATTTTTTCAATTTTTGTTGGCCTCCCCACCTTCTTCCTGCCTTCTTCCCTCCCCTCTTCCTCTTTCCCTTCTATTTCCCTTTACAGCTCTCTCATCCATCATCCTGTCATCTTCTTGCTTACTTGCCTCTTTACTACACTTTATCCCCCTCCCGCACTTTCTACACCTTCCTCTACTCTGTCCGCTCTGCCGTCTTCGCTACACGCTACTCTATGCTCCTTCCCGCCGCTTCTAACCTACCTTTCCGCCTGTCTAATTTCTTTTCTACTTTGCTCCTCCCTTACTGCCGCTCTATTCCCCCACTTTCTCTACTTCACTTGACCCTCCGCTATTCACTCCACCTCTCTGTGCCTTTACCCTTTCTCTCTTTTCCTCCCTACACGCTCTCACACACACTCCTTGTCACACACACAACACTCGCTCTCACCACCGGAAACGGAAGTCTATATGTGTGTGTGTGTGTGTGTGTGTGTGTGTGTGTGTGTGCGTGAGTGCGTGAGTGCGTGCGTGCGTGCGTGCGTGCGTGCGTGCGTGCGTGCGTGCGTGCGTGCGTGCGTGCGTGCGTGCGTGCGTGCGTGCGTGCGCGCGTGCGTGCGTGCGTGCGTGCGTGCGTGCGTGCGTGCGTGCGTGCGTGCGTGCGTGCGTGCGTGCGTGCGTGCGTGCGTGCGTGCGTGCGTGCGTGCGTGCGTGCGTGCGTGCGTGCGTGCGTGCGTGCGTGCGTGCGTGCGTGCGTGCGTGCGTGCGTGCGTGCGTGCGTGCGTGCGTGCGTGCGTGCGTGCGTGCGTGCGTGCGTGCGTGCGTGCGTGCGTGCGTGCGTGCGTGCGTGCGTGCGTGCGTGCGTGCGTGCGTGCGTGCGTGCGTGCGTGCGTGCGTGCGTGAGAGAGAGAGAGAGAAATAGAGAGAGAGATATATATATATACCTTTTTGTTGCTGCTGCTGCGGCAAGAGATCGTCCGTCTCCATCTGTTCTTGCTGCTGCTCTTGCTGCTGCTGCTCTTGCTGCTGCTGCTCCTGCTGCTGCTCTTGCTGCTGCTGCGGCTGCTCTTGCTGCTGCTGCTCTTGCTGCTGCTGCTCCTGCTGCTGCTCTTGCTGCTGCTGCGGCTGCTCTTGCTGCTGCTGCAACTGGAGCTTTTTCTGCAGCTTCTCGACTTGTCTGTTGAGATGTTGCAGCTGCTCAATCTTTTTCTTCTGCAACTGCAACATCTCTTGAAGCCTTTTTTTATTTTCCATTCTATAAAACACATAAATGACATGTAAAATAAAGAAATTGTGAAATAATTATTAGTAAAAATTAATAGAGATATTAATATTAATTAAGATTGATCTATAAATTATAATACTTTAATTGTAAACGATTACAGTCGTGAATCTTGATCTATCATTATGTATCATAATATCTACTTAACATAATATCTATCGTAAATCCTTAAAGGTGCTTTTTCACGTACAGCTACAAAAGCTTTTTTTTTTAATTATAAGGAAAAGAAGAAAAATGATTCAAAGCATTTTTAGTGTCAAGCTATCCGTATCCACGATCAACACGGTAGCATTGTCATCCGTGCATCCGCATTTCACATAGCGTTTGAGTAGTAATATTTTGTAGTTGAACTAGTTCAAACTACAAAATTGTAGCCGCTGAATTAAAAATTTGTCACTTTAATCGCTTGTTTTAACAGCACGTGAAATTGCACCTTTATTCGCACCGGAATACACGATCGGTCTCGCTGCGCATGAACTTGGCGTGAGACACGACCATATCTCCTGATAATCGTAATGCTCATTGTAAAGAATTAATAGAAAAATAATATAACTTACATAGATCAACCTTTATTGATATAAATTATCGATAAATAACGATATTATTTCAAACTAACCTGATATCTTGTCCACGAACGTGCACGTTCACGAGTACGGTGTAGACTGTATCAAAACAAATGCGTACTATATCGCGCAAGCCGCGAGCGTCGTTTCTCATTTGTTTATGTCGAGACGCGCTGCCAGTCTTTTTGTTCGCAAACGCCGTTGGATACACTTCAGATTATCCGATTATAAGGTTATTCCGACCAAGATTATACAAATTCAGGTGAACTATCACATACACATATCACATATCACATACATCACATTTTACACATTATTTCTGTCTTACATTCTATCCTAATATAATTATTTTAATATTATTATTTTTCAAATATTACTTTTCATATATTATATATTCAATATTCAAACGAGTAAATGTAAAAAGCGAAGTTTTTCAGAAGCATGGCTTAATGATATTAGACATAAATCTTGGATACATAAAGTATCGTCCGATAGTAGTCTTTATTATTGTAGTACATGCGATAAAAAATTTTCATGTAATACAGTACATGTCTCAAAACATGTCAAATCTGCGTATCACAACAATAAAGAAAAATCATTATTATGTAATAATGATAATAATTTAGTAAAGAAAAGAAAGAAAGAAACAATATTTCAACACCGATGGTTAGATAATGAGCAATTTATATGTTGGTTACGCGAAGTGCCACATGTTCTAAATTCATTTTCTTGCTCAATTTGCGATAAATCTATTGTTGGTGGTTTATCGCAAATCTATCGTCACGCAGAATCTACAAGCCATATAACGAAATATAAAATTTTTATAGAAGCAAACAAATCAAATGAAGATTTGAATGAAGAAACTAATAAATTTCTGTCATTTGATGATCGTAAAAACTCAATGGAGATTAGATATGCTGCGTTAATCGCAGAAGCAAATATTTCTATTCAAATGGCAGAAAAGTTTCTAAAATTTTTTCAACATGCATCGAATGATGGTGAGGTATTAAGAAGCATAAAAATGGCACGAACAAAATGTACAAATATGATGACGGATGTTTTGTGCCCAGTAGAAACAGAACGTATCGTTAACAAGATTCAGAACACAAAATTTACAGTATTTATTGATGAAACATCCGATATTTGCAATGATAAATGGATGATTTTTGTTGTTCGTTATGTTGATTCAGAGACATTAGATATTCGTTCTCAATTAGTTAAGCTAATAAATATTGACGCCAAAGATTCTAATGCAGAAAAGTTTCATGCTTTTAAATGTGAAATGTGGAAATTACAGATTCCATTTTCAAATATTGTTGCCTTGTCATGCGACAATGCGTCTGTCATGATAGGGAAACAAGTATCATTTAAAAGAAAATTAGAACAAATATGTTCACGTTTATTAACATTTGGATGCCCTTGCCATTCGGCAACGTTAGCAGCTTATGCTGCATGTGATAAAATTCCAACAATTTGCGAAGAATTCTTAAAAAAAATTTCTAATTTTATTAATAGCAGTCCGAAACGTTCAGCTATTTTTACTGAATTTTCTGAATGTTTCCAAGAAAAAAAACTAAAAATATTAAAATTATGTGATACACGCTGGCTTTATCACTACTTGTGTGTAGAAAGACTTCTAAAATCTTGGGATACAATTAAACATTTTCTTACTGAAATAGTTGTAAGTGAAAAAACGAAATCTGGAGAATATCTATTGTCTTTGATGGGCAATGTAGAACTAAAAGCATATTTTCTTTTTTTAAAATATATTTTAAATTTATTTAACGCATTTAATGCATTTTTTCAAGCATCAGAAACGAGAATTCATCTATTGCAGCTAAAATCTCTAAACTTTCTTTTCGAAGTTTGTCGAAATTTTTTAAAAAAAGAGCATTTGAGACCTTTCTCTATAAATATAATATTCTCTTTAAAAGAAAATCAAAAAAATCTTAATGAAATTACCTTAGGATCAGAGTGTGATGAATATCTTAACGAATTAATGATGCAGGGGCATACAGATATTGTTACAACAGTTCGAGAGAACTGTTTAACATTTTAACTGCTGCAGAGGAAATTCGTAAAAGATTACCAGTAAATAATAAATTTTTATCAAAATTACAAGTTTTTAGACCTTATACAACTTTGTTTAATACTGATAGAGAAACGTTATTCAATGATGTTTCTTTAATAGCTAAAACTATTGGTGATATTGATGAAGATGCCTTAAAAAAAGAATGGTTTGCATTACCATCAGATTTTACAATGGAGGAGAAACAAAACCTCTCTAAATTAAATTTCGACAATATGTGGAAAGAGATTTTGCAATATCGGTACCCCAATAATACTGTTAGATATCCAAATCTAACAAATGTTCTGAATGCTGTTCGAGCACTTCCAAATTCCAATGCTGATCCAGAGAGAATGTTTTCCCTCTTAAGTGATATAAAAACAAAAAAAAGGAATAAACTCTCGTCAGCCACTATTAATGCTATTTGTGTTGTTAAATCGGCATTCAAAGCAAGAGGAGGAACAGCCATGAATATGAAAATTGAAGAAAAACATTTGTCTCTTATATCAACGAAGAAAGCACACACTGTAAAAAAACGTCGTAGTGCTTTAAGACTATATGCTGCGGATGATATTGCTGGACCCTCGTTTGCATAATGAAAATGTAAAATATTTGATTTTCAGATTATTTGTAAATAACATATTTGTAAAAATTAAGTGCATAAAAAAATCTTGTCTACAAAAGACATCACGGTCGAAAAAATTGAGCGTGTAAAAAATCTTGTCTGCAAATGACATCACGCTTATAAAGTTAAGCGTGTAAAAAATCTTGTCTGTAAATGACATCACGCTTACAAAATTAAGCGTGTAAAAAATCTTGTCTGTAAATGACATCACGTTTATAAAGTTAAGCGTGTAAAAAATCTTGTCTGTAAATGACATCACGCTTATAAAGTTAAGCATGTAAAAAATCTTGTCTGCAAATGACATCACGCTTATAAAGTTAAGCGTGTAAAAAATCTTGTCTGCAAATGACATCACGCTTATAAAATTAACTGTGTAAAAAGTTTGTAAAAGAATGAGAAAAAAAGTGTAATAACACACACACACATACACACACATACACACACACGCACACGCACACGCACACGAACACGAACACGCACACGCACACGCACACGCACACGCACACGCACACGCACACGCACACGCACACGCACACGCACACACACACACACACACACACACTGAAGAAAATGTAAAAAATTGTTTCTTAACAATTTTTTACATTTTCTTCCTGACGGAAGAGACCACCATCTTCTCGCGGTTTCCGTTGAGCAACAATATGTATGTATGCAAACATAAATTAAATAAGTGCAAAAAAATAGTCTATAAACTGTAATTTTTTCAATTTACATTTAATCATTATTATACTAAAGTTTTTCAATATAAGAAATTTTTTAACTAAAAAAACATACCTATTGGCCAAGAGTGGATTTTTATATATTATTATTTATATTTATTTATTATATATTATATATATAATATTATTTATTATATTATAATATTATATTATAGTATTATAATATAATATAATAATAATATATATATTATTATAATTATTATATATATATTATTATTATATTATATTTATATTTATATATTATTATTAATTATATTTATATTAAATTTAGAATAATTTAATATAAATATTTTTCATATTTTTGTGTTGCTTTCGCCTTAGCATTAAGTCCGCCAGCGGCGTGTTGCTTTCGGCCTAGCAGCGTATTGCTTTCGGCCTAGCGGCGTGTTGCTTTCGGCCTAGCGGCGTATTGCTTTCGGCCTAGCGGCGTGTTGCTTTCGGCCCAGAGGCGAAAAATTCGCCAGCGGCGTTTTGCCAGCTTGAGTTAGTGCGAGAGACAGAGAGAGAACATACAGCTGTTCTCATCTGCCCGAAGCTAGCCGAGCGTTGCCAAGCGCCGAGAGCATACGTCGCTTCGGAGTTCGGTATGGACACTGCAAGCTATCCCCCACCACCGCTACTGGTGTGCTGCCGCGTCTGCCGAACGGCATCACTGAGCGGAACTTGTGCAATTGGAGGAAGAGAAGTCCGTGCCATCGAGGTCTTCCCTCAGGGGTCTCTTCCCATTCTTGATGACCTGGGAGTCATCAGGGTCGGAGGTCGATTGCTGGCGGCACCGCTGGATTACGGCGGGCGGCATTCTGTCGTTCTACCGCATGAGTCGCATCTCTCCAGGCTGCTGGTGCGACATGCTCATGCAACCACCATGGGGGGCCTCGCCTGGTTCAAAGCTTTTTGCGGCGTGGTTACTGGATTCTCGGGAATGACTCGCTGATTCGTGGGGAGGTTCACAGCTGTGTGCGCTGCACCCGTTTCCGCGCTGAGGTTGGCCGTCAGCGGATGGGACAGCTCCCGCCGGAGAGGCTACGACCGGCGCGGCCCTTTCTCTTGTCGGGGGTGGACTTTGCCGGACCCGTCCGACTTCAGCTTGCCAAGGGTCGCGGACGATCTACGCATAAGGGATACATCTGGCTCTTCGTATGCCTGGTGACCAAGGCCGTGCACTTGGAGGCGGTCTCCGACCTGTCGACGGGAGCCTTCCTTGCGGCCTTCAGGCGCTTTGTGGCCCGTCGTGGTCGGTGTGCCAGAGTTTGGAGTGACAGCAGCACCAATTTCCGCCGAGCTGACGCCGAGCTGAGGAACATGTTTCGAGCGGGCTTGGCCTTTTACAAAGAGGTTGGAGAACACCTGGCGAATCAGGGGACCACCTGGAGCTTCATTTCCCCGCACGCTCCGCACTTTGGGAACCTTTGGGAGGCAGGGATTCGCTTCACGAAGCACCACCTGAAGCGCGTTGTAGGGGAACAGATCCTCACCTTTGAGGAGCTTGCGACATTGTAGTGCCAAGTCGAGGCCTGCCTCAACTCTCGGCCACTATGGTCGGAGAGTCCTGATCCAGCTGACCTGACAGCGCTGACTCCGGGGCATTTTTTGCTGATAGAGCCCACCGTGACGGTACCTGAGCCGGGGCATCCCCAGGATGCAGTCGTGCATCCTCGGACGCGATGGCGTCTTGTTTCGGCTATGCGTGACCACTTCTGGCGCCGGTGGGCGAACGAGTACCTACATCACCTGCAGCAGGTCACAAAATGGACAAAGACTCACCCGAGCCTTCAGGTTGGCGATCTCGTCCTCATCAAGAACGAACTTCTGCCTCCAGCAAAGTGGACGCTGGGCAGGGTCTCGGCAGTTTTTCCTGGGCCAGACGGCCGTGTTCGCGTGGCTTCGGTGCGCACCGCAGTGTCAGAAGTCTTGCGGCCGATTGCCAAGTTATGCTTGCTGCCGGTTCCGGCCGCGGAACCGGAGTGAATGTTGTTCATTTGAACTTTATCTTTAATGTAACTCGTGTGTCTGTTTTAACTTTACTTAGCGTACCTGCGCTATCGCCGCGTGATGAGCATCATATCTTGTCTCGAGTCAATTGCCGTTGCACGGCGGGCGGTTGTTTCTGTCCCCCTTATTTCGTCGCTAGGACGAGGCGGGCGGCATGTTCGCGTTTATACCGCGATCGGTGTACAGAGGCGAACATCTTTCTTTCTCTCTCTCTCTCCCTCTCCGACCGCGCCTCGCTCTGAATTCACTCGGTGGGCCGCGGACTGGGGAGAGGAGAGAGGAGGGGATTTTAGAAATACGCGAGTTTCTTCGCGCGATCGCTCGGCTTCTTCTTGCTAGCGCCTTGCTCCAAGAACTGCTTTTTGCTTTACCTCGAATAATTGTGCGGCTTTCGTAGACAGTTACTTCGGCGAATCCTTTTTGCTTGGCTTTAGTGTGCCTAGACTGCTTGGTGTGCTTTTTCTTGTGCTTTGCGTCTTATCGCTCTTGCGCTCGATTTTGTAAAATAAAGATGTTGCTCGTTTTTGTTAATCAGAGTGCCGTTTTTTTTTTAATACAGTCCACTCTTTCTTTCTCGCGAAAGGATTCCAAGGCTTGCGGTGGCAAGCCCGAGCCGATTAACGAACAAACATATAATGAAATGATATAATAATGTTACAATATTTAAATTATATACTATTTATATTTATTTAAAGAACAGAATTTATAACTTATATACAGTATTTATAACTATAATATATATAACATTATAATTATACTTGTAATTATACTTATAATAAGTTGCCACACAACAATTTAAATTGATTTTCACTAGTGCTTATTGTATTGAGCGGAAGTCAATATCTTCTATTAAATTGTTGACCATGCTTGGTAATTGTGCATTTAGACCCCCGATCGAAGAAATCCGATTGATTTATATGGCTGCGCGATTGTGTCCATTGCATCACATAAAATACACCTTGAACTGTGCATCATTCTAACTGTAATTAAAATAGAATTATTATTATATTTTTTTTATTTGATATTTAAAGATTTAGAATAAGAACAAATTATGCTTACCCGACTGCAGTCCCACTCGTATCCATAGCGGAATCTTCTTCCTCTTCTTCTTGTTAACTGGCTCGGAGACAGTCCCATGCGACCATGGATAGTTGGGTGTATAGATGGTAAAGTAGAGCCTTGTGTTATTTCTTGTCGCACTGAGTATTGTAGACGAGATGTGGAGTATTTTCATGTATTTGATTCGGCGGGAAAGGTTGTTGTTTGATCAAATAATTTATTGATTTAGGTATGTTAGGAGGACTCATGTAGGTTATTGGATCTATGAATTAGGGTTATACTTGTAGATCGTGTTTTTTCAAGAAGGACATGACAGAGTTAATTATAGATGGAACTTATAAATGGAGCGGATAGAATAGGGGGGAGGTTTTTTTGATTATTTCTTGTATGAAATTTATCAATTCAGATCTGTGGGATAAGCGTAAGGAACAATTCCAAAGAATATGGTCTATATCTTGTAAAGAAGTGCCGCAATCACAGCTGGGAGAAGCAATTATATTGCATTTAAAAAGATTTGCTCTAAGATTGTAACGATCACTTTGGATTCTGCAAGTCGTGACAACTCCCTCTCTACTGAACTCGAGCCCAGCATATAATTTGGAATGGTTGGAGTATAATTGAAAGTAAGTCTTGCCGGTAGTAAGTAAGAGATGTCTGTTAGTGTTGGAAATGAGGGTTTCTCGTGGGATCATATAAAAATCACTATGAGGAATAGGATTCGTGAGTGTTTTCCTATATCGGACCGCTCTTTTCGCTAGATAGTCAGCCGTCTCGTTGCCTAAACTTCTCCTGTGAGCTGGAATTCAGATGATAGTTATTTCGAGATTAAGGGAGGCAGCTATACTAAGTTTTTCCATTACCGCAAGAGTGAGAGCGCCAATGTCTTTGTGTGACTTCGTTAAAGAAAGTGATTCAACCACACTTCGGGAGTCCGTGAAGATAGTGAAGGAAGTGATCCTTCCAGAGATGATGTTTTCTATGCAGTATAATACTGCTAAAGCTTCACCAGTGTATATTGTCGCGTATGAAGAAATTCGATACAAAAATTGGAGGCTCAGAGTAGGGGAGTAGATTGCAAATCCGACATAAGTTCCCGTGTCATTCTTGGAAGCGTCTGTGTAATATATGTGTCGATTTTGGATGTAAGAGTTGAAAATTTCCAAGAAAAAGGACTGGGGAATAATTTGTCTCTTGATTTTTTCCATAAAAGATTTAGGAGCAAAGACTGTTTGGGGAGAGAAAAAAACAGTCTTAAAGGGAAAGTTGTAAATTGAGGGGCTGTCAAAGCTTGCAATGGTAGACTTATATTTTTTGAGCCTAATGAAAACTCTGTACAATAAGAAGCTTTCAAAGCCTTTGCATCTGTGGTTATTTAACAAGGTAAGTTGGAGTTCATAAAGGCTATCAATGATTGGATTGTCTGAAAGGGCAAAAGATTTGAGAATGAATTTGGATGCAAGATATGTAAATCTATGTCTTAGGGAATTAATGCCTGATTCAGCTAAAACAACATTGGATGGAGTGGAGGTCCTAAGGCCCAGGCAGAGCTTAATTGCTTATCTTTGGATTTTTTCCAACTTTTCTAGTAGGGTGTAATTATGGCTCGGAAGAAAAAAGGAGCCATACTCCATACTGCTCCTGATGAAAGCTTTATAGATGTTGCTTAGGAGAGCGGGGTCTGCGCCCCACCACACTTCTCGAAGTGAACGAATAACATTAATCAGTTTTAGTCAGTTCTTTACTAGGGCTTGAACGTGTTCCGTTCCACTCATTTTAGAGTCTAATGTTACACCTAGGAATTTGTGAGATAGAGTTGATTTAATGTATTGTTCTCCGATTCGTATTTGCGGCATTGGGAGGCCAACCCTTCGTCTGGTGAAGACGACAAAGGCTGATTTATCGGGAGCGACTGTAAGGCCCCTGGATTCAAGGAAGTTGACAAGTTTGTTAATAGAGATTTCCAATTTGTTTAATGACAACTCAAGATTGGAAGATCTAGCGAACACCGCTACGTCATCTGCGAATTGTACTATTTTGCACTCTGGTAGGATATATTTATAGCACTTGGCTACATAAAGATTGAATAGGAGCGGGCTTAATATTGATCTTTGAGGGACGCCTTTATAAGAGTAGTATTTTTCAGTTATAGAACCATTAATAACAAATTGGAGCTCTCTATATTGGATGAGATTATATATAAACAAACAAATTTTGGGGGGGATTCCAAGCGAAATAAGGTCAGCGATTAAAATAGAAGGGATTACATTGTCGAATGCTCCTTTTATGTCTAGGAAAACACACACTGTGTATTGACCTGAGGCGAAACCTTTAAAAATTTCGGATGTTAGAATACTTAGGTTGTTTTGGCAGGTTTTTCTGAATCCGGATTGACATTGAGGTAGGACGTGATGCCTTTCGATTCACCAGTCTAAGCGGACTAGGATAAGTTTTTCTAGTATCTTAAGGAAATATGAAGTGAGAGATATAAGGCGGTATTTGTTAGGGGTTGTTTTGGGAATCAAACTAGGGAATGACTCCAGGAAGAGGGAAAGGAGCCATCGTCAATTAATTTGTTGTAAATGTCAAGAAGTATGGGAAGGTATTGTTCCGGGAGGACTGATATCATGCGATAGTCGATTCCATCAAGGCCAAGTTGTAACGATGCCTCCTGGCACCGTTACTAGCTGCCGACCACCAGCTGGCTCCCGCTGACCGACCATCCGTCGGCGAGGATGTGGGGCATACGTCGCCCCAAAACCTTTTTAATCTCCTCCACAACCGCGTAAGCAGGGAAACCGAGAGCGCCTGGCGCAGCACGCCGAGCGGCGCCGAGCGGGGCCGAGCGGTCCCCGGCGGGAAGCTGCGCGCGCTTCCGAGAAGCCGCTACCGGCTCCCTGCGTACCCTCGCCTCCAAGCCGGGGTATAAAAACGATTCCCAGGCGAGTCGATCTGAGAGCACACTCGCTATCCCGAAACCCAGGTAGAGCGTTCTCTGCCGCCACGGCGCGTTTTCCGTGACACCGCTACCGTTTCGTCAAACTCCCGCACGAGTATAGGACCCGGGGTGGGCATTCGCTCACTTCCACCGGTAATACCGGCTATACTCTTCCAGATCCTCCGACCTGTCAAAAGTACGAACCGGGGAGGCTACGCCTCACCCCGTCGGGTCACCGACTATGCTCCCGCTTTCCGATCCAGCACGAGTGTAGGACCCGGGGTGAGCGTTCGCTCACTTCCACCGGTAATACCGGCTATACTCTTTTGGCACCGATCAAACGTGTATGCACGAACCGGGGCAGCCATCGCCTCCCTCCGTCGCCTTGTCGACCGTGCTCAACAAGCGTATAAAGCATAGCATTAATCGCGCCGCATACGGTCCACGTGGGCCGTATCTGTCAAACGTCACGCATTTGTACAAGCGTCCCGACACCACCGCGACTCCCGCGTCCGGCTAACGCACGCGCCTGCGCCATACACGATCACCGAACTTACTACCGAGCGAGCGGGATATCTACACGATACCAAATAGCACTGGTAGAGCCGGTAATACACGATTCGACATCGTCGTCAGTACTTGATCTAAATTGTAAACGCGTATCGTCGATAATCGCGATCGTATATCTTTCACGACCGATCTAGAGCCGTAACGAGCTATATCCACTCTTCTTCCACACTTAACTCTTTATCGCGAATTACGCCTCTCACGCACATTGTGTAAATAGCTACAGTTTGTTTTTTTAATTGTATGTTATCTTCCTCTTTTGTAATATAGTTTCCCCTTGAATAAATTCTATTTTTTTATCTAAATATATAAGTATTTTGTCGTGCCAAAACCTTCTCCCACGAACTCGGACAAACCGACGAGCTAGGCCGTCGCGGGAAGCAGGGTTGTTTTATGGTGAAAAGCGTTTTTTGAGATTTTTAATAATTCGATTTATTTCGGCCAGGGAGAAGGGTTCATCAAATATGGAGCAAGAGTATGTTTGCGGAAAATCGTTTAATGAGAAGTAAGTTTTATGGAGATTGGATGGGGGGCACAATGTGCTTATGTGTCGAGTAATTCCTGGGGGTGTTTCGTAGTTAGAAGTAATGCATGATGGATTGAGACCAAGCTGCCTTCGCTTGAATCTCTTAATAAGGGTCCAGTCGTGAGTTAGAGAGGTCGTACGATTGAAGGTAGCACAAAACTTACGCCATTCCTGTCTTTTGGTTGTCTTAAGAATCTCTTCACAATTGCCTCATTCTTTTTGAGGTCAATATAGTTTGAGAGGGTTGAGCTTTGAAGGCCGCCAAGGCCTTCTTTCTATCGGCTATCGCTCGGTCACATTCCTCAGTCCACTAAGGAGCGGGAGGAGGAGGAGATTTCTTAGAGGGGTGGGCACTTCTTTCGCGAAAGTCGGTGGGTATATGACACAATGGAGGGATTAAGTAAGGGATGTGCGTACTAAAAGTATTGTATTTTTCGATGGCTGAAAGCGAAGGTTCGCTAAGAGATGCTTGGAGTTGTTCGTGTGAATCGGAAAGTGAGGATATAAATTGATCCATAGCCGAACTATTGAGCTTGTATTTGTGGGAGAAAAAGAGACGTTTGGTATAGGAACACTCGAGTTTAATTGAAATTGGTAGGTGATCACTACCCATGGAGTCCGACAGGGTTTCCCGGCGATAATTTGAGTGGAAAGGAAAAGAAATGAACGAAAGGTCAATCGCTGATTTGGCTTGATTTGGACGTGTGATTAAAGTATTAGATCCGTCATTGATTATCTTGAAAGAGTAGATAGAAGCGGCATTCAGAAGATTAGTCCCAGAGCAATCTACGCGTTCACATCCCCATGTTGGATGGTGCGCGTTAAAGTTGCCTAGAATGACGACGTTTGGAAAATTAGAGCTATACTGAAACAAGAGATTCCAATAATTTAGTGAAAAAGAACCATGAGAATATCTGTAAATTGAAATTATAATCAGTGGTTCGTTATCTAACGGGATAGAAATAGCTATGCTATCAAGTCTGTTCGGAATTTGTATACAGTTTTGGATGTGTTTGTAAGGCACTGTATTTCTTATAGCTAATAGTAATCCGCCTGAATTTCGAATTATTGTGTCTTCTTTATAAATGTGGGAACCCTGTAATTGTACTTGCTGGGAGGGATTAAGCCAAGTCTCGGAAAGAGCTAAGATATCAAAATTATGACTGATTCTACGCAATGAGTCTATTTTGTTATTAAACGAATGGCAGTTCCATTGAAGAATGTTGAGTAAGGGGGAAGGATTTGAGGTATTACCGTTGTCTGCTGTAGATCTGGGGGGCATTATTATGCTTTTATAATTTGTAAGAAGGATTGTATTATGTCTAGAATGCCACAGTTCTGTAAGAGAGGTGAGAATTTTTCGGTGAGCGTGCTCAAAAGTTTGAGAAGAAGGGGGATGAAGGACTCCAAATTAAGGCTGGGTAAAACACGAGGAGGGAGAGGGGGGGAAGGGAGCATCAAATGAAGGTGGTTGAGAATACCCAGGGGGTGGCCTGAGGGCTGCACCTGGAGGAGAGAGATATGGCGTTCTTCCGTTTGGAGCTATTAGTGAGGAGCTATGGTTAAAAGAGTTTTTTGGTGCGAGAGATTAGGAGAGGAGGAGGGATTATTTGGATCTCTACTGAAGGGGAGGGGCTAGGAGGCGAATCTGTATAGCGATCGGTCCTCGAACAGTAGCAATATAAGGCGGATTCTAATCCTTGAGCTCCGAGGGGGGAGCGGATCGCGGGGTCGCCAAGCTCGGAGGACGCGGGGTCTGCGGAGAGAGGGGGACGCGTGCGGAATCAGCAGATGACGCGTGCGGGAACCGCGGATGACACATGCGGGATCTGCGGAGAGAGGGGGACGCGGAATCAGCTGATGACGCGTGCGGGAGCGCGAGGGAGAAGCCCTACGATCGCGAAACGTGGGGAGGGGGCGTCGCTTGCGTTATCATCTTCGCTCGCGTCCCCATCTTCGTTCGCTCGCGTTCGCGTTCTCTCTCCCGCTCGCGTCCCCATCTTCGTTCTCTCTCGCGCTCGTCCCCATCTTCGTTCTCTCTCGCGCTCCCGCTCACGTCACCATCTTGGCTCACGCTTCCCCCTCGCGCGCTCGTTGGTATTTATCAATCGATTTTTTTTATTATAATAAGAGCTAATGGTTCTAAATTATGAACTTATACACAAGAATAATTTGTATTATTATATCCTCATGATCATTTAATTTTATATAATCTATTATAATTTTTTTAATAATAATTAGAGGATTATTAATTATTTTTATATACTTTTCTAGATTAATCGCAAACGAAAAAAAACTGAATTTACAATAAATATTTATATTATATTATCTTTAATCATAAATTATTTTTTTTCTATTAGGAAATACTTTTTAACAGATCTTAATAAATACCCTATTCCTTATAAGGATCAGGGGAAGAAATATGTGAAAAAAATATAAAATATATTTTATTTTTTTATTCTTTATTTTTTTCATATTTTATTCGTATTTTATATAATAATTTTACAATATTTAAATTATATACTATTTATTTAAAGAACAGAATTTATCAGTATAATTAAAAGCATAAGTATACAAATATCACGATGTCTTAAAATAATTAGAGCCAATTCGTGCTAGTGTTAATAGAAATTATCACAAAATAGACCTTGAGCCAATGTATCAATCCGTCTGTAATTAAAATAGAATTATTATTAATATTATTTTTTATTTAATATGTAAAATTAAAACAAACTTACGCGATTACAGTCCCATTCATATCCATAACGGAACCTGTTAAATATTTGATCATGCAATATGAACGCTGTTATGCATGGGCGGCATTCTGCAGTCGACCCCGTCGTAGCAAGAGTCATGCCGCATTTGACGCATTTTATGATTTCGTCCAGGGCCCTCCCCGTGAATGTTGTTACCGAATGCCATCCATTATATAATCTAAACATGTATTGCGCCCCGAAGTTCCGTCTTTGATAGCAGGGCACGCAGAGCTTCTTCTTTTGCGCACCCGGCTGTGCGTATAGCTGATGCTCGGATGTAATGCACCTTGCCGCTAATAACCCATGATATATGTCAGGGTAATCGGCCGGCAGCACTCCATCAAATAATTTTAAATCTGCTTCCATCTAAGAAACGAAAAAACATGGTTTAATATCCATAGTTTAAGGTATGAAATATAAAAATATTTAGAAATACTTACTTTACTCGCTGAGATTCCTACGAGATTCACGTTGTACAGCGATGTGCCTCGTTAAAAGCTCACGAAAATTTTACGCGACAGATCTGTGACAGCTTCTTATATAGTACAATGTACGTGACTCTACCTCGATTTCGAAAAAAAGGTACCGCGAAAAACTTTGTGAATTCAAAGAATGACACTAATCATTTTCATCTTATTGTTAGATCCACACGTGTTATCATCTTCATGCTCTCGCGCTTCCACTCATTCGCATTCTCTCTCTTCCGCTCCTTCATTCACCCGCCTTTGCATCTCACATTCACGCTCTCAACCATTCAAATTTACATCTCATGTTCTATGTCTCTCTTTTCCCCACCAGCCCGCTCTCTCACAATCGCATTCTTTTTAGTTTTATTATTCATAATTTAAAATTATTTTTAAAGTGTGGGAGAGGATTGAGATATTAAAAGACAAAATTTTTCATGAACAAACATATTTTTGTAATATGCACATTATGTTAACATATATAATATCATCGCAAGAGCTAATAATTCGCTATGGATTAAAATTTTTTTTTCATTATGTTAACGCATCATATAAAATATTATTTATCGCATATGCTAATAATTCGCAATCAATGAGCGAAGTTTTGTCTGAAATTTTATGCAAGATTTCAGTTGCATCGCATTTATCAGTAATACAATTAGATTTTATAATATTTATGAAATTTTTATATTTGTCACTAACGTTTTGCGTATTCTGACATAACTGGAAATATACATGCTCTACACATGTTTCAATTTCAAATAAGAACAATAAAGTTTGCGGTTGCAGGTACATACATGTATCGTGTAATATTAATTTTACAATGTCGGCGTCATACATCTTAACACGCTCGATCATTAATTCACGAATCGACAGCGATGAGGCGATACTCGACTGTAGAAATCGCTTCACAACCTCGCGTTTTTCAATGAACGCTGTCCACGTTGCATGAGGCAATAATATTTGGTTTCCTCGGTTATCGCCAAGAATGATTTCCACATGAGATATCAATCCCACGTTGATTCCAATATTCAAATATTTATAGACGGTTGCCGTCAACGCAAATCTCCGTCCCAGAATACGAGGCGTATAACGAGGTTTAGCAGTACTAGAAAAAAATACAAATAACTATAGAAAAAATTAAGTATAAAACATATAAAAGATTTATTAATACTTATTTATTACACTGCTTCTTGCATGCTTCATTTTGCTCATTAGCAACGTAGTAATTCATCTTGCAAGTACCAACAGTGCTTATAATTAATTGGCAAGCGACTGATACATTTTACATGTCAGATCTCGTTTAAATACAGATACCTCCCACTTTTTTTCTATGATGAAATCATTGAACACGTGTAAAAAAAATGCAAATCTTACATTTTTAATAGCTGCGGTGGCAAAGTTTATTATATCATATTTCTCAAAGACACTCGGGATAACATTGTCTCATCGAGTGTCAAAAATCTAAATCTTGCAATTTTCATGTAACGTCGATGTATGATTGTTGCTGCGCAAAATTCATTATGTATAAGTCAATGGCATTTTGAAGAATCGCGATGAAATCATCAGGCACGTGTCAAAAATGCAAACCTTGCATAGCGCCGATGTACGGCTGCTATAATTACTCATAATCGTGAAATCATCAGGCATGTCAAAAAAATGCAAACCTTGCATAGCGCCGATGTACGGCTGCTACAATTACTGTTTCTCATAACCGTGAAATCATCTCTTTGAACACATGTAAAAATGCAAATCTTGCATAGCACCGATGTACAGCTGCTGTTATCAAACACGCATCAAAATGTAAATCCAGCAATTTTCGTACAGCGTCGATGTAAAATTGTTGTCGTGCAAAATTCATTATGTATAAGTCAATTGCATTTTGAAGAATCGCGATGAAATCATCATGCACGTGTCAAAAAAATGCAACATATGTGAAAAAAACGCTGCGTGTACCAAACGATGCAGCATTAGGAAGGTTATATAAGGAGAAAAATTTGAGATACACTCAATCAGTAGTCTTGCGCAAAATGCAGAGTGACAAACGGAGACATGGAGATAGACATCGCACTTCAAGAAGATGAAGTGATAGATGTAGAAGTCAATGAAGAAAATGATTTTGAAATAGACAACGAAGAAGATGACTTTGAAATAGACATCAATGACGTGATAGAAGAAGAAGAAATGTCAGACTCGGATGCAATTCTTTCAGATGATTCTTGTTACAACAGCGATATGAGGGATGAGCTTGAAGAAGAAACATATCGAGTTTTAAACCGAGCTGAAATTAATACTTTAAATACGTTGAAAAAGATGTGTATTATAGAGTTTTATTACACGGACTATCGTGTAAAGTTTTGTTCATCGTGCATCGTAAATTTATCCGATTTATTCTCACATCTTCGTGCTGTTCGAAAGCATAACACAGACTCATATGTATTTCTCGATGGGTATTGCTGTTCGGAATGTAGAAATCCATTGTATCAAATAATGTCGCGTAATCTATGCCCAATTTGCACGAAATGATTTACAAACAATTGTGAACTGAATGATAACAAAACATTCAAAGTGTCAGAGACAATGAGAATATAATGGCTTTTCTGCACGCATTAGAAACAGTGAGAAGTATGGATAATATAGATAAATGTTGGTATTTGAAATGCCTTTATGATGTTCTCAAAGGAAGAGAAACATCAACGCGTGTGAAACAGATTTCGCCGGTACAATTTTTACGCGATCGAGAACTCAGCATACGCGGAACTAGTAACCATTTCGTAAAACAGAGAGTCAAAATCGAAAGTGGACCTCCATGTGGAGAGCTTTGGACATATTCCGCGAAGCGACAAGTGTTTAGACGGGAGCTGACTAAAATTTGTTATGTCCCGCACTATAAAGGAGAGAACATTAAATTGAAATTTAAATACATGGAGAAAATCTATGAAATACTTAAACGTTATCATGTTGTGTACATCACGATTTCTGCAGGTATCGGCAGGTGCGTCGAGCTAATTGTAATAGACAATTTTCGTTATTCAGATTTCAATCGTCGGCAAGATTCGAACGTTTTAACACAGAGTCTCGACAGTTCCGATGAAGAGTGGGAATTGCAAAGAAATTATAAAGGTGTTTGTTTTAGTTATCGCAATCTTAGGGAGGGGCATTATGTCGTTCAGGATGATGAACGTTATTGTAAATCATGCAAACGAATCATGTGCAAGTGTCTCATAGAAGAGTGTTACATAGTAGTATAAGAAAAGACATGGAACAAATCGAACGCGACCTGCTGGAGCAATCCAGGCGAGTCGCTACCTTAGGCGAATATTTCGCGTGGGTGAAGCGATGCGATGAATGCGTGCAACGACTCGAAGAGCGTAGCCGAATCAAGCGTCCGCGGCTCTCGATCGAACATAGACAATCTGTGGTGTCGAGCATCGCGTGACTTGTGAGTGCAAAGACTCTATTGGAAAGACGTTTTATACATATCGGCGGCGGCTATGCGGGCTGTGGCGTGGAGAGACTCGTTTGGCGAGAGATCGATACCGCGTTCGATAATCGTATTTTGACCGGTGTGGTGATTAACACAAATTATATCAAGCCGCGACAATTTTTGGAAGACGCTTGTAATGTAGTGCTCGAGCAAGTGCAAGACGTTCTAAGAAGACGCAACAGCGTAAAAGTAAACACCGTATTCAACGTCGAATTTGTAACGGGTGAAAAACGTGCGAACAAAAGTATCAACACACGAAACTGTGAACTTTTTCGTACGTCAGATTTGCACGAGTGATATGAGCAACGTGTCATCGAGCCTACCCTTACATCCCTCGAAGAGTTTCAGGAACGCGACAGCGGGTGGGCGTTGTCGCGTATACTCAATTTGATCATCAACGTAAACAAATATAATCCACTGCACGCGGGATGTTACAGCGAGTTACCGCAGGAGATAAAAATTAAGAGAGCGATTATCAATATTCAATCTATGGACAATGCATGTTTCGCATGGTCTGTGGTGGCTGCTTTGCATCCGGTTGAAAGACACGCAGAACGAGAATCGTCGTATCCACACTATACGACGGTACTAAATGTACAAAATATTGAGTTTCCTGTGACACTTAATCAGATTAAAAAGTTTGAATCTTCAAACGATATCTCAATCAATGTATATTGCATTGAAAATATGGAAATCCTGCCGATACAACTTACCGCCCGGAAGAGGGAAAAGCATGTCAATTTGTTATACATGCAAGATGACAACGACATAGGGCATTTCATGTGGATTAAAAATATGTCCCGTCTCGTGAGCTCGCAATTGAGCAAGAAGAAGAACAAAAAATACTTTACAACTTTTGCGATCGGTATGTATAAATTTTTTTTATAATGAAATTGCGCAACAATTTATGCTTATGAATGATTATCATAAAAATTATTTTTTTCAGATGCTTGCACTACTTCAGTTCCAGTGAAAAATTAGAGGCTCACAGTATCGACTGCCAGCAGATAAATGACTGTGCGATCCGATTACCGAGCGAAGACTACAAGTGGCTGACATTCCAAAATTATCCCAGGAAGGAACGAGTACCGTTTGTCGTTTACGCTGATCTGGAGTGTACACTGGAGAAGATGGATAAGGATTCAATAACATCCACATACGCGTACCAGCGTCACGAAGTATTTAGCATAGGATATTATGTGCGTTGTTCCTACGACAACTCGTTATCAATGTATCAGTTTCGTCGCGATAAGGACTGCATTGCATGGTTTGCCAAGGAACTGAAAAGTTTGGCGCATAGCGTAAAGTCTATTTTATCCACTAATATACCCATGACAGATTTAACACGGGACGAATGGAAAAGATTTAATAGCGTCCAGAATTGCCACATATGTGAAAAACCGTTCGCGTTGGACGATACTCGGATACGCGATCATTGCCATTTGACTGGTCGGTATAGAGGTCCTGCGCATTCAAATTGCAATTTAAATTACAAAGATTCGCATTTTATTCCTGTGGTCTTTCACAATTTATCCGGTTACGATTCGCATTTTATCATCATGGAAATAGCTACAGCGTATGAAGGAACCGTAGAATTGCTTCCTATAACGAAGGAAAAATATATCTCGTTTACAAAAAATGTCACTGTCAACGTAAATGATCAGAAATCTTATATGAAATTACGGTTCATCGATTCCTTTAAATTTCTCAATACCAGTCTCGACAAATTGACATCTTTTCTTACTAAAGATAAACTTCAAATCTTACGACAGGAATTTTGTAAACTTTCTACAGAAAATTTCGATTTACTGATGCGAAAGGGTGTCTTTCCATACGAGTACGTTGACTGTGTCGAAAAATTGGAAGACCTATGTTTACCACCGCGCGAATCATTTTACAGTTCCTTGACAAACGACACCGTATCCGAGAGCGATTACGCGCACGCGGTCAACGTCTGGCAGCGGTTCTCCATTCGGACGCTCGGCGAGTACAGCGATTTGTATCTAAAAACGGATGTCTTGCTATTAGCTGACATTTTTGAAAATTTCCGCGACAAATGCATCGAGAGTTACGGTCTCGATCCCGCGTATTATTACACTTTACCCGGTTTTACGTGGGATGCCATGTTGAAGCATACGCGTATAAAATTCGAATTGCTCACGGACATTGATATGGTCATGTTTATCGAACGTGGTATACGCGGCGGTCTGAGTCAATGCTCCAGCAGATATGCGCAAGCCAATAACAAGTACATGCAGTTGTACGATTCATCGAAACCATCATCGTATATGATGTATTTTGATGTAAACAACTTGTACGGTTGGGCAATGTGCCAGCCATTGCCTTACGCTAATTTTCAATGGGTTGACAATGATTTCGATGTGACCTCCGTAGCGCTAGACTCGCCTGTAGGCTACATTCTCGAGGTCGACTTGGAGTACCCGTATCATCTTCACGATGCGCACACCTTTCTGCTCGACACGTGATAAGCCGTCCGATAAGCGGCAAGATAAGCTACTCGCAACGTTATACAACAAGAACCGTTACGTCATACATTATGGTAACCTACAGCAATGTATTCGTCACGGCCTTCGCGTCACAAAGATTCATCGCATATTGCAATTCTCGCAGTCTCCATGACTCCGCGGTTATATTGAACTGAATACGAAATTTAGAGCGCTCACCAAGAATGATTTCGAGAAAAATTTGTACAAATTGATGAATAACGCGGTATTTGGTAAAACCATGGAGAACGTGCGTAATCATGTTGACGTGCGACTTATAACACAATGGGAAGGCAGATACGGTGCGGAAGCAATGATTGCGAGACCAAACTTTCACAGTCGAAGCGTCTTTTCAGAAAATCTGGTTGCTATCGAAATGCGTAAACTCGAGGTGATATTTAACAAACCGATTTATGTGGGTATGTGTATTCTCGATATATCCAAGACATGTTTGTACGAATTTCATCATGAGTATATGCTACCGTTATTTCATGACAAATGTAAAGTAATGTACACTGACACCGATAGTCTTATATATCACATTGAGTGCGAGGATGTGTATGAAACGATGAAACGTGATATTAACAGATTCGACACGAGCGATTATCCTGTCGATAACATGTACAATATTCCGCTCGTTAATAAAAAGGTACCGGGCTTGATGAAGGATGAAAATAATGGTGCAATAATGACTGAATTTGTTGGGCTCAGAGCGAAGATGTATGCGTTGAGGGTAGACGGTAAGAGGGACACTAAAAAGGTGAAGGGTGTAAAGAGTAACGTGGTAGCGCGAACGATAACGTTTGACGATTACACGCGGTGTCTCAATGATGAGATTGAAATGACGCGACAACAGACTTGTATAAGATCAAGGCTGCACGAGGTGTATACCATAGCCGAAAAGAAAATCGCTCTGAGTCCGTACGATGATAAGCGATACATTGTACCCGATTCTACTGAAACGCTGCCATGGGGACATTAAAAGATACCATTGTAAATATTTTTATAAATTAATTTTATTTGTATGACATGCAATCAACAGACACTATAATAAAATGTATGTTTACAAAACATTGTCTTTACGTATCCACGAATTGTGTGATTTATCGAGTTCCAACCATTTCACATAAACCTCATTTCCTCTTTTCCGTAATACTTTCTCAACGAGATACACATCGGGATTAGCTACGCGATGCAGCTCATGTTCATAGAATCCCATCCTCCAGCGATGGGTTTTCCACTGGAATCCTCCAGTATATACGTTACGGGATTAGTTTTTTGCACTTTGACGATTTTACATACCTCCATCGACCAATTTGGTGTATAACCTTTTTCAAAGACTGTCTTGTATTTACTCACGCGTACGGGATCACCCAATCTGAATCGTGCAGGTGCAGCAATCTTTATCGCGCTGTACACCGTTGTTAAGAGTTTATCAGCGATCGTGGGCGTAACATCGACGGGTCGCATGCCGATAGTTCGATGCTTTCGCGCGTTGTAATCTGATACGAGACGCGGCAGCGCGTCGATTCATTTATAGTTTCCGTTGAGCGTAAACAGTTTCCACATTTCATTCTTTAGCGTGCGATTGAATCGTTCGACGACCGATGCCTTCATCACGGAATAGGTAGAATAATGGTTAATATTTTGTTTTTTCAAGAGTTTTTGCACGTTCGCATTGTAAAATTCCTTTCCCATGTCGGTTTGTAAATTTTTCGGACATCGTCCATCGATTCGAATTATCTTTGCGATTGCCGCAGCAATTTCACATCCGCTCTTGGCCTTGAGCGGCACAGCCCATGCATGCTTGCTCAGCACATCGATAACAGTAAGTATGTAGTGGTTGCCTCTGTTGAATCGCGTGTAAGGACGCATCTCGACAACATCAGCTTGCCACAGGTCGTCGTATCCACGCACTATGACACGCCTTCGTGGAAAAGTTCTTCTCGCTGGAGCGTGCAGTTCCTTCACCAACTGTCGCTTCTCAGAGGTTTCCTTCTCAGCCATGAGCGAATGAATTTATGACATTAATGGAACGGGAACGTACGTTCGTCGAACAGGAACGCAACGGGAACGCACGTTCGTGTAACGTATGTCGATCGGGAACGCAACGGGAACACACGTTCGTCGAACGGAAACGCACGTTCGTGTAACGTATGTCGATCGGGAACGGAACGGGAACGCAACGGGAACACACGTTCGTCGAACGGGAACGCACGTTCGTGTAACGTATGTTGATCGGGAACGGAACGGGAACGCAACGGGAACGCAACGGGAACACACGTTCGTCGAACGGGAACGCACGTTCGTGTAACATATGTCGAACGGGAACTGAACGGAAATCGATCGGGAACGCAACGGGAACGCACGTTCGTTGAACGGAAACGCACGTTCGTGTAACGTATGTCGATCGGGAACGCAACGGGAACGGAACGGGAACGTATGTTCGTCGAACGGGAACGCACGTTCGTGTAACGTATGTCGAACGGGAACTGAACGGAAATCGATCGGGAACGGAACGGGAACGCGCGTTCGTCGACCGAGAACGCAGCGGTGTCACGTTCACGTAACGTGAGAGATTTTACTCAGCGCGCTGAGCCATATGCTGAATCATTTCGTGAAGGTCGTTTATCATAATCTGTACGCTATTTTGGTACGTTAATATCATCCTCTCCATTTCATCCTGCCGATCTTTCAAAATTTGTATGTTCTGTTGAATGTACCGTTTGTTGATCGCCATCATCCACAGGCGGTGCTACACGTCGAATCTTGCGTGACTTTGCGTCAAAATCTGCGGCAACCACACAAAGAGCGTTATCGCGAACGTAGTTTCTGATTAATCCACTATATTGATAGTACGGATTTGTTCCGCTTCTTCCGAGCGATATTCCAAACTTGCTGATCGGCATTTCGATATCGATTGGCTGAATCACTCACGCGCAGTTTAATTTATAATAAGTCCAGCCTCGCGGAGTTCCTCGATGATCGACATGATTTCGTTATCGTGAGCATTGTGACCCGCTTGACGTGAGGCCTCGAGCAATCGAAAACGATCTACAAGCTCGTTGGGATCATCCCAATGAACGTAATCAATCTTGTTGTTGTTTAATGTCATGGCACATGGCATACCTTCTCCAACACCTACTAGCAAGGGTGCAATTATATTTTTATACTTGTATCCTTTGTTACTCTTTATAGGATTATGCACGTTGTGATCACGCCTATGTGCGTTTGTTGCCAAGAGTATACTTTTGTAGTTACGTTTATCAGTATCCGTGTAACTATTTTCCTCCGGATATTTTTTGAAAATCAGTTCGTAAAGACCTCGTGTACCTGGATACCTTTTTCCATCTATGAATATATCATCGTTCTTGCTCAAGTCGACACGTTTGTTACCAATCATCGTTCTGCCGCTGTTGAAGTAAACTCCATAAACTTTATCTATATTGACCGTTTTTTCACCGCTTAAGACAGCTCCTAAATACTTTACTCCCAACGGACCGTAGTTTGTTTCTAAAATTTTTTGCCCCTCGGACGTGTGTAACAGGTCTCGAGCGGACGTCGCAAGAGGTTCGTTAGCGATTTCAAAAACTTCTTCGACGGAGAGTGCGTGCGGGTGTTCGTACGATGATTCGCGCGGCTGTAAAATTTTGGTTGTTTCATTTAAAGTAGCTGGAACGGTGCTCGAACGTTTCATATTGTTTTTATTGGTGTTGAAGCCATGAGAGAATTGCTAAACAAAGTGCTTGATCGTTTTCGTTTAAGATTTGGTTTCACGTCTTCCTCTTCCTCTCCCGAGGATAATGTTTCAAACGACGTGTTTGATTGTTTTCGTTTAAGTTTAGGTTCCGCATACTCTTTCTCTCTCGAGGATAATGTTTCATTCTTGATGAAATTAGGTTCTTCGCCAACCGTATTTTCGACAATTTGCTTTAGAGGTTCGACAACGGGTTTAAAGTGTCTCTCCAATGCCATATCTTCCTCCATCTTACCAGTTTTCAACGCGCGATATTTTTTGCGAATCGAATCACTCGTTTTCGCAATCTGTTTTGCCAACTTCTCGCGATCTCTAATCTCCTTGCTGCTATCCATATTGTCTAATTGACGTATCGACGACAACTGATTGCATTATGATATTACAAAGTCGTTAAATCCTTTCCTGTAACGACCATTCGAAATCGCGCTATCCTTGTCTATCACTACAAATCCATACTTCTGCTGCCAACAGATATGACACAATTTACAAAAATCTTCATACGACATGTCAGTGTTTACATGATCGGTGTATATGTGTTTTAGGTTGGTACCATCCTGTTTGAACAGAATCAATAGATTCGCGTTATCGCGTATAAGATGCTTTGGTATCTTTGCATACGTCTGACAAAGATAGAAGCAATCGACGTCTGCGTGTCTGCCCATTGCAAAGTACTCTCTTATCGTATCCTGCTTGTCGCATGCCACGTCATCGAAAATAAAGATCGAATTTGAACGTGCATCGCTCGGCGAAATGACGTCACTGTTATTCGAAAATGTAAAGTAACCAATTTCTTCTATCGACGTCAATATATTTTCCAGGTATTGATATTTCGGTTGCTGCAAAGATTTCGATTACACGTACACGTTCTCAAAGCGTACACCGTGCGGACTTTCCAGCAGGCTAATCACCACATTTGTCTTGCCACAATTTGACGGACCGCAAATAATACCGCGTATAGAAATTAGTAGCATGTTTCCATGTTTGCGTATCTCTTTCTCAGACACTAACCTTTCATCGAAATTAGTCACCGCGATTGGCGGCGATTGTCGCACGAACCGCATGTTATCTCCGAAAAAAATGAAACGGTACCGAAAGAGCTGAATCTATTTATAGCAGAGCATTTCGCCGGAACGCTCAGAAATGTTTCTGCTTCTGTTGGATAACCGCGATATATACGATTTAACTGTCGAGCAGTTGAAGTATGTACCAAAGATTATTCTTGTGCAAAAGTTTTATAATTGTATAGATTATGTGTGGGATAGACTTCCCGACCATATCAAGGCAGATTCAGAAGTTCAGCAATACCGTCGTTGCCTGGAGCATTATAATCTACCGTGCCTTCGAACGCATATCGACGGTCCACCGCCATTGAAAAAAGATTGCAGCGAATGTCAACGAAGATTGGAAGAGGCTTGTTAAATCGTGCGATAAACGCACTTCCGATTGAATTACATATTCCCGGTTATCAGTTTTGTGGTCCGGGAACTCATTTGGAAAAACGTTTGACGAGAGGTGATCAAGGTATTAACCCCTGGATGCAGCGTGTCGCGAACACGATATAGCCTATTCGCATAACAACGATATCGCAGAACGACACATTGTTGACAATATACTCGCCGCGAAAGCGCGAAAACGTATTACCGCGAGGGATTCAACTTTCGGGGAAAGAGCTGCTGCTACAGCCGTTTGGGCGGCTATGAAGGCCAAAACAAAATTCGGTATGGGTCTGAAAACAAAGAAAAAGAAAACAACGAGAAAACGAATACTTTCGGTAGCGAAACGTGGTGGTATCCTGCCGATCCTACTGTTACTGGGAGTTATCGGTTCATTGGTCGGTGGAGCGGCGGGAGTCGCAAAGGCTGTGAATGATAACAAGGTTGCGCAGCGTCAGCTGGAAGAACTGAAACGTCATAATCGTGCCATGGAAGGTCATGGAATTTATCTCGCTCCGTACAAACGTGGACGTGGAGTGCCGATGAGAAGAAAAAAAAAAACGTCAAAGAGACGTTAAAAATCCCAAAGGGTGCAACTACCGACGTACAATTACAACAACTCGCAAAACGTATGCGCATTCCATATTTTAGAGGTATATTTATGGTATACTAGCCTACCAACGGGAGGAGTGCGTCGAAACGAGAGCGGTATCGTAAATTTGGACAATGCCGAGGGGCCGGGTACTCACTGGGTGGCGTATGCGAAGAGAGGAGATCGCGTCATATATTTCGATAGTTTTGGTAATCTTCGACCGCCGAGTGAATTGGTGCGATATCTAATAAATGATGTGACACGAATCGAGTACAATCGCACACCTTATCAGCGTTACGATCAGAGCAATTGTGGAAAACTTTGTTTACAGTTTCTCCAAAAGGCAGATGATCAATTTAAAGACTAACGTTGTGTCATTTGAACTCGCAGTATCAAACATGTCACTGACGTTTACACTCACCGGTAAGAGTAGCATTCTCTAGCATTCTCTCGGTAAGCTACTTTCCTGCTGTGGATTTGAGCAATGGAGATTACGAACTCGGCCTCATGGACTTTGAAACCTATTACACGGTCCCCAATGTAAATTCATCAAACAATAAATTCTACTTTGGCGATGACAAGGAGATTGTCATTCCCGAAGGATCATACGAATTGCGTGACATTGACACGTATTTGAAACGCATGCTTTTACAATCTCGTTCCAAAGATGTGAGAAAAAAAGACATCGGGGAAGATGATGACGAGTACCCACTGACGATTCGAGCTAACAACAATACGATGAAAAGTGAAATCAAGTGTGCTCACAGAATAAATTTTACAAAACCTAACAATATTGGATCGCTGTTGGGATTTTCGACGAATCGTGTGCTAGAGCCGCGACAGTGGCATGAATCGGATGTATCAATAAATATCATTAACGTAAACATTATTCGCATAGAGTGCAATGTGACCGCAGGTGCATATAGTAACGACAAGTGCGTGCATACGATACACGAGTTTTCACCAAGCGTTCCACCAGGATATAAGATATCGGAAATACCCGCGCAGATCATTTATCTCCCGATCATCGTACGGAGCATTACGGATCTGACGATTCGTATCGTTGATCAGGACGGCCAACTGCTCGATTTTCGCGGAGAAGAGATCACCGTCAGATTACATGTGCGGAGGAGACAACGATAACGGGAAATGCTAGTGTTGAACGAAGTGGAACAGGTGAAAAGTTTTATCAAAGGAAGACAAATCTCATCGCCCAATAAAAAGAAACTCACTGCGTCGAACATTGAATTTTTGAGATCATTAGGTTTTATTGTACGAAATGGCTGATATC